>OX438764.1:11863234-12105921 GCA_949316455.1 Acleris holmiana
CTCATTAAACAATTGACCTTATATTGAACAATTAGTACATAATTACACTAAAAATATGTACTTAACTATAAACCAGTCTCATTAAATAATCGACCTTATATATGGAACAATTTGTGAATAATGGCTTGCTTACACTTTAAAAATGTAAGTAAATTATTTAGATCGCAGTGATGGTTTAATTAACCCTATACTCGTATAATATAACAATAGGTAAATAGTGATTTACAGCGTACAAAATGTATGTAAATCATTTTGATTTCCTCAACAGTCTCGAAAAGAACAAAGGCTAAATAATGGTTAACATTTGACTCTAACAAAAATTAAATCAAAATCAAATCAAATCAAATCATATTTATTTGCCAGAACACAGTAAACATACAGCAGATGTTGATGGTAAAATAAAATCTTGAAAAACATTTTTTTTAGGGTAGACGAAAAATAAAAAATCATCCCCACGTTACGTGTAGGGGAGGTAAGTACACCAAAAAAAAAATCTTTTAAGATTTTATTTCACCACTTTGCTGATGTGACTAATATGTATATTCATGCCAAATTACAGCTTTCCAGTACTAAGAGTCTCTGAGCTAGGCTGCGGACGGACGGAAATGATCAAAAATGTAATTATTTACCTAACGTTCAAATTAACAAGACATTAAATAGGTATTTACGTTTTAAAGCTTGCTTGATATATTTTTTTAGTTCTTCTTGAGAATCGTCCTGCCTGGTACGTTTCCATGTTAAAAATACTTTCAAATCAAACAAAATTTATTATTTAAAAGTCAACCAGCTCTCGCGTACACTTATAATAATAAAATAGCTTGCACTTTTTGCAGTAGGTACTTGCACAAGCAGCCATCCGTCACGCAGCCAAACGTCTTTATTATTCCGGCGGGAACATGAACTAAGAATTATTAAACAACATTATCATCTCAATCCCGTCCCGTCCCGACACGAACTTAAATAAAGTAGGCAAGTAACGTCAGGCTAGACAGAAATCGCCCAAATGCGCAAAAAAGAGAGAGGCGATCAATGGGGTAAAACCCAGTTAATGCTAAGCGCTTCAATATTAAACTACCGAAACCCTAATGAAATTGGTAAGCTCTATGGAAGTGGTTAACTAGTTCAAAGGGGTTCCCCTAACGTTAAGGTAACACAATCATAGGGTAACCACATCGATTGGGTAGCCAAATGATAGGCTTACCCTATCGATAGGGTTAATCAAATGAAGGGGTTTTCCGGTCCCTGGGCGTGACTAATATGTATATTCATGCCAAATTACAGCTTTCTAGTATAAAGAGTATCTGAGCTAGGCTGCGGACGGACGGACGGACGGACGGACATGGCGAAACTATAAGGGTTCCTAGTTTGTATGTATGTATGTAAACTCTTTATTGCACAAAAATATAAATATTACAATTATAATACTAAATTAATGTACAAAGGCGAACTTATCCCTAATTGGGATCTCTTCCAGCTAACCCTGAAGCAAATGAGTAAGGAGTATGGTCATGTGCATGAGTTTGACTACGGAACCCTAAAAAGCTACTTCTCATTTTTCAAATATTTAATATTTATTAATATTAACCGTGTTTATAGCACGACACAATTAATAATGCGCGTATGGAAGCGCTTACACCGTTGATAGAGAGTCTAATATTGCATAATCCGCGCGCCATATTAATTGCGCCCACCTATAACATCGTAATTTGCCTGCGCAAAGCAAGCTTTCCATTTTGTTTTCTTTGAAAATTCGTCGGCGAAACTTTTTAACTGACGATTTTATTTAAAAAATATCTAATATTTCAGATGGTAGTATACAATTTATTTAATCGACCCTGATCACTCATTTCTGAAAGTAAACAAACACTTTACGCCAAAATCCACCAGTCAGTTGAACCTACAGCCTTAAAAAAAACAAGTTCAAAGCAAATCCCAAACAAAACAATGTACATTTTGTGGGAACGATAATTAGGTTTACTATTGTTTGATGTAGCGAACAGTGCGACTCTATGACAAAGCCTCGGCCGTCTTCGGCACATTTCGGCTCGCTCACCTCGCCGTCTCGCATGTGCTACTCACCTGCCGCCGCTACCCATTCAATTGTTAGGTAGTGCAATAATAAGTCGAAACACTTGCGCATAGAGATTAAAAAAGCTTGAAACCGTTCGATTAAGTTTAAAAAGGGTAACAGATGATAGGGTATTGGGAATGGGTTAGCGCTTAGTCGAATTAATTGTATCGCTTGGTTGCCCTTTCATTGGACTATGTCAACGATAGGCTTAGCTCATCCTTGGGGTTTGTAAAAACAAGTCTATCAAATACCCTATCGAAAACCCCTTTAATGCTAAGCGGTTCCGGTCCCTGGAAAGAGAACGATTTGTTTATACAGAAACATCAATGAATCCCTCTTGGCAATATTATTTGCTCATGGCATTTAATCATTTGCGATTGCCAGGCACCATGGTTTGTTTTAAAAAATACCTACTTGACTGTTCTAGGCATAGATCTGTTGTCAAAGGGTTAATTTCATGGTAGTTTTTTTAATTTCTGTTTGCTTCGGCGGCGGTAAGGAAAATAAACTCGTAATACTACTCGCCCAGGGGAACTTTACCACTCATCTCCTGGGGCGATATATGTATTATTTTGATTTTTCAAGAAATTAAGTTCGAGGGACTGGGGACGAGGGGACTTGATGTCAAAAATCATTAAACAAACATTTGCTTATAATTTTTGAAAATGAGTGTAGAAAAATGACACGCATTTGAGCCATGGTAGAGGACCATCTTTTATGCACTTTCCAGCTTGGCAATGATCTACTAACTTAGGCTGCCCCTTTGAAATTATTTTAACAATTGGGTAGGATATGTAGTCTAAAGAAGTTCGGGCCGTAGTTCGCTGTTTTGATTCGATGTAGAACATTTTAAGCGTACAAATAATGAGCAAATATAATTTAATTACTGAGGTAGTTTTCAATCTCACAAACTCAGTGATGTACTTGTGGGTGTTCGGGGCGCGATCGATGGCTAGCTGGAACTACACCCTCTTCAGAAAAGCTCGCTCACAGGTTACAAGAGGTAATTGGCGATTGCATTCGGTGAATTGGTGTAGTAACTAGCATATTTGGTTTTCGTAGTTATTCTAATTAGTCGCTCGAAAGATTAGACGATATTTAAATTCCAATGTAAATACGATTATAAATATAGTAGGTAGGTAGGTACAGTCGGCATCAAATATATTGTAAAAGCCCAAGTGACCAAATAATTCGTAACACCATATATTTTGGATGGTGTGACAAACTGTTTGGCCACTTTGGCTGATACGTAATAATGTGACTCGTAATAGTGTGATGTGTTCGTAATCATAAATTAGGTACGAGGTGATTTTTAGATGGAGTTAGAAAACAACGATTTGTCTAGACCGCTTTAAAAAGTACCTATTAGACAGACATGCCTCCCTTTTAAATCGTCATAAGATTTTACTTTTTTGTCACGAAATTTAAAGTCTTAATAATAAAAAAAAAATCTTAATTATAGTGAACAATAAATAAAAACCATATAGTTTTTGATCAAAAAACAGAAAGCAATCAATAGGTATAGTAAAGTTTTACTTACCTCACTAATTAATTACTCGATACTAATTAAATCCTATATCCGGATTGTCAAGTTGTCATTTACCTGCGAGTTTATTCGGTTTGCTTGAGTTGAATGCGCAAGGTATTATGAAAATTTAATTAGTTTACCTCCCGCGTCGGCTGCTGTAAGTTTACGCTTGTCGCATTCATAATGAACATAATGCAGGCCCGTCATAATTACGGACTGTAAAAGGGTACATTTTTATAGCGCTACTCTAATGAATAGCATTAAGAAACTAGCTGGTTCGCACGAGCGGCCTCTTCAGCTCGAGTTTAATTAAATTTGAGAAGAGTAGAATTCGTCGGTCGTCTTGTTAATAGGATTGCCCATTCTTCACCGGCCGCGAAATTCGCTCAACGACCGGTGATACTTGTCTACTGCCTCTCGAAAAAGGCCCGGTTGCTCGTTGGCTTTTCATCGCATTCGGACACTAATCTCCTGTAAAAGCGGCGGCGGAGTTGCTGGCGGCGTTTTACCGGGCGTTCGCCGCCCAACGGGACAGACAGCCTGAAAAGTGCTCACCGCCCGGTCTGCCAGCGTCTCACTGCCGACTGTATAGAATGAGGTATACGTTGTGCGTAGTAAAGAGTGCTTATTCCATTGTCTTTTTAGTTGTCCATTGCCCTTTAGCATGTTTTCACTTTCACCCAAAGATGTAACTTTTAAGTACCAAAATACCCTTATGTTTTTCTTAGTTACACATATAACTTGTTTGTCCCCATCTTAGGTAAAAACCTTAAAATTATATTAAAGACGTTGTTAATGGGGTCCCGTTAGAGCGTTGAAAAACGGAAGTAAAGGTATTACAGCAAATAGGGTACCTACCTACTCGTATCATTATTTATGTGCAAGTTGAGCCTTTGTAAAGTCAAAGGCATTTTCTTACGTTATTAAATAATGTATGTAACTGTACTAATATGACTTACGACCCCTCATTATGTATCACTCACATAAACTACTATTAGGTCACGAATTAAGAACGTAGTTATAATAACTCAACGAAAAGTTTCTAAGGTTGAAGTTTTTCACCTATTAATACTTACTAGCTTTTATTACTGGTTTCGCAGCTTAATGAGGACGGTGAATTTTCACTTATAGGTGGCCTACGCCCAACTTTATTCAAGAACTTTACAAGCAAAGTACTCGTATAAAAGTCAGCCTATTTAAAAATATAAACATGTAACATTCTCTTCTTTGCTAGTTTCAAAAGCATTTTTTTCAAACAGAATAAAGACTTGGCTCCTTAGTACAAAGAAAGGGCAACTCGTTTTAATTACCTTGGTTTATTTTCTCCGGTAAGGGGTGGCTCGAGACGGAGTTGTTCCTATGCTTCTGAGTATTTGCTGTTGGGGCTAATCCACCCCACAAGTGAGATATGGTTCGCTAGATTGGATAATCTCGGTGCGTGGTGGAGTGGAACTATCCCGCTTTTTTTGGTTTATACAGTTATCTTGTCGTTGTTTTATCTTTATCCGTCGTTGTTTATTATTAGGTAATCTCTGCTTCTATTAGATGCTTGTTCACTTCCTCGTTGAAATTTTGAAGTTATTAGTGAGTTAGGATTCAAACCAATTTCACACAGCTGTGTCAATTAGATGCACCGAATGCAGTTAATTATTTATTATGTTAGACGTTGCTTACGCAATGAGGTAAAATTTATAGATAATACTTATGCTAAAAAAAATTGGCTTGGTGATTCAATTGATAAACTATGTACGCAATTTTAAGTTAGGTTTCTAAAAGTAAGTCAAGGTATCCTATTATTTCTTGATTATGTATTACAAAATTATAAACATACATTTCACACCACTGTGCCAAGCATTCAGTATTTTTGTAAGTAAGTATATAGGTGTGTATGAAAGTGACGTAAAATTGGATGTTCCTTGTCTGTAGCTCCTGAACTTTATGGACTGTCATAAGATTCGTCAGGTACGAGTAGTATAATGTGGAGGTAAATGTCAGGCTATATGATAATTACAAGGGTTCGTTATACAAGTCGTTAGTCAAGTTTTAGTTTGTAACTTTTGAACTTGCACGTTATAATGGTGCCAATCGCATCTAGGGGGTAACTTACAAGTGTTAACTTGAAAGTGTTAATTGGGTACCACCGATACATGTACCTTTATGCCAGCTATGCTGTTAATAACTCGAGCAAAAGATAGAGTTGGATGGACTATCGGAGTAAAGGATTGTTATTTTTTATTATTAAAGAATATTATTAAAATGTTTATGTACTAAAATATTCCATACTAGATTTTACGCGCGATTCCGTCCGTGTTATTTAATTGTTTATCGCTATTACCTCGGGAACTGTCAATTTTTTCAGGATAAAAATTAGCCTATGTCCTATTCTAGGCTATCTATCTATATGTGTACCAAACTTCATCCAGATCTATTTAGCCGTTCTGGCGTGATTGAGCAACAAACCTGACAAACCTCTATCCAAACTTTCACATTTTTAATATTAGTAAGATTCTCCAAACTTTCGTTTCATAAATGATTTGGTACTTACTTTTTTTATTGACGAATAATAAGCGCGGAGACTAAGTACCTACCGATAAAAATACCATTAGATGAATGCTGTCTTACTCCAACTTTTTACCAAGAAAAAAAACAACTGAATTCAGAACTTCCTCCTTTTTTGAAGTCGGTTAATAAGACCGCAAATCGAGTTCTTACTCTAGCAGTAAACTTCTGCATTTTTTATTGTTAGTTTATTTAACTGCAGTAGTCACCACAATAGTTAGTAGATTTTTTGCATAATATTGAAATACGTACACGATTTAAGAAGCGTGTTTAATAGTTGTTTTAAACTTGCTTTAAAGAGGTACCTACAAGGTATAAAATAGAATTACTTCCGGTCGACACTTCCACACCCTCCCGCCCTCTATTTATCTCCCTTCAGGCACCACTTTCCGTGAAACGCCGTTCATTAACGCCCACAATAGACCTGATAACAATTCTAAAAACTCGTCGCGGCGAGAACAATGGCTATCGTAGCGACAGATCGCCTGATACTCGGATCATTGTGTTGGCGCTTTACAAACGAGTACGTTTGCTCATCGCTGTATGAGGGAGCCAACTCGGGGATACCAAAGGTTAATTTCTGTCACTGTTCTTTCATGTTATCGTTTACAATTTCGTCAGAATTATAGATACAGTTGTTTTATCTCACAAAGGCTGGTGAGCCATATTTGTAGTTGTAATGCGTGTAGACACACACACTACAGCGAGGCTTAGCGACGACAGCTACGCACACAGAGACAACATGCAAATGTATCTACACCTAAAATCATATATTTCATAATTATTCGATAATTATATCCACATTCATTGTAACAAACCTGTTGAACGTGGTCGTTGTTGTATAATAGCAAAAAGAAATAAGTTTTTGTTTGAAGTTGTGGGTTGTTACAGATGTTCGTTGTCGGTAACCGTTCCCACGTGAATAATTCATGGTTCGATTACAATAACATTTATTTGCACCGTAGATAAATTTGTTACATTGTCTTCGCGTTCATTGTATTGTGTTTACAAATTTTAAAAATATCTTATAAACAACACACTAGGATCGAGAAAATTGTGAGATACGAAACCAATATACTAAAATGACTTATTATCATTGTAGATATCATTATACATATATTTGTGCTTATTTATATAGCTTTAGTGTTGTTTCCTCTCGTCCATATTATGTCATTTAGTACTTGTCTAATGTTTGCTACATTTTACTCACGTGCCCAAAAGTTAACTGCAAGAGATCCTCAAAAGGGATAACTACTTTACACTACTTTTATTTCTGTATTTTTTACATATATACGAGTACCTACATACAGGCATACTACTTACTGTTTTATGAAAAGTGATATAACGTCATGGTTGCGAACATTATATGACAACAACAATATCATTAATTGTTCCAGTATAGCGAGATAGTAAGTTGTAGTAGATTTGTTTGAGGTCTCATTGTGTTTCGCAATTGTATTGAATAAATTACTGTTTAATAATGTTATATGGATACTGTTGCTAGTATTTGTTAGAACAAACCGCTTTCTTTTATTTCATTGATTTTTTTTTAACCTGTGTGAAGTATTGTTCCATCAAAGATCATTTAATAGTAATTTATTCAATACAATTGCTAAACACAATGAGACGTCAAAAAATCTACTATTATATATATATATATATATATATATATATATGTAGTAGTCTTAGTATGAAACAAAGTAGCTTTCCGCGCCTGTCTGTCCGTCCGCTAACTCCTCCTTAACCACGCAAAGGATTTGGATGTGGTTTTCACCATCAGTTAGTTAATTTTTCGCGAAAGTTTCTTATCGATAATAAATTCTGGTTTATGTACGGTTGTTACAGAAAACTCGCTTAAACCAAAGCGAACCAAGGGCGGGTCGCTAGTATACCATGTATCTTTGGACTTCGGTCCCCAGGTTAGAACCGGTCCCGAGGTAAGAGCAGACATTTGTGTGATGGGCGCAAGTATTTGTTCCTGAATTTTGGATGTTTTCTATACAATTTAAGTACAAGTAAGTTTATCGTTTATTGAGCTTAGTTTGGGATTAAGTTAACTTTTGTGAGATATCCCTTGGTATTTATTTATATAATAATATTACCACCTTGCTGCCTATATATAGGTGTACTAATTTTAATCCACTCTCACTTTAATACACAAGCGCGACTGCGACAAGGTATTTATCGGGCAGGACGAGTGCCTTTCGGCTTTCCAAAGTTAGTCTAAAAAATGTTTTTTCGCGCCAATCTATGTATAGAACCAAATAGTGGTATTTTAACGGTGGAATTAGAAGAGCAAGAGTGTTATTACTTTACCAGTATGCCCGCGACTCCGTCCGTGTGGAAATCAAATTTCGCTATTCCTTCGGGAACCGTTAATTTTCCGGGATAAAAATATATCCTATGTCCTTCTCCGGGACCTTAGTTACCTCCATACCAAAATTAATCTAAATTGGGTCAGTAGATCCAGAGATCCCTACAACCTCACAAACTTGCAAACTTTACCTCTTTATAAGTAATATTAGTAAAGATATTTTATTGTTAACGGTAATAAATATTATATTTATATGCAATGTCCACCAAAATACTGCATGTAGGGTACCTACCGTAAAACATTTTTAGATTGAACATTCTAAGAATTCCCGTAGAGCAGCGGAAAAATGCTCAAGGACATGTTTGTCTCTATTTGACATCAAGCTGTTTGTTTGTGTGGTCTTAATTCAACCTTTTTTTTGTAGGTATTAGTAATAAAATAAAGTTAATATTAAAGGCATGTTATGATTAATATGTTATAAATAAAGTTTAAGAAATACGTGGTGTATTTCTTAAACAACGTCAATTTTAATTAATTTATATTATATGACACGAGCTCCGAGGAAGCAAATACAATATACATAGGTACGCACAGACAAATTATGAAAATCTTTTACCACCAAGAAGCAAAGACCCCTTGAGGGACTTATCAAGGCTTATTAAAAGCAGCGCTGAGGACCGAACATCAAATTTTAGGAGTGTTTACTCCGTTTCAAGAAGTTTCCATCCAAGTCTGAAGGGCATCGGAATACCATATCTATAAAGATGACGAGCAATTCGCGATTGGTCCCAAATCAGAAAAGGCTGACACAAGAGTTTTATTGCAGTACCTAAGTGCCCTGAAAACGCGCTGAGGAGCTCATAAATGTTTATAACCTGATAAAATGCTTCACGAGAAAGTTTCAACTCAGGCTTTTCCATTTACTGTTGTGGTTGAACTTACCACCCACTGGCCTCGTTTGCCAAATGGCGTATATATTCTCTTTGATTTATTAAATAAGGTTTAGGAAAATCCTAAATATCTTTCACACCGAGGGGTAACGTCCTACTAAATTGTATTGAAAGTGGCTACTATATCTCGTAGCTTAACCCCTCTCGATGCCAGTGAATCTTTGTTTATTGTTTATGCGTGACCCGTTTTGCGAACAATGCTCAGTTATTTGTCAACAAGTTTAGTCCTCCATAGACAGCCGCTATTATTCTACGAGAGCCATGGATCTCCATTTTAAATGAGGAGTAATAGGTTTTCGAACTGCGAACACAGACCGCATGCTCTACTTTAAAGAGTACCTAATGACGACGAAACTGAAACGTATCTAAGAGCATTTGCCTTAATTGTTAAAAATTAAGAACTCAACTAATATATTTTTATTACTAATATAATTAAATATAAAATATTTATTTAAAGAATATTATAAAATAAGTACGAGTATTTGTCTATTGTTTGCTACATTTAATTTTACTCACTTGCTCATAGGGTAACTGCAAGGGATCCTTTAAAGGGGTAACTACACAACTTTTATTTTTGTAATTTTAATTTCGTTGTGTTAGACGACAAAATGTTAACATACATACTTGCATACATACATGCATACTAATGTTTTATGAAAAGTGATATTATAGCGTCTTGGTTGCGAAACATAACGTTGATTTATTTTTTGTGTTTAAATAAACTCAAAAGCTTTAGGGGCAGGGCTACATTGCCTCAACATTACCTTAGAGCCGAACAGAATTTTAAACAAGCGTAATAAACAACACATTCACGTAATTTATTCTTAAGCCAAGACATTTTTAATTTACTTTCGTTCCCTTAAAAGAAATTTGAGTGCTTCTATTAAAAGAGAATGTCTGAATATATTTTTACATTAAATCCAGTTCCTTGGTAATGACGCTCCATAATTTGTATGGCGGCGATCATCCGCCGAAAACTTCCGACGTCGTCATTAAAACTTATAATGTGCAAAGATTCTAGCTCCGAGACGAAAACAGGGTGATACCTCGAGTCAAAGATTGGACGAATAAACTGAGCTCTAACTAAGACGTTTTAATTTCAATCGCGTCGCGAGTGTTCGGGTTGACGTGCTGAATTTCATGAATTTGATAACATTTTTTATGGATTATTTTTAATCTCAGTGTGGGAAATATAAGATAAGTAATATAATATTGTGGAGATGAAATGTATAGTATAGACTGAAACTTAGTTACATGTATAGTCGAAGGCACTAATATCTACATACTTATCGTTTCAAATATAAATAGAGTCTAATGTCAGTGGCATGAAAGCGTGCATATTTGACGTTTTGGGAAAGTTATATTTATGACTATGTCTGTACATAGATTGCTTGTCAATTAGGAAGCAAAACGAGCATAACTGATGAAATAACCAGTTAACTGCGTGAACTGCGTCACATACTCAGTTAAATTAACTAACTTGTGTAAAGTAAAGTAATCATAAAATTTTGTTCCATAAATAGTTCAGAAGAGTTCTCATTATATTACAAAAATATCGATAACGCACTTTCAACGTAGAATCGTAACAAGAGATGTTTTGTGTCAACTCAAGACTTGCTATAATGAACTTCATGGAAGCACCTAACTCTTACTTGATTTTAAATGAGTGGTTGGGTCGTTCTACTTTTTTACCGACAATACATCGTCATTTTTCTATATTTTGCGTTTTTCAACTATTGATAATTATGGTTTTAATGTTAGATTTCAAAATACGTTGCGTGAATTTTTATTTGAACTAATTAATTATTATTTCGATGGCGATAATGTTTTTTTCTTTATGGTGGGTTTTCAGAATATACTGTGACAGAGTGGCCGTTTTCAGAGGAGACTAAATTTTGTATTACCTTTCTGTCACGCGATTCTATGAAAATCAAACTTATAAAAAACAACACTGGATAGAGAAAGTGAAATATTATTTAGTACTAATAGATGAATAAATGTTTGGACGTATATTCAAACACTAACACATTAATAATCAATACTCTAACTGATAACGTATGGTAAAATGAGGACTGGCAATTGACGGTAAAAAAGAAGAATGACGCGGATACCGAATACGTAAATAACCAAGTTCATCCTTTGTCATTTTAACGCAGTTTTAACTCCGGAGACTTATAGGCAAAACACAAAAGTGCTTTACTTTGATTTGACAAAAGCCATCTTCCACAACCAAGATAAATGGATTTTTATCTTCCCCGAAAATGTCTCAGGTAATCTCGTTGGCCGCGTCACGGTTGTTTTCTTCTTACGTGGTAATATTTTCAGATGTTAATAAAAGAAGAACATTACTCACGTCGAGTAATTTTTCGTTCGCCGAAGCGAATGGTTTAGTTAAGCGAAATATGTCATTTGTACCGTATATATTTTGTTGGTGTGTTGTGTCGTTGATAGCATATTTCGTTATGGTTTTAACTGTTTTTATTAACTGACAACCATGACTATATTACTGTGCATTAAACCTATCTTTTAAAATATATGTTTAAAATCTGGAGCAAAGCCGCGCTTATTTGCATCAGATAAAGTCGATTCGTTTTAATGGAGTTCTAGTATAAATTTACCGCTTCATTGCTCCCGGTGACCTAGATCGTGGCCTTTTTCTAATCACAAATAATGTTTATTATTAGAATAAATACACAAGAACGGCGGCAAATGAATGCAAATTGCGTTGTTATGTGAAATGTTATTCATAGAACAAGTAAAGCTTCATTTATATTCAGTGGAATTATCTGGGTGTTGTGAACAAAGTGTGGCGGACTGGAGTTAGACGAGGTTGCGGACGCTGCGCCGTGGAATGCGCCGGAGCGGCGGCGAGCGGCGTCGCAGCGCCCAGGACTCGGGACTACACGAAGGTATTCACTTTGTGATATACTCAAAGGCTTCATTGGTAGCATTTTACAAAGTCAAGCCTTACTAGCTTAATCGCTTTAGCAAAGAAACTTAATATCGTCTGCATTTTTCTTTACAAATAGAAGCTTAGGGTCGATACTGCTCTGTTGATCAGCGGCGCTCGGGGAAGCGATACGGTTGTGTTTGAGGTGGGCTCTCGGCAAACCGAGCCGCCGCTTGCTGCAGACTCGTTTTCATCACAGGGCTGTCTTGTCCTTAAATCGTATATGTGACTCATCCCACTTTCCGTATCTTTCGGGTGTAGTAAAGATATTTCTCTATCAGTTTATTGTATAATGGCGCTCAATATACAACTAAATATAATAAAAAAAAAATATATCTATTAGTTTGGGAGTAAGTAACATTTTAGTGATAAATACTTGTAAAAATACTTTCTTGCCTATTCCTTTCAACCCTGGCCCTTTACTTTCACAACTTTTATTCTTACGCTCTAAACTTGGCGCTGTTAATCGAGAATTTAAAATCGTGTAAAAAGCCCTCCTTTGTTCGTACATAAGAAAAATAAAATCACAACTGCTTTTCTCCCAGTCGAGTTAATTTCGGATTAATTTCGCACCCATCTTAAAATATTTGTTTTTTTTTTATTTGAATAGTTGACCATTATTTTGCACACGGTTTCGCCTTTTACGAAGTTAAAAACAATTATCTCTTCTATAAGTTACTAGTTTTTTTCCCGCGACTCCGTCTGCGTAGAAGTAACTGACTTCTCGCTATTCCCTCAGGACCCGTCCAATTTTTCAGGATAAAAAAAGCCTTTCTTGAGACTCAAACTACCACTAATAATCGTTGAATAACGGTGGTATAGATATACCATGTTCTGTCCTTATCTGTCATTGTGACATTTGAATTTGACAGATAAAGACTAAAGTTTGTATAGCTATACCACCGTTATTCAACAAGGGGGTAACAATATAAGTATAGATTAATAACAAGAATTAGATTATTTGGCCATTAATTTTTCAATTTATCTATGTTACTACCAGGATACGTGTGCAAATTTGACCTTTATGTAATGCTAAAAAAACGAAGTATAGTTAAATTTATAAAGTTACAATAAACGGCCACTATTTTTACGAGTTTTAATTCGACAAATTAAAAAGCGAAATATGTGCCATTATACCATTATGAGTGGTATTTTTATGCTATGTACTCCAAAGCATCCTGGATACCGAATAGTAAAAAGAATTTAAGAAAATTCTTCTGTAGAAAATACAATACGGAAATTAATTTTCGGCCCACATATCAACGTTTATTTCGTATTTAAAGGTAACCGACCGACCGATTTTTTATTAACCTTTTAATAAAAAATCGTTTCGACAACCCTATTGCGCGTGAGCAAATATGGATCGTCTTGGCAAAGTTTATTAGCTATGCAGGGAGCTCAAAACACTGCTCCGACTTTTCTAATATCATCCATGTTCTTCCGTTCTTCGGCTTTTCTCTTGGATATTGATTGGAAGTTGTCACGACGTATTTACGTCACAAAAGAAACTTTTTGCAAGTCTTATAATACTATTACTCGTCAAAGAGCGGCCTGGGCAGTGAAAAATATCTAATGTTGGCTTAAACGAAAATTTTGCAGTATTTTTAAGATACGCTGAACTGGTCTCTTGTTAACATAAACGACATTTAGTAGAAGATCAAAGACTGCCAAACGTGCTCTTAAAAATGCAATTCAATCTACCTGTTACTTTGTGACAAGAATAACGTTTATCGTGTAAAAGCATCGAATAATACGAGTCTCGATCGGCTTAGTAAGTAAAGAACGGATGAAATATTCTAATAGAGGAAAAGTGTAATAAATATTTTCCAGTCGACAAACAAGCCCGGGGGTGCGCTACATTAAATAATATCGACATATCCAAGCCAATTTCGTACTTTCCGCTAAGCTTATTTCATACTTCCCGCACGCAAACATTCCCTATACGAAAACAGATTCGATTTGCATTTTAGGGTTATAAGACGAGCAATAACACATTTCTCGTTTTTGCTCGCTCGAGTATTACTTGACTTGGAAAATAGAACCTATGTTTTTCGGCAACGCAGCGGGGATCTCGGAGTTTTTGATGAACATTTGCAACATAACTTGCATGTAGCAGCTGTCTGTTACTGCAATGGTATTTTTTTTGGTGAATATTCCGATGCGCTGTTATCTTAATGAATGTATTTTTCTCGCGTTTTTATAATAAAAGACAGCCTGGCATCACCGAATGCCTAGTTATACCTCTCATTGAGGCTTAAAATACGCAGATAATGCATTCGTTGAGCCTTATCTGTATTGCTACCAATCAGAGAGTGATTTGATGTCTTAAGAGGACTGTGAAGCAAAAAAAAACTGTAACGTTTTTGCGCTTTTTGAATATGTTGTAGATATTACGGAAAACGGATTAGATTTAGGGGGTGAGAAACGTTATCATCTGGAGCTAAGTTTATGGATTACTTTGGACAGCTACGCAATTTTAGCATCGCTTCACAATCCTCACCTTTTGAACGCCTTACGTCAAATACAAATGCCTCACTCACACGCTAAACATGTATTAAAAGTTATGCAAAATTGAACTTAATCCATATGAAATAACGTCTCTTTTAAACTGTACCTCTGACCTATATAATGGTCGGTAGCGTTGTAGCTCATGACCACTTTAGGGGTCGTTGGCGTTCAAAGGGTTAACGTACCACGACCAACCAACGTTAACGTAACGTCATCGAGAAAGTGTGTGTAGCGATTGTAGTCAGCGCCCCGCATGACCGTGTTTAGTGCTAAAGTTTGGTAGCGCGTTGACATTTATTTATTAATTTATTAATTTATTGGGGATATCAACAGCACTAACAAGGCTCTCGGTTTCATTGTCCGGACTACTGCGGACTTAAAAGAAACTAAAGTAGCCTTACTCCTTTACAATGCCTTTGTGCGGAGTAAACTGGAGTACAACGACGTTGTTTCGAGTTCGGCGGGGCAAAAATACATGTCCATCCGTCAACTCTAGTCAGAATCCACCTTTTCGCCCTCCAAAAGAGCGCGCGCGATGTTGGCCGCCGCGCGCGCCCTCTCTTCTCGCTTGCGAAAGCCGTGCGCACGCGTCACGCCACGAACGCACCTACCTGCAGAGCCATAGCTCCTCAACTGGTTTGTCGGTGAGGTTCAGGATGCCGACATATATGCGGACGGTTGGGCTGCTCTCATTAGTAAAATTAAGTTATTTTTGAATATTGATAAAGTTTAGTTGTGTGTGACCAATTTATAATTTAAAGGTCAGACCTGCTTATCTATGAATGTGAATAAATCAGAAATCTATTTGTACAGTGACAATTTACGTAATTATTTTAGTTTTAATTTTTATTCAATGTAAATGTAGAATGGTTTTAATTAAGATTGTAGTGTGTTGGTTCATCTGTTACTTACAATTGTATAGTAAATAAATTACAATTCATAAAAAACAATATTTTTTTTACAGACCATTGACGTTAACTTTTGTATCGTCGTCTACATCATGCAGTAAAGG
Organism: Acleris holmiana; assembly: GCA_949316455.1. NCBI lineage: Eukaryota > Metazoa > Arthropoda > Insecta > Lepidoptera > Tortricidae > Acleris > Acleris holmiana. The sequence continues at coordinate 11,879,127 of OX438764.1, forward strand.
TAGGGTGTACTAAGTACATAAAAAAAATTATGGAATCAAAACACGTTTTAAATAGTTATGGCGATTTGAAAACGTAGGTACTCGTACATTTATCGAAAAGGAATTTTATAATGGGCAATTTTAAGAAGCTCTTTTGATTCACTTTGCGTTTAATTACTATTATTTAATTGTAAAAAAACATTGCAACTTTTTGCCCGATATGTTTTTGGCTTTTAGAAACATTAAATGTCAAATACCAAGGTAACAGAGTAAATTGTCGAAAACCTCACAATTCTCTATCTCTCTCAGAGCGTCTATAACAAATCGTACAATAATTCCATATTATTATAGCTTAATTAACCATTTAACATTATAAGGTAGGGGGAATATATTTCCCACCATATTCTTTTTTTATTGTTATTATGTTTAAACGGTTAAAAAAACTGGGCATGAGCATGTCGGACCATGCTCAGTGCAAGGTTCCGAAGCCGTTAAGTACTACAAACATAAAAACCGAGACTAACAAAAATTAGCGCTTAAAAGCTTAATATTTTCGTAAATTTCGTATTACCCCACATTACAATAAACGATAAAAAATACATCCCCACGTTACGTGTAGGGGAGGTACCATATACATATTTTTATTACTTTTTATTGTTAATCTTTGTTGGCGTGACTAATATGCATATTCACGCTAAATTACAGCTTTCTAGTATTAACAGTCTCTGCGCTAGGCTACAGACGGACGGACGGACGTAGTTTGACTACGGAACCCTAAAAATTAAATCTAAAAATGAAATCATTTTTTGGCTCTTGAAAGCTTATGCCTTATAAAGGGTACGCTGTTAACCACTTAACAGACGATTAGAGTGTTAACAGTCGTCAGAATGTATGAACTAACAGTCGATTAACATTGATTAAATTTTACATAGTATGGTGAAATTGGTACTAAAATACACGTTACGGATAGTATTCGTTTATATTGGCCACTTTAAAAGAAATAGCTCGATTAAATCTATGTTTTGTATAGTAATTGACATTGCTGCAAGAGCACAATGAAGGTTATTTCCAAACAATCAATCTTTATTAATAACAAAACGGGCCATTGGTTCGAATAGGCCATTTATTAGCGCTTCTTTCCTTTGTTTGGGTGGAGTGCCGTTTGGAATGACTTTGTTTAACGATTTACGGCTCGTTCGAGTGACGGACGCGTGCGGACGGACGTCATTCACCGAGGTATAGAGCGCGCGGCGTTACGGTACCGCCATTACAGGGACGGAAATTAAAATGCGATGTCGCGACCAGACGTGTTTTGTACGCTGATTACGTGGAAACGGACATTGTAGGCGCGTTATTTTATGTATTTAAATTATATTTTTTCAGCCAGAAACGTATAAAATAAGCCATGTTTGATAAAAGTTAATATTTTTCATACTTGTAATAAAATTAAAACTCGCAAATATAGAGTTAATTGAGCGTTATAACTCTTCAATGTATATGTATGTTGTATGCAGAGGCCAGAATATGCATAGAACTCTTAAACATTAACATTGATTCCATTTTAATCGACTTTCAATGGAAATCGATTAATTGAACCTCTTAGATTGTTAGCAGCTTATCGTGGCACGTAGTCTTCGCATTTCATCTATCAACATTTGACATACATTACATTACACTACATTAAATACGTTGATCTTAATAGAAATATGTGAATATGACTACGTTAATAAGCATAATATTCAAAATGTAATTATAACATTTCGTAGTACTTAGGACAGTGCTAAGAGAAAATCGTAGGCACTTTCGTAGCACTGCTACAACAGCTACAATGGGGCGAGTAAAGGTCATAATATACAGCTGCGAAGTCCAATTCAAAAACGAAGTAATTAAACGCGAGTTACAATACTGCGCTCCTTACGCAAAGTGCAATAAGGGTAAATTGCAAAAATATTGCACATTGTTAAGGATCGAATTCATGTCAAAGCTTAATTAGTCATACAATCGTATGGTTAATCTTCGTTACACAAAGGAACACTTGTTTGTTTCAATTAAACACTAACATCAATTAGGTCCTTATCTATGTACAATATTTTTGCAATTCACCCATATGTCGAGTGTTATTTGAACCTAGTTATTGCACTTTTCGTAATGAGGGCAGAATATTAGGGTAGACATCATAAACTACGTTTTTGTTTAATTCGTTGGCGCATTTAATAGGTTTTTAAAAACTACATAACGTTGGCTGAATGATTAACACTGTGCCTACCTGTTTTTCGAGGAGGGTTAAGAAAACGGATGACAAAACAGTCGGTGGTGAAAAAAGAACTTACGTTAAATATGTATAAGGGGCGATTGGGGAGGATTTTACCAAAATCCAAGTAAAGTTTCACAGCGACAAATATAACATAGTAGTATGCCACGGCAGGTCATTATTTATTTAACCTAATATGAGTAGGGCAGTACAAGTAACTGCAAAGTGATGTAAAAACGGTCATACTTCTTTTGAGAAAATATCCAGATTTCAGAATCGAACGTGACGCATTATGAATGAATGTGAGAGGTAAACACGTACTGTCGATATTTCGTAGTGATCGAAGGCAGCGTCACGCGAGCGAGGCGGGACAACGCGTCGGCACATCGATCTTTTATACGCGAGATATGCGTGCGTATTTGCACCGCATGTGTAAATTACGACGGTGTTTGCTCTGAGGGTTCCGTCTGTTTATTTAAGAGGTCTCGCACGTAGGTTTAAAAGAATAAATATGATATATCTTGTATATTTTTTTACGCACGATACAACACACATGGCGTCTAATTAACTGCTTCCGTCCGTATACCGTAATCCATTGGTGTTAGTATTGAAAATATTCGATTTTAATATGATTTTTCCGGTATCTGTAGAACCGATTTTTCTTAACGAAAACAAGGAGAAAGTGTTCAAAGAAGTGTTATTTTAATTTTGCATGTTTCTTGGCTTCGCTCGCTAGTTTCAAAAACTATTGTCATGACATTGTTTTTCTTGGTAAACGATTCGTTCTGCCCTAGGCCAAAAGTCGTCTATGGTTATTTCAAAAATATTGTTTTTATTTTTGAAAAAACGCCATAAATATAATAATGATATAATTTGTGGAACATGGCCTAACTAAATTGAGCGTATTCTCAGTCCGGTATCATACTGTATCGTCTTATTTGTTTTTCGTTTAATTCCATTTTTGTCTCATTCTGTATTCGTCACTCATTATTTGTTCGTCTTGTTCGCTATCCGTCACTTTCTTATTTCGTCAAATTCTGTGACTTGTCTCTCTCTTAATAAGTCCTATAAATTTTTCGCCACAGTCTTCCTTGGACTCATTCTTTGTTCGTCTAAACAAAAACGATCGTTAAAAGGAGTTTCGATAAAATAAAAGGTTATATTATTTATAGTAACTAAGATGTACTACTAATGTTGAACATTCGGTAAAGGGTTCATTAAAGGTGCGCAACAATACAACACCGGGTGGAACCCAGAGCCACTCTCCGTCGGAAACAAAGTTCGCGTATTCCCGTATATCTGACTCTAGAGGGATTCGGATGGGTTTGTCTTGTATTCCATTTTCATTTTCTGATGGAATAGCCAGGTGAGTGATAAACCGGTTGTCGGCATCGGTAGCGGTAGTAGGATACAATACTAGACCCTTTATGATGATTTTTAAATACTTAAGATTTTAGGTTATTTTACACTGTCACATTGATGGCCAACAAAAATATTATAAAATAACCTAATTAAATAGTGAGCTTTGTATAAATTATCGTACGTTCACTTTTGTCACTTAAATAATTGAAAACACTTTTCGAACAGATTGAACACTTGAACATTGAACATTCAATATTGTTTTGGTTGAGTGACCGTCAAGCTAGTTTTGGAGGATTGTTGATTTTAGCGTAGGTAACTATGGCTAGGGCCTTTTACGAGTATCTCTGCCAAGTAAATAAGATCTATTAAAACGTTGCAAATGCGGAAGCACATTAAAATCCATAAGGGTTTATCGTGTAGAATCTCTAACACGATACGAAGGTATTATTTTTGATAGGTTACGCTATCTTATCGCTATCGTTATCTTGCTGTATGTGAACAGGTTAGGGTTCAAAACGCTATTGTAATTATAAATGGAGCACTTTAAACTCACGCCGTGTATCGTTTTACAATCCGCCGTGTCCCATTGAAATGTTTTATTCTGCGAACAGTGATAAAGTGTTGTTGGCAACGGCAACTCGACACTGATTTGAATGAACGCGACGTGTTGGGAATGTGGGACGCAGCGCGAGGGTGACTGATTACAACTCCGATAAAAACGTAGGACGCGACGTAAATGTCGCGGTTCATTTCACGCTTTGTTGTAAGTAACTTTGATAATCGTGGACATGAGAATAAGTCCCTGGGATGTTGCTTTGGCCTTTAAACAACCTCAGGAACTCGTTATTGCTTCTCTATTTCCTCTGAGAATTTCCGTTTTGATTTAATAAAAGTTTCAAATGGCTCAAATTAAAACAAAAAAAAATATGTACTCACGAGATAAAGCCCTAATAAGTCACTGATCGATCATATTACTAGAATTCAGAATAAGTACACGGTTATATAGATAATCGTACGGAAATTACGATATGTTTGCAAGTTGTAGAAATTTAACTCGAAAAAACCGGAAATGTTGCCGTAATGGGGATGTGTAAAAGGTTTTTGAAATGATTTCCGCTTCGTGACTCTTACTGATCATGGTAATTTTACGCTTGATGGCACGTTTGATGCGGCAAATAGGATCGAGGATTCGAAGGCATGATTATTGTATTTAAGAATAAACATAACGTTAGCTAGGGGCCGTTTTGTACTCCTATGTAAAAATCTCGAGAGATTTAAAACATTCAGCTAAATTATAAATTACTTTTAGTAATTTCACTCGCCTATTTTTTAGTAAAAACATTGAAAATTTATTCAATTTGATGGCAAGGAAATTTTCGTTGGTTATTTAAACTCCCTCTAAAATAAATTTAAATTCAACTAATTATTACGAGCTAGTAGTCTCCTTTGGACATAACTATGTCACGATAACCTATTTTAAACTTAATGAGCACTCATACGTTCAAATAAATAACACGGGTAATAAACATATTTAGTAAGGTGGAAACAAATGTTGGCAACATCGGGACTGAGACGTTCAGCGAGCGTAACTGTATTTCAATGTCTGCAGTCGCGATGTAAAGTAGATAGCGAGTAGACGCGATAGAACCGTCAATTTTAAACTCTGATAGGAGCTCGTCTTCCCTTTGAGACTCTTTCACGCCACACTCTTCGCTTGAATTATTCATACTGTCGGCAAATATCTATGAAATATCGTAGGTGAAAGGGACTCCGCTAAATTAAATTCAGCTCGTTATTGATATAGAGAATCGACGTTAAACACTTCGCTCGGCTTATGAAATTTAAATTCTAACTGAGCGTTGAATCTTTTATAAAGAGATTGGTTTTAATTAAGCCGGGATAACAAAGTCCAGTGAACAACAAAGGGTCCTATTATTCATATAGACGTTTTATTTAAACTGTTAAACCTTCCCAGGTATCTGTAGGGTTTTCTTAAGTTGTTCAATTAGCATGTCGATGTTTGCTCTCTTATTTAAATTAAAATCATCTCACTGCGGGGTCTAAGGTCCTGTGCAGGTGCTAGAGAGCTCTAGAGACTTAATGAGAACCGCAAACCTCTATGTTAATGGAATAAAGGGTAGATTCGCGAAGAGTGGGCAACGGCAACGGTGCAGGGAAGCCATCAATCTTGAGGCGGGGTGACACCGGGGTCCACTTCCGAAACTCTTTCTACCACCTAAAGTTTTATAACCTTAGCGTGATAAATGAACTGGAAGCCTGTTTACGGTAGGACCCTGTTCACTGCTGTTAATTAATTAAACAAAACAAGCCAAATAAAAATAAATGACGATATTGAATAGCTGTTTTTCTTCGGCTGGTGTTTCCTTTAAAATCTACGTGCAATAACTGAGTTAATATAGCAGACGATCATTATTTCCTTGAATCAGTTAATAATTCAACAGTTTAATTTCCTTTGCGGCTGATTAAATCGGCGGGTGGGAGCAGTTTGGCGTCGGCAATATTGAATCTTCTCATTCAACGTTGACTTTGCCAATTGTCGGGCGGTCTCTGTTCGTTTTCATTTCATAATTCACTAATAAAATAGTACCATGTGCTTATGATCATAAGTAGTAATTATGTATTATAGTGAAAGTGCTACAGTGTAGTCAGTTATTAAGGAACAAAGAAGAACCTACCACCATTGGCTTTCGCTTGGCTAGTGGGATAGCTAAAGGTCTAAAGTTCAGACACCTTTCACACTACTCTCTTTCTTCCTGTTCCCCTCATCAGTCCTAAAACACCAGGCAAGCATCTGAGATCCTGATGATGTTCTTAAGCAGCGTTGATCACTTATCATTATTATCATGTAACTTTGTAACTTCCTGCTTGCATAATAATTGCAAATTATAATTATTACCATCAAACACACTATATCAATCACAGCTCACTCCTGCATTGAATCCACTGAGTGCCGTTGTGAATCGATTCGTCTGGTACCGTCTATCAAGTACTTGGGTGTTTTACTTGACGAATGTCTTAATCGGCATGAGCAAATCGCAAATGTGGTATCGTCTGGGGTCGTCGTTTTTTGTCAAGTTCTTAACTCGTCTCATTCTGATTTCGTCACCCATTCTTCAATCGTCACTTTCGGTGGTAGTCTTGGTCGTCTTTGGTCATATTCGTTGTTTGTCTTTTTCTTTTTCCGGGTCATTCCGGTATTAGTCTTTATATTTTTTGGTCATAATCGGCGTTAGTCTATTTCATTTTTAGTCTCATTCGTTATTCGTCCTATCGTCTTTGGTCTTATTGAGTTCGTATTTTTCTTATTTGGGCTCTTTAGAAATTGAATAGACACATTTACTATTTGTTCCGTTTGATATTCGCAATTTGACTTGTTTTCCTTCAGGCGACTAGAATAACGAAAATCACGAAAAGATAAATTATGAAAATTATGAAGCATAAAAATTTCTACTATACTTAGTCAGGGGGTTCCGGTCCTTTGTACGAGAAAATTCGGCTCCTAGGTAAATAGTCAATAATCAATTATGACAATTTATAACCACTTGAAACCTTAAGCATTATTGTCGTTGAGTGGCCAGTAACGTAATAGCGGAGGTTGTATAACTAAAGCGGGAATTGAGACGAAAACCGAACAAGACGAATTATGAATAGACCTAAAAACAAAAGTGACTTACTTACTGCTAATAATATAATGGGACCAACAACGAACTTGTCGAAAAAAAAGACTATCACCGAACATGTCAAAAGAAGAAGAGCCGAACATTGAATGAACCTGAAAAAGAACAAGACAAACAACAACTATGACCCAAGATGACAATGACTAACGGCAAAAGTGACGAATGAAGAATGGATGAGGAAAGCAGAATTAGACAAGTTAAGAACTTGACAAAAAACTAATGGGGCGACCCAAGACGATAACAAGTTAGGAAATTGATATATATATATTTAAAAACTATTAATGTCAGTTTACTATTCACTGTGCCAGCCGGTCATTATCAGTTACTGCATTACAGCATGGGGCGGAGCAACAGAAACTGCTATACTCAAGCTTGAGAGAACTCAGCGTGCAGTGCTTAAGGTGATGACATTCAAAAAGTATCGTTACCCAACCCGAAACTTATACACAGAAACTGCTGTCTTAACAGTAAGACAAATAATTGATTAAACTGCTTATATTAAGCAACATCAAAACTTAGGTACCTGACTATTCCGCATTCCGAAGGAGAAGCGATATCGTGTACCTATTCTGTTCCAAAGCATAAAACTAAATTTGCTAATAAATTCATTTAGGTGTTAGGTACTACTTTGTATAATAAATTGAATAAAAATATTAATATGTAGCAACATAATTTATACTCCTGTAAAAAAGCACTGGAATATTATTTAAAAAAACAAGATTATGAAAATACGGAGCAATTACTAAAGAAGATGATATAATAATTAATATACGTACAAAAACACATTATACAACCACACTTGATTAAACGTACATAAACCAAACATAAAAATGAGTATTATGACCACTCTCGTCCCTGCACAAACACACATACACTGAACACTCTCACATAAAATTGCATGCCTTATAATATTCACATTTAAATTACTTTAACAAAACTCAGGATTTATCTGATTTTTTTGCATTTACTGAAGAATTTACTTCTCAAATGAAATCTTAGATAACCCACCGTCTCTCACTTACCCACATATTCTGTTAACATTTTGATGTTTGTTATATTTTTAAATGACGATTTTTGCGGATGGTGAATCCTGTCCCACCGTGATACAGTTTTTTACTCGTACGGGGGACAGAGGAAACTTACATCATAACTGGATGTTTAGAAGTAGAAAACTAAAAATCATGTAAGTTCCTAGATACCCACTAACCACCACATTTTTTTTTTAATTTGCACGACTGTCTATATTATATTATATGTATATTATGTGTATTATATTATATCGGACTTCTCTCACGAAATATAAATAAAAAATAATAGTGTAAGTAAATAACGCTCAAAACTAAACAACTCCCTATTTAGATACAGTCGCGGAATCAAAATGTTAAAACGTCCGGAATGTGATGAACCTTATGATTTCGCGACTGTACCTAACTAAGCAATTACTTCCCTAGACCACAAAATTTAAGGAGAGACATTATGGAACAAGCACAATAGCTTAGGTTAAACGATGTGTTGTCTAATCGGCTCCTAGACTTCGCAAGTCGTCAATCTGCGCGAGTCTCGCGACGCCTCTTGAGTGTTTACTTAATTGAGGACTCTACGCCGTAAAATGGTGCTACGAAAACCGTAGCACTGCTACGTATCTTCATGTAACTAGCACTAACACGGTACTAAGACTTCTTTTGTTGTGATGTGTAAAATTCGCGGAAAGCCGAAAATTTACAAGGTTCAATTAGTATTTTTGTAGTCCGTTAGTAATTATACTATTATGTAATGAATGGCGAACTTTGATTCACACTTCACGTGCAACAGTGCATATAGTTAGCTTCTCGGGTTAATATACGAGACTAACTACGAGCACGAGTAGGCTGTATGTAGTTTACATAATCATAGTGCCATTTAATTAAGATCTTGGATTGAAATTAAAAATTATTATAATTTCTTTAATTAAATTAGAAATTTAAAAAACCCCCGACTACATAGACTACTTATTATTTTTTACTTTATAGAGGTTTTTCTATAGACTATTTATTTACTCGGGGGATTTTTTTATTTTTTTTATTTCACGCTTTTTAAACTTCTCCATCTGAGTTTCTGTTTTTGGCATCGTAGCTCCCAAACGAATGAACGAATTTGGACGCGAGTTTATTTTAAAAAAAGCTACATTAATCAGAATGGTTTTTAGCAAGATTTCATGAAAATTGGTTGGGCCGTTTAAGAGATATCAGCTCTAAAAGTAGGTGTCGCCGTTATTTTTAGGGCTTTTTACCCTCTAAAAGCTCAATATCTCAAATACGGCTGAAGCGATTTTGATGAAATATGTCTATGAACCACCGCTAAAAAACTTGCTATCATTTAAAAAAAACCGCATTCAAATCGGTTCACCCATTTAAGAGCTACGGTGCCACAGACAGACATACTCGTTACAAATCCTGCTTCGATAACTGCTAAATTAATCAATTGACTTATAAGTAATTTATATCGTGAATGCCTGGTTATAAAAAAAAATATATCCGTTGAACACCAATACACTGGGTTGTAGTGTTAATGAACACCGTTCCATTTAGTCCCCAGACTACTCTATTGTGACGTTTGCCCCCAAACGGAGCAATTGATAACGGGGTTTTCTTATCAATAATGATGGTCGTGTGTCCAAAGCGCTAATAGATCCATTCCTTTCTACTCTCGTACGTGTAAAAGAGTCCTGGAGGGTTATTATGACCTAGCTATGCAGTTCATTTTACGGTGCGCTCACCGTAAAATGAAGGACAAAGATGTGCCAGTTATATAGCTCTGTCCTTTTCTCTGAGCGTAAACAGAACTGCATAGTTATGTCACAATAACCCCCCTGATGGGAATTAAATGTATACATTATATAAATATGAATACAATTTCAATTACTGTTTAAACAAAAGTCGGAACTGTAGTCTGATTAACAACAGCTTTACGCTGGTGAAGCGGGGATTATTTGGTTCATTGGTAATTGGCGAGCGTGCTAATGGCCCCCTGCGCAAGGAAACTTTAACCAAAACCAGGCAACAAAACATTGCAGGATGCACAGACACATACGGAATACTTTGTCAGCATTGTTAGCGGGCTGCGCCGGCTTATGTCGCCCGCGATATTTCGTCCCGACATCGTCAACAAATGAATGAAATGCAAATGCGATTTGTGTGGATACAATGAGTGTCGCATCAACCACGCGGCGCAGCGCGGTGTGTGTGCGGATTTGTTACTCGTGTACATACTCGTATGTTAGGAAACACAATTTGCGTGATGCACCCGTCACCGCGCGGGGCACGGCGGGGCACGGCGGGGCACGGCGGGGCACGGTGCGCGGCGGGGCCGCACAATGCCCGCGTCGGGCGCGAGCGCACTCCTATCTAATCAACCGAAGGCCTGACAATCATGTTATGGATGTTGACGCATCTGATCCGTTGAAATAATTATACTAGGCATTCGCCGAAAAAAGAACACAAAATACCTAATCCGGTATTGTTCGTGAAAAATGCTGAACATTTTAATAAAACAATTTCTTTAATTCTACTGTACCTTCAGTTAATAATCGAATCAGTGAGCCAAATTAATGTGGGTTTTTTACTTTTTGCAGTAACGGAGTTTTCGCAATTTGTTCGCATTTCTTATTTAGAACAGTATTTGTGCCGCTTCCAATCAACTCTTAATTATTATACCAACGGGAAACTGTAGCCTCTTGGTTTTGTTTCGCTCAATGTGATTCGAACAATTTCAAATTACTTATAGCAATTCTGCAAGTTACTTTGAAATAGCTAATAAAAGATATTAGAAAAAAAATACACTTAAAGTCAAGGCATTTTCGGTCGAAAGTGTTAAAGCACTTTAGTGCACTGTCATCACTGAATAGTATAAAACAAAGTCGCTTCCCGCTGTCTGTACCTATGTATGCTTAGACCTTTAAAACTACGCAACGGATTTTGATGCGGTTTTTTTGATAGATAGAGGAAGGTTTATATGTATAATACTTTAACCCGGAGTGAAGCGAGGGCGGGTCGCTAGTACACAATAAACCTCAAACTGAACACCAAATGGCAAGCATGACAGTGAAATTCATAATGACAAGGTTCTAAGTATGCTAACCATTTTAGTTTACTTTCTTTACATCACAGTTTTAAAAAAATGTGTTAAAAAGGTAAAAAAACACACAAAAAAGACTAGCTTCCATGCTCCAGCATCCTTTCTTTTTTTTGTTGCCACTTAAAGAGTAAGTAATTAAGTACCTGAACTAGTTTGTGCCAGTAAACCAACTACATGCGATGCGAGAGCTGCCTCGCTAAGGGCACGAGATCGTGGGTCGTACCTCGCGCGTGATTGGGAAGCCTCTCAGCGGCGCGGTCGCCGACGGCTTAGAAATAACTTTCTGTACCCGAGCGTTTGTGTCGAGCCAACCCAGCTGCTATTCAATATTCTTAGACCCGATTTTCCAATAACTAAAAGTGCTCTGCTGTCAAAAAGCTACTTCACTGGACTGTAAGTTTAACATCCCTTTCATTCGACTTTACTCGATATATGTATTTCATATATCCTCGATCGAGATGTGGCCCCTCGTTGATGCAAACTGACAAACTTTTCAGGGGAGACGAAAAACTGCTTTAAAAACTTACGAGGTCTCACCTTAACAAAGTTGTGTCTGAATGTTGTTGTTGGTAATATCAATATAACGAGTTACTATTAATCCTACGAGGTTTCACCAGTTGAGTTGGCCAATGCTTGTTATGAGATGTCACTTCAAGTCGTTTTTTGCCATCAAAATGAATTGTTATGCATTAGACATTTACGAGTTAGCACCGGAAATACTATTTGAAACTTTCTGCATCTAAATCCTCATTTTACCAATAAATGTTCATAAAGACATGTTGAGAATAAAGAGGCATTTTTTGTGCTCTTGCAAATAAGCAATTTATGATAAAGGTTAGGATTTATTTCAAATAACTGTGTAATAATCAGTTCATAACGATACAAGTTAACAAGTTAAAACAACAATAATTAAAAACGCGTGTCTTACTCTTAAACGTTGTATCATAGATAACTACAAATAAAGTAAAACCATCACAAATCATCTTATTACAAGGTGGAAAATCTTTGGAAACAGTACGACCTAATTTGCATTCGAGTATCACTCTTTTGTTACACTAACAAAAGGTTGAAAAGCGAATTTTAAAAACAAAACCTCTCATTTAAATTGTCATCAATGCAACATAACTCGAAGTATTCGAGGTAACAAAGGGGTGAGCGTTTAAATTATCAGTGGGGTAACAAGGGCGCGGGTGACAAACTCGGCGATTGTCACCCGCCCGCCGCACGCGCGGCTCACGCCCGCCACACGCAGCCGTCACTTCACACAGCTCAGACAATTAAGATGTTTAGAACTCTCGTACAAATAATGTTGTTTGGCCTAGGTCTGGGCCTTTATTCAGGTGCGTTAAGACGATATCGTGTTTGACTCGTTTAAGAATCGTTTATGTCACAGTCGCCATTATTGTAAATGACATAAGAGTTATCAAAACGTTGACAATACGGAAACTGATCATAAACGATATCGTTATAACGCAGTTGAATAGAGGCCCAGACCTAATTAAAATTTCATTGTTGGACCTACTATAAATTACATTAACGAAATAATTAGCATCCCCTCTTATACAAATTAAAATTAAATTAAAAAAACGCCGTAAGTAGTTAAAGGCCGTTAAGCTTGCACGAAAATAATAAATGTAGATAAAAGAGTGTCAGTTCTATACATTTTGACAACTGTTAACGCTCTAATCGTCTGTTAAGTGGTTAACGTCGTTTGGTGTAATTGGTACCTACTAAGCCTTTATGTAGATTTTTAATTTGCTGCCAATTACAAGCCCATTGTTTTTCAATGCCAGTCTTCATTTCCAAATAAATCCTTGATAAAATGTATGAATGATCAATATTAAATTATGCAATCAACCCATACCTTGTTTGACGACACGCTAGCCTAGTTGGGAGTGACCCTGCCTTCGAAGCTAGGAGTCCTGGGTTCAAATCCCGGTTTTCCGTGTGGTTGCCGGGTTAGAATAGTGCCACTCCATCTCTTCACGTGGATGTCGTAAGAGGCGACCAAGGGAATAAGGGCTTGTAGTACTGTTAGGCGATGGGCTTGCAACCTGTCACTAATACACTGGCAAACATCTTAGCCTGATTGTGCAAAATGTGGTTACAGAATTATCAACAAGTTTTTTAGAGTTGTTGGTAATTCTGTAGCTCTGCCTACCCCACTCTGGGAATAAAGGCGTGACTTTATGTATGTAAGTAAGTTTATCGTTGTCTAGTATCCATAGCACAAGCCTAGAGCTTAGTTTGGGACTAGGTCAATTTGTGTGACATTGTCCCGTGATATTATTATTATTATTATTAATATTTTATACCTTCATCCATTTAGCAGAATATGTACATTATTTTTCGCCAGGCAATTCGTCCGATCCCAATTCTCAAAACTAAAATAGCGTCAGAAAAAGATTATTAAACCAAACAAAAACTCCTCTTTTCGAAATAACGGTTTGTACAAGAATCAAGAACTGAGGTCTCGTACCGTAACTCCATATAAAATTATAGGATCAAAACGAAAACAAAAACGGTATTCGAAAGTAACAATAGGCGTCGGAGGCACCGCGAGGCTACCCTAAGCTCTTCGCACCGCGGATTGCGAGATTGCAAACAGAACTCGTATTCCTCGCCGTCACACCTGTCGTCCTTAAAACTTTATTGCGTGCCGTCTTCATTAGCTTCGAGTTGCTATGAACGCGTTTCTTCTCAAATGTAAATCTGCCTTTGTGCTCTTATTTGGGTAAGTAAAGCGCGACTCTAAGTCGAAATGTGAGTTGGATTGATGTAGACAGTGTTGTGCGTGTTTTAAAAATATATTGCGCTTTGACGTCCACATAGCTCAGAAAGTAGAACCCTGCCAATATAGCCAAGCAAGCTCTCGTCACGAGGTGTATTAGGAACTTTTGAATAGGGCCAAGTTCAGAATTAGTACGTTGACATAAGGGTACGATTTCTACTGGCCACTCAGTTAATTAGCTATAACATGGGTTTACATGCTCAAACCACAACATCGTACCTACTCTTATTCTTAGAAAGTTAAATGGAAACCAAGTGCATAATAATCAGAACATTATAAGAACGTCTGCACATAAACGTTAAATATTTTCCGCAAAGGCTCATGGGAAATCATACAGGGCATCTCGTTTATTCCTGAAGATTCTTTGTGAAATAAAACAAAGCAATGTAAGTTTCAATACAAGCCAATAACGATGCTATGGTAACCATGGGTATTTCGCGACTTTGCAGGCTACCAAGGCCTCTATTCTATTAAGTAAAACGTATTGCTTTTGACATGCTTTAGTATTATTAAGGTGAGGACAGCTCGAATTTACTTGAAAGTAAAGGAAGCCGGGTAACAAACAACAGGGCCTCTATTCTACAGCGTTTATAACTATATCGCAGTTGACGTGTTTTAGAATCGTTTATGTCACAGTCGCCATTATTGTAAATGACATAAGAGTTATCAAAACGTTCACAATACGGAAACACGTCAAATACGATATCGTTATTACCGTGTAGAATCCCAGCCCAGATAACATGTAAAAAGCAATTAGGTTTTTCCGAGTAGAGTAGAAGGCCGTACACAGAAACAAATTGCAAATTACATAACTACATAAATAAATAAATAACAGGGGACTATCTCACACAAATTGACCCAAACTAAGCTCTAGGCTTGTACTATGGGTACTAGACAACGATAAATATACTTAAATAGAGAAATACATACTTAAATACATAGAAAACATCCAAGACTCAGGAACAAATATTCGCGCACATCACACAAATATCTGCCCTTACCAGGATTTGAACTCAGGACCGTTGGCTTCGGAGGCAGGGTCGCTCCCAATTAGGCCACCGTGTCGTCGTCATAGATTGTCAGACTTAATTTAATTATACCTCAAGTAATTTACTCAGTTTAAACCTCACTTCACAGTTCAAGTAAAAATATACTTTCCGAATATTTGTATAAATACGGCCGCCATTTCATTGGTAAAATAATTTGTCGAGATAATCAAAGTATAAGAGGTATCTTTTAATATTTATATAGATCATTATTATGTTTGAACGTTAAATGTCCATTAATCTTTTCTGTTGCGTTTAACATCATTCGAGACTTATTATTTTCTGATCGGCTTACCCCGTCCTCCTGGCACGGGCTTAGTTAATGGACTCCCGCCAGTGGATCTCTTTCTCAAGTATTTAATGCGAACTGACTTGTGCGTGCCATAGTTAACCTCATCCTTGTTGGTAATTTAATTACATATTTTCTTTAGATCTTTTATAGAGTTGTCGTTTTATTCAAGGTGTGAAGTTTGTTAGCGATCGGATCAACATTTTTTTTTATGTATTTTTAATGTGATAACCGGGGCTGGTCGCTAGTTTGCTATGAAATCTGGTCAGCAGTCAAAATATCTTAAATACAACTATTTGTTAGAGCAAAGAAGATAATTATTATAAATCTAGTTCAAACAAGTAAAAACCAAAACCTTTTATTGCCAGCAAAGTGGCCTATATTAATTATTAATTATTATTATTTATATTGGTGTTCAGTTGTTTACTTTTCTGCCTTCAACTTTTGTATAGTTAACATAACATATTTATTAACGAACAATTGTGCTCAGAAACCAAGAAATTTGTGTCCATTTCCTTTACTAACAAACACTTAATGAAATGCGGGATCACGCTCGTGGAGAGCAATTTGCTACCCAATGGCAGGATATCGGCGCGAGCCGGCAAATAGGCTGGAATGAGTACGCGTGTGCTCGCGACTGCCTGGCGGCCAACTTCCCTCTATTTCGTATTTCCTAAATAGGATCGCTTCAGTTATGATCGTGATACCATAACCGAGATTTGTAAGAAAATTGTATATCTCGCTCGCATACCAACTCAGTTCCAGACCGACATGTCCATATAAAAAGGTTTGGCAGCAAATACTGTAATGAAGTTGTTATTTTTATACGTAAAGTTGTGAATTTATACATTTAATATGAGTACTGCAAGTAAGCGAACAATTTCAAACGGGAAGTCGATATTGGCTGCAAATATTGAGTTATAAAATGTAATGTTACGCGATATCCGTGAAAATTGTGTAATTTGCAGTGCAAAGAGCGAGAAGTGTTTTGCATTTGGCGTTGACACGCGCCGTGTTTCTGCAGCGGACGTTAAATCTGAGTTTGTACCCGGCTGATGGCAACGTCGCAGCCTGTCGTAAGGCAACATGCTCCGAGCCAAAAGTTACGTGCATCTTGTAAAACTCCTCCTGGCTATCTGTATCCCGACAAAGTTTTAATTAGAATTTATTAGCTCCCAGTTTCAGTTGGAATACTTATTTAAAAAGTCTTTGACACCCTTTATAATTCGTGAGGATATAATTACATTAAATATTAAACAACACAGGCGATTAACTTTGTAACTTATTGTTTTATAAGAATACTCTGAGAAAGCTTCAAAGGCAGTTTATTTTTAATGCAGTTAAAAATATCTGGGAGCTTAAATTATATCGGCTCTCTACCTACAACAGTCCATTAGTAAGGAATAGTGTATGACCTTTGTGCGTACATTTTTTTAGCAAATACCTAATGGCTCGCTTAACAATATAAAGCGTATAAATCGCGTACGGCGTTTCCCCACGAGTCACACAACAGGGATCTTAGGCTTAGGGCGATGTTTTTGTGGCTCGTCGAGATAGCGGCGGCGAATTGAAAGCTGCCCCTTTGCTGGCTTATCCCCGTGTAACAGATACTTTGTTATTTTTTTATTCCCGTTCCCAAGGAACTGGCCCACCGATAAGGCTCTTTTCCTTAATACATCCCCCAGATATAGTCCACAATGACACTTGATAAATCACATTATTTTCGTGTATTCGTTTTTGATGACGATACAACAAGGTAAAGGGAGAGTTACGCCAAATAGGGGAGAGAGAGAGAGAGTGTTTCGTAAGTAGTACGACTATCAAAGGAGGTTCCCGCTATGAATATGTTGTTTAAGTGTGCGATAGTATACAACACCGGGGAAAACGCCGCTTATCGCAGTAGGTTGTGCTTATCAGGGCTCGGATACCGGTTAAATTTTCAAACCGTTATCATGTACTTGCCGCAAAACCTTTTCATTTCGGTTGCATTCGCATAAACCGGTTTAAATAACCAGTTTTTGGAGAAATCTTTATATTAAGTTCTTTTCGAATTAACCGGTATTGAGCTAAAGAAACCGGTTTAACCAGACGCACGTTACGCACCATAAACAAGCGCCGCTTAGTGTTTTTATTCAGTGCAAAACTTTTGGTGTCTCGACTCGCTGCTCGTGGATTAAACCGGTTAGTTAAGTTTAAAATAATGTTCTCAAAACGTTCGCGTTCCCTGGAAAAATTCGGAGCAAAACCGAAATAAACCGGTACTAACCGGTATTTTTTAAACCGGTTCCGACCCCTGGTCGTTATGCCTGTTGTATCGTCTAGGTACCGACAATAGGAATAACGTAAATTTGATTTTATACTGCTATGCAAGATGCTAAAACGAGAAAAACAATGTACCTAGGGATTTGAAGAGACGTAATGAACGAATCCTATTTCACTGGACTGAGCACGTTTTCTTTTATGCTTTTCATTCACACGTTGGCAAAGGGAACATGAGAGACATTTCGTGCATTTCCCGATTTGCAAATACAGTCACAGTCGGACCTGCATCACAAAAATATTTTTTACTCACTTTATTAAGTACATTGAGTTCATTACCTTTTGCTAAAAACGATAAAAAACCTGAGTTTATCTTCTTCATAATTTTTTTTTTAAGAATGAAATTACCTTGTCATCTTTAATGGATTTCCTCCTTGTATTAATATCTGAATTATTACGCAAGCTGGCTGTGTAAATCGCAGGGCTCGTGATATGAGCTCGCCGAGGACACGAGTCACCTGGGAGAGCAATGACGGAGCCATCACAGCCGGCCCGGCGCCGCGCTTATTTGTACTGCAAGCCAACAATACCCCTAAGATCAAAGAACGGTACAGGAATTAATTTGCAAACGCTTTCTCTCACCCCACCGCGCCCCGAAACAGGACAAACTCGCCAAAATATTTACCTTTTTTTAAACGGTTGATATCAGCTTATAGCCATTATAAAGTACGTTTGATGTTAACATCAAATAAGTAAATTAATAAATCCTTATTTAAATAAGGCAGATAATAAAGAGTACCTACATATGTATGTAAAGTCAAATCAATGTCGTCGTGCATTCAAATATTCAGGTTATTAAATATTTAATACGCAATTTGAACGCTTTTGATGAAAAATAAATACAACGTAGAGAGCTTGTTTGTTTCAATTAAGCGCGTTTTACCGAGATAGCATATATTTTACCATTTTAAAATAAATAAAAATAAATGTCAGGGAACAATATCACACAAATTGACCTAGTCCCAAACTAGGCTTGTACTATGGGTACTAGGCAACGGTAACATACTTATATAGAGAAATACATACTAAAATACATAGAACACATCAAAGACTTGGGAACAAATATTCGCGGGCTCATCACACAAATATCTGCCCATACCGGGATTTGAACCTAGGACCGCTAGCTTCGGAGGCAGGGTCAATCCCAACTAGGCTAACGTGTCGTTTAAAGCATATTGGTTCCTTTTGTCACTTGATTGAGGCGTTTATTGTACATATCATTCTGACAAACTGGCAACTTTGGAATTTATTATTAATTGTGTTTCTGAATGCATTTACATATTTTTTCTGACTTTTCCGGACCCTTAAGCTTGTAAAGTAAATTGATACGAATGATCTTAATATTTTCGACGAATCACAACTCGTACATTCTTCGCGTAACTTTGATCCGAGAGGCTCTCATTATGTCGTTAGTGTACTGAACCGTTTATAATTAGCGTAAAATACGCTACGCTGAATATTAACATGAAAATAGGCTCTCGTCAATTTAATTATGTCGAGAAAGAGCGTCATGAAAAACATATTTCACATCTCGCTATTATTACACAACGTCATCTCGGTGGCGTAAGTAATGGTTAATATGAGTCATAATATTGGGTAATATGTTCATAGCGCGTAACTGTGAACATATATTTACCTGCTACGACGCTAAAATATGTATCATACGACCGATATTTTTACAGCATTTTTATTTTGTTTTACGAAAAACCGGATTACACAATGTTTTTAAGTTAAATAATCAGTTTATGAACTTGCCTATAGGTATATTTTTTACAACAACACTACTCGGAAACATTGCTAATGATGTCCAAATTTTATTTATATGGACAGGCCGGTTTGCTGATTGGTTGACAAAATTGTTGTCCGACCTTGACCAGCAATAAAAATCAATCAATCATAGTACCATAGGTATAAGGAAAGAATGAAATTGACCAATCAAAGCAGCCAGGCAGACAGTGGTAGTAGGACCTTGTGGAGGGTGCGTTCGAATCGCAGCCACAATCTTATCCTTTAATCTACCGCTAAGCAGAGTTCACAATGTTGTATTCCATTCTATATTAGTGGTCAGGGTTAATTGTCAATGCATCTAGGGTCTTAGGATTGCAGTTTTAAGATTATGGCCTTGAGAACGCAATTATGTCTATAAGTCACAGATCCCAATTTCTCCATGCTATAAAAACACCATTTTCTTTCGCAATCTCGAATGATAATGAACTAGTAAATTAAAATGAATTCATTGTGTACGTATAAAGTACCTATGTCATACATTAATTCTATTGCACTGTTACAATAATTTTGTGTGATGAGAGCGTGTATTTGTTCCTGAGTTTTGGATGTTTTCTATGTGTTTAAGTATATATTTCTATATATAAGTAAGTTTATCGTTGTCTAGTACCCATAGAACAAGCCTAGAGCTTAGTTTGGGCCTAGGTAAATTTGTGTGACATTGTCCTGTGATATTTATTTATTTATATATATGACATATGACTCGTCCATAAGTTGCGTACTTTTCAAACTCTGTATGTGTAATGTACTTACTTGTATTGTGACTTAACTAATAAGTTATAGTCATAACCACATTTTTCTTCAAATGTAAGCAGTGACGTCACTTAGAATTTGGATGCATAAATATAAAAACCTTTGTAAGGAATAAGGTATATCCATTAAAATCATATACGGATACTATATTACCTTATTTTACTCGTTTTTGTAAATCAGCTCTAATTTACCCCTAAAAGGAAAGTATCCAATAACCTCATTAGTTGTTCAGGTTAACACATGCTATCTATATGTATACTCAGGTACCAGTTACATTTTCTACAGTTTCTAGGAAATTTTACTTACCAGTTTTAATAACAGCTCCATTTAATAAACTTAAATATAATGTAAGTTTTTTACCTCATTCAAGAGCTAATAAAGAAAGCGAATCCGCGTATCCTTTAATTTGTATTCATGACACATCTATCATATAAACCAACACAAACATCTAGACAAAATCTATTTACAATACTTATTAGTAAGATGTGATGGGATTGAATTTACTCCCTGGCTGGAGTGGAGCGTCGATATGTTAAGGTAATGGAACGGCTTTCCATGCATTTGATTAAGGGGAACCTCACTAAACGAGGGCTCATCTACTCTCGGGCACTCCCGATCTTCGATTACCCATGAACGTACCAGTGGGGCTAGACAAGGTGTATTCGACACTCGCTAGGAATTATGTTTCGATTGAAAAATATATGGAATTGACGTAAGTGTCACGTTACTATCTCGGTGGCTTACGTCAATTCCATACATTGGTCAATCGAAACATAATCGCTAACGATTGCCGAATGCAACTTGTCTAGCCCCACTGAACACATACGTTTCAGGCCTTCTATTCTACAGCGTTAAAACGTTGACGTTTGACGTGATTTAGTATCGTTTTTAACTCGGCCGCCACTACTGTCAAGTATATAAGTCATCAAAAGATTGATAAGACGGAAACAACGAAAGCAATATAGTTTTTACCGTTTAGAATCTCATCCCAGTTAGGTAGTTAATGAGTGCTTGGATTAAACGGATAACAATTTATTATCAAGCATAAACTGCTAAATTTTATCTTTGTCCTGCTTTTGTAGCACAACCATTTAAGAATATTACAGAGGGTCATAAAAGTAGGTCGGTCCCTTTTTGTGCAAGGGCAATTTATGAGGTGGATTTTAATAAGTACCATAATATGAAATACGGTATTTTTTTCTTTTGTTACTGAGCCAATGTGAGATTTTTTATATAGCAAGATAGATATTGAAAATATGTTTTTTATCATTCAGCGTCAAAGATGTATGTAAGACAAACATCGGAAGCTAATCCGCGGTATGTTTGATTTGATCGATTCCAAACTGAAAATTCCGACGTTAAGCCTGTAGGCGAACATGGCTCAGTATTACGGTATTAAATCTCCAAACGTTACCAATACGGATAACCAATCGAGTGCTGAAATATTAAGGCTTATTAAAGATGTGTAAATAAATAAGCTCAACATTTAGAAATGAACTTTATCTGGTCTCGCGTAACGCTAACCAAGGTTTATTAGTAAATGGACGCTGAGAATGCAAGGTTGCGGAACAAGTTTAAACTCCTGGCAAGAGTGGCCAATTTACAAGTATATCTGTAAAAAGGGAATACACTAAACTACGCCTACATTATTTTATTCGAATATAAAAAGGTTTTTAAACGTATTTTTTTCAAAAACACGATTTTTTAACAGTGTAATTTTTTTCGAATGGTAATTAACATTGAAAATAACCTACTAACATTTTGCTTTTTTATTTTCCCGGAATTTTCTCTCTCCAATGAAATCAATTTGTTTTAAGCTCACATGTTAACATTTTTATTTTAGTATTTGTAGGTAGAAAGTAAGTAGTAACTATACCTAGTAGTAAATTAGCGAATAAAAAATCATAACCAATAAGTACTGTAGGTACACTATATTTGGTTATGCTTGTATATAAAATGTCAAAACATATTTTTAAGGATTGTGTCAGCATTGATTACATAAGCCTGTTTCATGATTTAATTTAAATAGGTATATCAAAAACTCTGCCCCTAATCACACCAGAAACTCCGTTTATGCGTTGTAAGTGGCGCACAGCGTTATTACGAGTAGTTTGTAGTCACTACGAGTATATATGTACGAGTATAGCTCAAAGTAAGCCACATTCATTACAACTGCCAGATATTTTAATAAAACTTGGATTGTGCCATTTAAAATTAGAATAATAGGGCGAACCTCTTCATCGCAGAGCTCAGCGTACTTTTAATCAAAATGTGGCTCTTTAAGTGTGAGACGTCGTCCGCAAGATCCCTGGGGTGAATCTACGAAAATAGGCAGCCATCCTGTTAAATAGTGGAGCATCGGCTGATGGCGGGGAGTGTTCTTCATTAAGTCGATATCCGGCGGGCACTCAGCCGCGAAATGTGCTCTTACCAAGATTTACTTTTTCAAGATTCTTTTCTGTCTTTGACGCATTTTTCAGCTGCAGTGCAAATCTCACATTTATCTTTGCTAAGATATTACTTTCAAGCGACTTACGAGTACAGTCAGACGTTGCTTAAGTTTTCATGCCATTGAGCGTTAATCCACACTGAGCTCATTTCGGTAATAGTAAAGTTTTTCGCTGTATAAAATTATTCTAGTAAAAATTAAATATATAATCGCGATACTTAAGTATTGGTTTACTGGTTTTGTAATAAAAGTAACAAATTACTGTAGAACTAAATCAAAAACTGCAGTAAAACAAGTTTAAAAAGCGAACACAAAGTACACAAAATATGCTTGCTCTTGTTCACTTCCCCTATCGTCAATAGCACTTACGTGCCTGCACGATGTTGGCGATGCACGCCGGGTTTGCACACCGACCACTCTCCATTGTAAACAGGAATTAGGCCAGTCAAGGGACCGGCACGCTAAGAGATCTGACCGATAGGGCCCGATTGAGATCCCTCTTCCTCAATGCGATTGATTTAGCTTTATTGCTGCTAATAAATTTACCCCAAGATTGCCAGCCGTTTTATTATTTTCTTTGCGTCGGTCCATTTATATATCGGAGCCCACATACATTAAGGTATTGTTATAAAAGGCGCGTTTGCACCTCTGGACGCTGAACGGCGCCCGGGCACGACGTACTGGTAAATGCATTAGTCCCAGCTTCACCGTAAGCGGCTGGCTGCCACCCCCGAATGTTATTTTCAGACATTGTCTCGAGAAGTGACTTTTACGACCACTTCGTGCCTATACTATGCCGTGCCTTTATTGCCAATAGAATTACCCAAAAGTAAATAACTTTTGAGAGTGGACAATTTCGTGTTACGACTATATCTTGTAGCGCACATTATATTTTAACAATAGTATTTATCACAATCCTTTTTTATTATTCTTATAGCTCATTTTAAATCTCTAGATAACGGTATCCGTTTTTGTTTATGACGAAGAAATAAATAATTTAGTAATAATAATAAATATTGGGGGCAATCTTAAAAAAAACAACCTAGTCCCGAACTAAGCTGTAGGCATGTACTAGACAGCTATAAACGTAGGTACTTACGATTAGAAATACATACTTAACTAAAAAAAAATAGTAATATTAGTTTCGGGTAAATTAATTTGGTTGCATGTAGAATCGAATCACAGACATGGTTTCATGATTTGAACATTAAAAGGACAATTATTTTTTAAACACTTCGACTATTATTCTGCTTATTTTGTTCTAACTTCTGAAGGCGGGTAATTAATGTAAATTATATTTGTAGTGAGTAAAGTTGTCCGTGGCCGCCGACGGAGTCGCCCAGAGCCCAGAACAAAGGGCACAAAGACGGCGAGGTAAACATCTTGCAATAAGTTTCTCGCTGGCTGACGTCGGATCGCTCTTGTTCCACTAGCTTAAAATGTTCGTTTAACAAAAATAATTGTTTAATACTAAATAAAATTGTGCTACGTAGTAATTACGAGCTACCTACTTCTCCAAATTAAATTATTTTTACGTAATTATTTTAGAGAGCGCGCTTGACAAACCATAATTCAACTGATTAAAGAGATATTTTAAATATTTTTTTAGTTTTCAGTTCATCCTTTTTTTTTCGTTTTTCTTTGAATACAGTTTTCTGGTACGTAAAGATATTTTCTCTCAATCTAGGTTTTGAGAATTTATTTTATCTTTCTTCTCGCAGAAGTTCTGCCTTCACAGTAATTAGTTTGAACGTGTTGCTGTGACTCATGCCGTGTCGCGATGGCGTTGCCACGTTTAGAATAGTTACCTTCAAGTCACCAAATTACAGCTGGTCTGTCTGTTTGAGTATCCCTCAGTCCTTTTTAACAAAAGAGAAATACTGTATTAGTGATAATATTGGTAGATATATCAACTTTTAACCCGGGACGTAATCAACTTCTTACAATGTTGTATTTTTTATATTACAAACATGAGATTGGCAAGTTCAAAACGATGCCCGCGTCTCCGTCCACGTAGAATTCGTTTATCGCTATTTCCTCAGGAACCGTCCAATTTTCGGGATGAAAAGTACCCTATGTCCTTTTCCGAGACTCGAACTATATTATCCAAAATAAATTTTATTTAAACCGGCTCAACGGTTTCTACGTGAAAGATTAACAAACAGACAAACAGACAGACGGAGATATTTTCACATTTATAATATTAGTAATAGATTAATCAACGTACATATATGGCCGCGACAGTAAAAAAACTGTTAAAATTCTATAAGTATTATTATTACTATTTATACACGCTTCTTATCTCATATATTGAACTGATTCCAACCGAAAATAAAAAGGATAATTGAAAATAATTTTAACTATAAAAAAACCCACATACATTCTATTAATTATTTTTATGTTCTCACATATCTTTTCTGTAATATTTTAGTTTTGGTCCTTTGTGTCCGGTGTGAATCAATGTGTTATTACCATTAAAATAATTATAACATTTATGCTGAAAAATTCCACCACTTTTTAACCGACTTTAAAAAAGGAGGAGGTTATCAATTTGACTGTATTTTGTGTTTGTTACGCGTTTACTCCGTCAATCGTGGATCGATTTTGAAAATTATTTTTCGTTTGATAGGGTGTACTCCTTTAGTGATCATCATAATATTTCTGTTATGTCGTCCACGTGAAATGGTGGTCCCATTGCCACCAAGTTGGTATCTGATGAAGGGATCCGTGAGGAATTGAGATAACTCCTCAAATATTATAGGAATATACGTGGACGGCGTAACAGAATTATTATGATGATCATTCAAAAAGGTATGAAATAAAGTAAATGTTTAAAAAACTACAAACCGTCTTTTAAAATGATTGAAGTCGGTGTCCCACTACCTATATTTTTAACCAAAAGCCGAATTCCGTTGGACTGACCACTATCTGTAATTTTTAAAGAAGTTATATTTTGCTTTTTAAGACGGTTTTTAGTTTTTTAAAACCTTTATTTTTAGGGTTTAACTTTTTTCTAACAACTTCCGTATTCGGGATGATATTTTGGTGGATTCAAAAATAAAGATCGTCAAAATAACTCTATGACTGTTTACAAAACATTTAGCCTGCTATCGAATCATTTTTAAATGAATCGTAAGTGGCCCGAAGTATTTCTGAAATGGCTTGTATGTAAATAGAAGATTATTAGAACTTAAAGGATTACTTACTTAAGTTCTTAATCTTGTTACACTCTTATATTACATTTTATATTTAATGTATAAGTCGAGAAATTGAATTTTATTACAACCTATATCTAAGCATCTGAGCTAATGGACAAAGGAAGTCATTACGAGTCCTGAGTCAATTGCATTTGGAACAAACCGAACAAACAGAATCACGATACATCTTTTTAATTAAAAGGCCCAGTAAGGAATAATATAGAATTTACATCAATTTCAAGTTCTCAGTAATTTTAATTTCAAATGCAGACATGGAAATGTTTTGCAAGAAAAGATTTTGTGTCTCAGGGCGCTTCGTGGCACAACAACGGGCTTTATTTCTTACTGGCCCTTTCATGATAATTTTAAAATAATATGAACCGCCGAGATAAAGTTTGGATCGCGCCCGCAACCATAAGCTAAAATTTCTTTGAACACCGAAACTCCTCTCTCAAAGGAATTCTTGAATATTCCCTCTTCCTTCGCTTAAGCTTTGTGCGTTTGTCAAACAATTTGCTTTATTGATTCTTTACCGTATACCTACTTGTATATCCCAATAATGCTGCCAAGTAAGTTCTTCAATATTTTGTATTTTTATTTTTTGTTTTGTGAAATTCATAACATGTTCGTATTAGAAGTGGCATTACTCGTAAATGTTCAAAATAGAGTCAAACCTTGACGAAAGTGTTGGTGTATAGAAATAAATCTATTTGAACCTGAATACTCATACATTGGAGGAAGAGTAACGAGGTTTAAGGATTTACTAATAAACTTGTATTGTATTTCAAAGTAAAACTAATTTTCAGATTTTACGACGTGGAATAATCTAAAATGAAATCCCTACTATTCAAGCTCATTTCTAGTCTTATGTTCACGGGTGAAAAGGGATTGAATTTAAGCTTTTTTAGTATAATACGAGAACAACCCTAAACTCACTTTTATATCAATGTATTTATTTATTAGGCATACATCTGTATTAGTTTTACATACATTACTTATAAAGAAAGGGCAAAGTCGAGGACAAAGAGGAAGAAGAAGACCTAGATTTACTTACTTTAGCCAGATAAGACAGAAGGCCAATGTCATGTCGTACCAGGAAAGTGAAAAAGTTGCCAAAGAACAGAGAAAAGTAGCAATTACTTCACCAACAAGTTAAATGTTGAATTAATTTTCAGTGATGAAAGTACCTACAGTCAGCAGGAAGCGCATCATAAAAAAGTATTTTTAGAAAATGTTTTTTCCTAATGATCTACAGTCAGCTCGCCTAATTAGACATACCTACTTTAAAACAAAACATTCGTACATAACCAGTATTGAGGGCTGAAATACCGTAGTTGATTCCGCCACAGCGGAACGGACAAGTCGACACGTTGCGGAGATAAGTCCGGCCGAGGTTACAATTCAATTTTCCGCTAGCCCCGTTGCCCGCCGCTCGAGAAAGGGTTTCACTCTCGGAATGATCCGCTCGCTGCCTGTATAAGTTTTTTTTAAACCACTGTGTTGTTTGTCGCAAGACAGTTTGACTTTTAAGGGGTTTCAGCGCGAAATTTATTGATAGTATTACTGAAAATAATACTTACAAAGAGTAATAGGTTGAAATTTATTTTGGTGCGTATTTGCAAGGGAAGGACAGACAAGTGAAACAGCTCGTAGTTAAAAGCGCACTGGCATATATTCAATCACAGGGCGCGGTATACGCAGATACTTATACGTATGTAGCTATCTCTATACACAATATCCCTCCACCTATATTTCTTACACTAATAACTTGCTATAAACTTAAAAGAACTGCTTATAATCTACTCTGGGATGGTCACGCAACCTCATGGGGTGCGAACCTGTGGTCGTGGGCGCCTGCGGCTGCGCGCTGCTGGTGGCCGCGCTGCCCTCGCCCGCTCTGGCAGCCGACGCCGGCGCCGGCCACACGAGGGTCACGCCTGGCATCTGCACTGCTCGCTCTTGAGGACTACTGGTCGACTCGACAACCTCCCCAACATTAACACTTCGGTTGCCCTTGTACAAAACGATCTGATTTTTGTGTCGTCTTACTTCTGTATCGCTGTCTTGAGGTTTTACTAGGTATATGACCTTTCCCAATTGATTCGTAATTGTGCCCTTACACCATTCACACTTGTTTTTGTTTAAATATTTTTTATACATAACAAGATCATTGATTTTGAAATCAGATCTTTTTACACCACCATGTTGTTTACTCTGTAAACACTGTTTACGATGCACGTTATTATGAAGTCCGGTGAGCGGAGGCGATGGTTCCGTCCGTGGGTTTATCAAATCCATGACCGACCTCATTTTTCGACCGAATACTAACTGGGCGGGCGAAAAACCAGTTGTACTGTGAACTGAGTTACGATAATCGAATAAATATTTAAGCAAACTATTAGGTGCATTTCCCGATGAACTCGCTAGTAACGCACTTTTGATTCCTTTTTTAACGATTTTTACGTAACTTTCCGCCTGCCCATTGCTCATTGGGTGATATACCGGTGTCCTGATATGAGTTATTCCGTTTGTATGACAAAACCCTTTAAATTCATCTGAAGTAAAAGCAGTGCCATTATCGCTAACTAACGTGTGTGGAACGCCGAAACGGGACATAAACTCATTCATCTTTGTTAATCAATTTGGATGCTGTCGAATTAGTTTTTAAGTCGTAGCATTCGACCCACTTTGAGTGAGCATCGACTATTACCAAATAATTGTGCGAATTTATAGGACCAAGAAAGTCACAGTGAATCCTATGGAACGGATATGGTGGGTAGGACCATGGCGCCAGGGGGGCGCGGGGCGGTGTCGGTCTTAGCGCGGTGCAAACTGTGCACGCACCGATCAGCTGTTCGAGCGCCTGGTCTACTCCTGGAAACCAACAACGCGCTCGAATCTCTGCCTTACTCTTCACGATGCCTAAATGTGATGCGTGTATAACTCGCAAAAATTCGTTTTGCAACGACTCGGGTAAAACTACTTTGTGCCCTCTCATTACGCAACCGTTTTCGTACTCTAACTGATACCGACACTGAAAATAAGGTTTTAAATTACGGTCACTATTTTTTCGTGGCCACCCCTGTTTAATATGACCTATGACCTGTTGCAAAACGGTGTCTTTTTCAGTTTCCCAGCGCAACCGATCTACCGTGATCGGCAGTGAGCCGTCCACGATAAAGTTTACATAAGCGGCGCGCTCCTCGGTGGCCGCTGAGTCAGCCGCGGCGCCGTCCGCTTGCTCTCGGGCGGCGAAGAACGGGAAAGATAATCAGCACTATTGTTTTCGGTGCGAACATATTCAATAGTGTAATTATAAGCCGCGAGAAACATGGCATATCTTTGTAGTCAGTTAGCGGATACTTCGGGAATAGTCCGGCGTTTCCCAAAAATGGAAATTAAAGGTTTATGGTCCGAACGTAAAATAAATGGATCCGATCGCCCGTACAAATACTGGTGAAACCGACGCACACCAAAAATTATTGCCGTCGCCTCCTTCTGAATTTGAGAGTAATTTTTCTCTGCGGGGATTAAGGTGCGCGAAGCAAACGCAATAGGCCTTTCCAAACCATCACCATCGATCTGGGACAAAATAGCCCCTAAAGCCGCCGGTCCCGCATCGACCGTCAGGATGATCTTCGCGCTGGGATTAAAATGAGCTAAAACGTTATCCGAGGCCAAATGCGCCTTGATGCTTGTGAACGCGGACTCGTGCTCTCTATTCCAAGACCAATCTGCGCCTTTTTTAAGTAGGTCATACATCGGGCTCAACAGCGATGATGCCCCAGGCACGAAATTCCTATAGTAATTAACGAGACCTAGGAAGGATTGCAATTCTTTTACTGTTTTTGGTGTTTGTGCCTCTAAAATAGCCTTTACTTTACCTAGTGATTTTTTAATGCCAGTTTTATTAATAATATAACCTAGATACTCAATTTCGTCTTGAAAAAAAAAACATTTATCTTTTTGGAGCGTAAGCCCGGCTTCCTCTAGGCGACGCAAAACAATACCTAATCTTTTTAGGTGTTCCGCTTTAGTTCCCGCAGTAATTAGAATGTCGTCTAAGAAAACCAACACCCCCTCAATGCCCGCGAGAACACAAGACATAGCCCGTTGAAAAATTGCCGGGGCTGACGACAGACCAAATACCAATCGACTAAACTTAAAAAGTCCTCTATGCGTATTAATACATGTTATATTTTGTGGATCATTCATTTGGAATTGATTATAGGCCATTGACATATCTAATTTTGTATATTGCATTCCACCATACAACCTTGCAAACAATTCTTCTACTGTAGGCAAAGGGTAAGTTTCTATTAGTAATTGCTTGTTTACTGTTTGCGAGTAGTCGGCACAGATTCTAACGGAGCCATTCTTCTTCAGTACCGGGACAATAGGGGACGCGTATTTAGAGTGTTCGACCGGAATTAGAATACCTAAATCCAACAATCGATCTATCTCCGCGTCTACCTTTTCTTTTAGAGCAAACGCGACCGGCCGGGCTTTGAAAAAAACTGGTTTTGCATCGTCTCTTAAAGGCAGATCAATTTTATATTTATTGAAACATCCTAACGTTTCTGTAAATATCCTCGCATACTGTGACACTAGCTCCTGTACTGCACTATCTTTAGTTAACGAATCCACACAAAATTTAATAGGGGATAGCTCTAACCCAAAAGCAGAAATGAAGTCGCGGCCTAGGAGCGGTGGGCCACCGCCGCGCACGACGTGCACGAGCAGCTCGCGCACACGGCCCGCGTACTGCACCGGCAGCCGCGCCGCGCCTGCGCAGGGGATGCTGCTGCCGGTGTAACTTATTAATTTCTTGTTAGTCGGTGATAATGGCACGGAAATAAAATGCGATTTGTACATATCTTCGGACATTACGGTTACGGCAGAACCACTGTCTACCTCAAACTTTAGCTTTAACTCATTGATCGTGATGAAATCGGTCATTGGAGCTCCATTAGAGCATCGAATATTAAAATTAAAATGGTTTGACTTACCGTCATCGCCCTCGCTCATCGATCTTTCATCCATGTAATTTACACTTATACCGGCACACATTTTACGCAAATGTCCTTTAACTTTACACCTTGTACACTTAAAATTAGCAAACCGACAATGCTTAACGTCATGATGACGTCCGCACGCAGAGCACTGACTGTCCGAAAACTTCCCGGCATCAGGTTTCGGTGCGGAAGCATGCGCCGCTACCTTAAACACGGGCTCGGCGCTCGGCGCTGCCGACGGCGGAGCGGCCGTGGCCCCGGCGCGCGCGCAGCGCAAGCTTTCGGCGAGCTCCACGGCCGATGCCAGGGTTAATTCGCCGATGTCCTTAGCAAACAACTTCTCGCGCTCCCGCCCGTTTTGCATGCCCATCACAAACTTATCTAGTAATGCGTCTTCTAGATGCTTAAAGTTACAGTGTGCAGCGAGCCCGCGCAAACGTGCGGCCCACTGGGCAGGGGTTTCGGTAGCTTCCTGCACCGCCGCGTAGAAGTGATACCGTTCCGCAAAGCCACAACGTTTCGGGGTAAAATGGCCATCCAATAGCTTGATTACGTCGGTATAACTCAGAGTCTCTAACTCTTTCGGCAACGCGAGGTTTGTGGCTAGACGGTGGGTACCGTCGCTGAGTGCGCTGAGCAGCGTCGCGCGACGCCGCACGCCGTTCTTGTCCGATGTCTCATCAATCTCGCTTGCAATGAAACCTTGCTGTAGTTTTTTGATGAATGTAGTCCATTCTTGATTACAATGATCAAACGTTGCACAAACAGCGAAACTATTATTGGAAGACGGAAACATTATTCGTTTTTTTTTTTTATTTTTATAAATGTGGGTAAGACTCGTCGCCACTGGTGCGTATTTGCAAGGGAAGGACAGACAAGTGAAACAGCTCGTAGTTAAAAGCGCACTGGCATATATTCAATCACAGGGCGCGGTATACGCAGATACTTATACGTATGTAGCTATCTCTATACACAATAGTGTGAAACGCGGGTTTTGCGCAGGTAAGTATACCTACTTATGATATTTTATGTAAAGCTACTTTTTTAAAGAGAATAATATGTATTTAAATCAAATCAAATAAATTAAATTAATTAGTTCAATTACATTTGGATGTTATTCTAAACTGGTGAATGCATAGATTGTGGTGATGAGAAAGGCGTGATGTAACGAACACAAACGATTTGAGCTCACTCCTGGTCCGCCATGGAGATGTAACCCGTATTAAAACCCAAACTTATGTTTAGGGAATAAATTATGGAATCCTTTTTTTGTCCTAAGATTTATCATAGAGGTTGCCAATTATAGTTCTAAAAACAATGACTTGCATTTCCTAACATAAAATATACAATCTGATTAATTATCGTATCGATTTAGTATTAATTGAATAACTTATTTATGGTATGCACTCATAAACATATTTATGTACGTAACTATTTATTTTATTATTAAATTGTAAAGTCCGTATGCAGCTACACCTGAACTTAGTCGACCTGAAAACAGTCGTACAAAACAAAACAATTCACAGCAGTTTTATTTCGAATCGTTTTGCAAATGGCCGGTGAAATGGGATTAAGGAACTATGTAGCCGAAACAAAGCTCCATTATACGCGATAAGTGGGTAGTGTAATGTAGTGGGTTAATTCGCGAAATGGCTTCGCAGCCCGCAGGTGATTTAACTCTTCTCTTGTTCATCGGGCTCTCTCCACGCACTTTATCACTACAGTTTTAGTGGAGAAGAGGCGTTGTGAGGCCTTCATAGGGAAGACGAGATGATCTTCATTTGAAGACGTTTTAAAAACTAACATCTAGTTGGTTATACGAGTATTGTGGCGTTATTTAGAGTAGTTAAGTACATATTATAATTAAGGGTACGTCGCTCCTTCTTTAAGAGCCATCATATTATTGGTGGAGTAACTTTTAAAACTTTCTGCGCGAAGTCTTTTACATATTTATACGTTTCTAGCATTTGCCCGCGTAGATGTCGTTTATCTCTGTTCCCTCGGGGTATTTTTGCGGCATAAAAAGTAGCCTATGTGCTACTCCAGGCTATTATCTATCTCTGTGCCAAATTTTGATCAACATCTGTTCAGCCTTTCTGGCGTGATTGAGTAACAAACATCCATCCATCCATCAACTTTCACATTTATAATTATATATCTACCTTCTTTTTAATTTGTTTTAAGGAACTTCTCGTTTCTCTTGTTTAGTGTTTTTTTTTTGGAATGCTTGTATATTTACTGTAGTACTAATAAAGTACTGCAGTAAATATACAATAATCACTCCAATCGTAAGGTAAACTAAGTAAAATTTAATTCTGCTAGGGTAAAGGAAAACTATAACAGAAAATATGATTAACTTTGCTAGCTTTTTTTTCGGAGTATTATCAATATAACAAGTAAAACTACAAAGTCAATAAACACTCTTATTTAACAAATGTAACAAGTAGAAACAATTTTCTCAATTTATAGATACTTCAATATTTGTAGAGCTCGGTTGGTTTCTTTAATGTCCGACGATCAAATTTCCCAGACTGACCGGAAGAAAATCAATTAAGTCCACTCCGCAACTGTTGACTCTGGCTAATTGAAACCAAACTGCATCGGACCAATGAGTTGCTGCTAGTTCTACTTATGTATCTATGTAAAAGTCTCACTCCTCCCTATTGCTGGTAATGGCCGAGTAATACTATATAGTATTTATTATGCTGCATATTGTTATAGGAGCTCTCCGATACACAAACATAACCATTTTTTGTTGTGATCTCTTTCCCAGTTCGCTGTGTACTTAATCACCATTACAGAGGTTCTTAGTAGTTTTATCAAAGTGCAAATTGCCCATAAGCGCTTAAGTTAGGGTTAATAAAGAACTAACATTAATTTAATCTTCACAGCGATTGTCCTTGGTATGGTTGTCTTTATGGCCATAATGATCGAAGTTTGAATATGAATGCTACTTCTGGCGTCGATTTGCTGAAAGCATTTTAGTCGTCGCTGAGTCGGCGCTGACGGGGCAAAACTGTAAAAATATCAAAAATATCGTCGCCATTTTGGTAGCTGACTCTGGTTTAACATTTAAAGTGTAGTTATATTTTCCAGTCAAGCTTGATATGATTCCATTTAATTCTCGACACAAGGCCCTCGTAATTTACCGTTGCACACATACAGATGTTATGTGACCCACCCGTGTCATTATTCTGTGCGCGACAAACACGGCCGGAGGTAACAACAATGTTTTGCTTAGTCACTAATATAAGTCACCTGCCACGAGAATTCGGGCGGAGGAAGGGCGGTCCAAGTTTAAAGTTTTAAAATATCAATAATTATCTAACTTTGACGACACGTTAGTCTAGACTGGGTTCAAATCTCGGTAAGGGCCGATATTTGTGTGATGAGAACGAGTATTTGTTCCTGAGTCTAGGATGTTTTCTATGTAAGTATTTAAGTATTTATTTCTCTATCTAAGTATGTTTATCGTTGTCTAGTACCCACAGTACAAGCCTAGAGCTTAGTTTGGGACTAGGTCGTTTTGTGTGACATTTTCCCGTGATATTTTTATTTTTGATATATAGTAATTTGTTAGAACCTATTTTATTATTTATAATTTTGTGTCCATATTGTAGGTATATTTTATTATCAAGTTACAATAATCAAAGAGAGCGTAGGCATGAAGACGGAACAATTGCGGTAAGAACCTACAAATGGGACTGCTGGAAACAAGTAATTAAAGTAATATTATTTATAGTTGGCTAACCCTTGAAAGCATGCGTATCCACAGCAGCGGGGAGTTGTATTGTATCACTCTCGCGGCGCGGCGCGGCGGGGCGGCAGACGGGGGCCCGCACACATGCGCACGGGCAATTACCACAATTTGCAATTAATTACTCCACAGCAGTGACCGCGACAGACCCCGACTAGGCACCCGCGTGCGTTATTTAACCACACATTATGAAAATCATGGTCGAATTAAACTAAAATGACATTCAGGTAGGGCAAACACGTGGTATACGTTCCAAAGCATATTCAATTGAATTTAAATTAATCATGAATCGATTATTTATAGTTTAAATTGAATATCTGAAGTGAACGTAAACAAATGGACGACATTATTCTATCGACGTATTTACTTTGACATCAAACTTTAAAGCTGGGTAAAGTTAGGGGTGTTTTTTGAAAACAAAAATCTACACGGCGATTAAAAAAAGCTCTACAGACGACACCCTATTTGATAGGGCGCGGCAAATTGTTTATTCTGTTTCGCGTTGGGACTTTTTGTGTGTGCACTCTTTTGCCGAGTAATTAACTAATAGCAAGTTAGAACACTTAAGCTAGAAGCTTGTGATGATAAATAATACAGATAGGTATATACACGAGATTTATTTTTATCTCTATTATTGAAGTAGATAATATTTAAATGGTAGGCATATATGTATGTATACACCGTGTTTTTTTTTATTTACGATAACTTCGGCATATTGTTAGGTACACGTATAGAAACTACGTGGTACATTAGATTTTAAAATATTGCAATAAAAATAAAAAATAAATGTTTAGAACAAAGTAATTAAATGTTGTGTCTTCAATCATTCTAAAAGGGTCTTTAGAGTTAACTCATAGTTAGTGTCAAATACGTCAAGTCAGCGTGACATACACACACACAAGTAAAGATAACACTGACAGGTGCACGACCTAACAATTGAAAACTCTTTACTCATAATAGGTAATTAAAAGAAAATTGTTAGGTATCAATTAAGAGCCTTTTACATTAGTTTAACGTGATTAACTGATTAATTTTAATAATTGAATATCTTTATAACCGTACGAGTTATCATATGTCTGTCTTCGGGAAATTAGCTTAATTTGACTTGAAGAACGTGCCCTTAAAGTTATCGTAAATCAAAAAAAAACACGGTGTATAATGCACAGTTCTGCTCATTTGACATTCTGGTTGTTTAGAGCGTGGAATTTAAAAATCGCTCGAAATAAACAAAAGGGCGGTGACTTGTAAAAGGGATTTGACATTTTAATTTTTGTATTTTTTCCTTAATGGATTAGGGATAAAGCTCAAGCGGTGTTATTTTGTCACTCGGCTTCATTGAGTTCGTTCAGTGTCGTCGTAATAAAACAACGAGCACGATGTATCCAGTGTCTCCGAAACCAGTTAACGCTGTTCCCAAGTTATTCGGTTCGGGAAGTCATTAGCAATTCAAATACCTAACCACCGCATGGTTACTCCCGCTGAAGAGGGGATTCTCTTTCACATGACCGCTTTTGTAAATTATTTATTACAGTTTGGCCAGTTTCAAAGTCCCGCTTTGTTTCCCGGGAAATACGGCGACGCAAATGGAAATAACTCTTAGGACCCATTTCGCGATATTCCACCTTTCTTTCATCCTGTTTATGCGGTCAACTTTGCAAAAACCCCGGAATAACAAAACGAAACACTCACATTAATTATTGAGCTAAATATTCGAAATAATTTACACTGACCCTTGGTGTTTTCCTAATAGATGGTAGTTGAAAACGCTTATCAACATGGGATGGATGTAGTTGTTATATGATGTTGACGTGTTTGCAAGTAAACATGGCATGAATACCTTTCAGGACCTTGCACACTTCATGCATTACAAATTTACAAGATACGCGTGCGCGATCGCTTTAGCTTAAACAACTATTTTGGAGTTTGTAAGGAGATGGGCGATCAATGCTGGCGTCAGAATTAATCAAGCCGTGTACTGGACTGTAGCGCAGAAACTATGTCGAACGACTTCGGTGGGTCGGCTGGGAGTGGCCGCGGTCAGTTTTAACAGGGGACCACATACAAGACAAGAGACTAGTGGCACTAGTACTTAATGCGTTGAATGGTAAATTAGTAATTACGGGTAATTATATATAGTACTTATCGTATTCCTTTCTTCTCTCACTAAATGAAAAAACAAACAAAATTAACCTTTTTAGGATTCCGTATTCCAACTGGGAACCCTTATAGTTTCTCTAGGTCCGTCCATCCGTCCGTCCGTCCGCAGCCTAGCTCAGAGGTTCTTAGTACTAGATAGCTGTAATTTGGCATGAATATACATATTAGTCACGCTAACAACATATAAAATATTATAATAGATATCTCCTCTGTACGTTTATTTTTTTTCTTGTCTACTTCTTAGTATCGGGTGTTGTTGGATAGGTCTTTCAAGAATATAGCGGGATTGCTCAAATAATTTTTCAATTAAGGGATACATTTATGAAATATTAAGCTTTAAAGCGCTTATTTTTATTAGAGTCAAGTGTCCTTCAGCCAAAATGACAAAAGTTAAAAATCCGAAAAATATCTTCAATGAAAGCGCATAACGAATTTAAAAGGAAAACTAGTTCTTGGGATACAGGCGATTCAAGTGTTTATATCTACTAAAATCATCTAACACGCTACCAAATGACTTTAAATAAAAAAATAGTTATTACTTGTTGTTTTTTATGTATGTAGTACTTAACGGATTCGGAACCCTACACTGAGCATGGTTCGATATGCTCTTGCCTGGTTTTACCTTATAAATTCAGGGAAAATCAGGTCGCCGCGTTTCTGCTATTTTATGTGAAAAGGAAGAAAGAGATATGAACATTCTCATAGTTGGTACATTCGTCATCCACTGTTTTATTTATCTCTCAATCGCTCAAAGGATAACTGGAAGAGATCTCTTAAAGGGGTAAGTTCGCCTTTATACATACCTACCATTTCTTTTTCTGTTTTGTTTTTACTTTGTTATTTTCTGTTTGTGCAATTAAGCTTACCTACATCTAGAATGGTATTATGAGGATAAACGGAGTTTATCAACAAGCCTTTTTACAGTTGCTGGTACTTCTGTAGCTTTGCCTACCCCACTCTGGGTTTGAAGGCGTGTTGTTATGTATGTATGTATCTTGGAAGTCCCGTGCGTAAGAAAGATTTAACAGAGAATTGTAAGGTAAGTACACTGTTCAGTTTCGAGCCTTATTTTGTCATTTTAGTCTGCGACAACTAGACCTAAGTCTACAGGTTCGGCCGTGTAGAAAGGAAGTCGAATCTTCAGAAGTGTTTTCTCAGTCATACGACTTTTAGTGTTTGTGAAGTCGTGTTGCAGGAGCGGGAAGAATTTCAATCACAGGCGCCGGCGGCTGCACGCGAGACAAATTGCAGACGACGTAGCGTGCCCGTATCGCACACGGCCCGACGCGCTGTTCTTGCCAATAATATAAATTGGCCCAGTTCGTGTATCCTCCACAGGAATTAATACCAGTTTGGGTTAGAGAACTAATCGATTTCTCATACACTTTGACAAAAACATGAGAACAAAACAACTCAAGGCCCTATCAAACATGACTTAGATTGCGTGTCGTTGACTGATTGTGAGTCCAAACATTCAGCACTTTATAATGTCACGTATATTGATACCATACATGTATTTAGTTAACAAGCGAAGGATCAAAGTAAACACGCAATTTTTATTTTTCTGAACGTGCCTATTGACACAATAGCAGACAATTCTACTGAAATAATATCGGAGTAACAGTAAAACGTTGTCACGTGTTACCTCCCATTGAACCCCTTTTCGTCTCCAAGTATTGAAGGCACTCACGAGTACTTACATTATAGCAAACATAAAGGCCGTGTCGCTTATTGAGGCGTATGGCTCGCTGCTACGAGATAATTGGAGACCTGGATAAGGACATTAATAACAAAACAGATATTAAACGCGGGGGCTCGGGACCCCTGCCGCTTGTTATTCCCAAACAAGCAAATTGTAATAAAGTTACAGGATACCTCCGCAGCTCCGCTGCCCTGTAATATTGTTAAGGAAAATAGGGTCCTCAGGTTGCGATTGTAACCC
Source organism: Acleris holmiana (assembly GCA_949316455.1). NCBI lineage: Eukaryota > Metazoa > Arthropoda > Insecta > Lepidoptera > Tortricidae > Acleris > Acleris holmiana. Next base: position 11,918,030 of record OX438764.1, read on the forward strand.
GCACACGAATTTGAAGGTCTTCGAATAGAAACCAATTTGCGAAGCGGCTACAGGTAAAGTTCGCCAGTTCAATCTGCGCCCGGCGCATGCCACCCTCGGTTTATGTATTGCCTCAAAGCTAAATCAAACGTCATTTGCACTGAAGCCTTTAATCACCCCACAGCCTTTGATAAACTGAGCTTGTTACCGAGGTGAACACATTTAATATGTAATGGATGTCTAAGTGTATAGGGCCTTGTATTAATTACGCGATTAATTTGATCAAGTGTTCAGTGGGTTCATTGTTCAGGTATGCATGCATGCAGGTGTAACGCGTATACGCGCAGTATCACTGCTATAAGTTTAAATCCATGTCATAAATGTTAATATTGTTCAAGGTATTATACGAAATTTATAAATTATCACCAAATGCGTTCCTAAAATAGTTTTTAGTCCACCATAAAAAAAAACACAGCAACAAAATTGCCAGTAAAGGGGAATTGACTTATCCACCCCCGACACCTACAGACACATACCATTACGTCAACTGTAGAGGTGCAGGTGTGTCTCTGGGCTTATTACGTGCAGAGTGATTCCCGTCTGTCTGCTCGAGTCTGTTTCGACAATGTATCCGATCTAATAATCATGTGAGTGGGAGTAGCGTGGCGGAGACGACGCGTCGACATAAACAAGTGCCTGTCTGACAAGTTTCTCTAAAGCATGTTAGAGTTTCACATGGCTGTCCTTTGTGTAATTTAATTTCAGTGCCGTTCCTCTTTGTCTACCTATCTAGCCAGATGACGAAGGTTTGTAACTAATCATAGCTTTGAAGTGCTCTAAATTTATGTTAATTATATTACGCTCCGACAAGCGCGCCAGTACGTTTCCGAAAGGGGAACCCAACTTTTTAACGTAGTAAAATCAACGGTAAAAATATTCCTTTCAAAACAATGTACACTCACTAAAGCTGAATTGGGGGATTAATTTATTGTTAAATTAATTTTGACGTTAAAATATAAGGGGAAACTCCCGCTAATTGGATTAAAATTTTAGCACTCCGCGGGGCGGCCGAATTATCGATTTTTGATTTACGTTTCTTTTAATTTTTGGTATTCTTGTGCATCAGATGTGATTTAATGCTTACTGCTTGACTTGGGCATATCCCAACGTTTGAGAGTGTAAGGTGAAGTGCAAGGTGTGTGTTATGACCAGACCCCGTACATTTGGTGCCGTTGACACAAAGTCGACGTCACTCTGCATATAGGCTGATTCAAATTAGTTTTATCATAGTTATTTATTACATAATAACCTCTTTAGTTAATCTTTATCGTAATTAAAAATAAACGAAGATAAGATATAAAACGTCATTGATTGACTTTGATTGTCATTCACCTAGAAAATGAAATAATATAGATGATTTTAGTGGGTATAAAAACTTTAATCGCCTGTATCTCAAGAACCAATGATGTCTACTTAGTCCTGATAATTTTCATTTTAAATTCGTTATATGGTCTTTCATTTAAGATCACTGCGGATCACTTAATCGATTTTTTTTTTTAAAAATTGCTTTTTTTTGTCCCTTGGACCTATCCAACGACACCCAATTCTATAGGGTAGCCGAAAAGAAATACATTCCCACGTTACGTGTAGGGGAGGTACTTACACTATTTTTTTTTTACTTTTAATTGTACCACTTGTTGGCGACTAATATGCATATTCATGCCAAATATCAGATTTCTAGTATTAAGTCTCTGCGCTAGACTGCGGACGGACGGACGGACGGACATGGCGAAACTATAAGGGTTTCTAGTTCGACTACGGAACCCTAAAAACCGAAGAAAAAAGACACCAAAACACAAAAACATAAAAAAAGAAGAATAATTCAAACTTATAGTAATCTAAAATTAACAGCCAAATGGTTTCCACTCAGCATTGACGCTGCTTTCGGGCCATCGGAATGAAAAGAGAGTAGAGCGCTGCCAGTCCACCTCTTAATACTATTTCTTAAATCGGATCAAGGAACTAAATAAAAACTTTTGAATGTGCGTGTGAGGGTATATGTTTATGTTATTTATACGTATACGAATAGTATAAATGTTTATTTAGCAAGGGACGACTTCTTAATGTTGGCCAGTTGGTTATTTAAATTGTACCTATTGTTTCATTTTATGTTTAAGGTAGTTACTGTTATTGGATGGTTAGCAGTTATCTATCATGGCACCAAATTTGATGCTTATATTATTGTGAAATGTGGTATAGAAGAAAAAAAATAAGCGTTGAAGTAAAACGTGATATTTTTATTATTTGTTTGTAAATCTGCCGTTGTAACACATAACCTTTTTAAAGGTAGGACGGGCGGAGGAAAGAAATATGGTCCTATTTAGGAAATTTTGAGAATAAAATCCAAAAAGGAAAAATCACAATGTACAATTTTTATAGTAACTCGTCGTGGCGGCGACTGCACATCTCCACAGCGCCGGACTGCGCCCATTGTTACGAGTCACTGGACATTTTCAATGGCCATTGTTAACGATCGCAAATTGGATAAGTTTGTAACTACATACATACTTACATGTAACGCCGTCCTTTTTGCCCTTAAACTTTCATATAGAATTGGGGAGGAAGTCGATTATATTGTATCATTCTGTTAGCATTGACTGCACATAATTGAAGAAACCCTCTTAGTTTTGTTGGGCTTTGGAAAATCAGAAGTCACAAGGACAACTTCCACAGTCGCAATTTATTTTTACGCAATGAAAAGTTCACTTACTTACAACTACCCACGATTACAAATGTAATAAAAATACAATACTCGTAGTGTGTATAATTATTATTTATAACTTTATTACCGCGTGATGATTTTTACTTACTTTTAGTATAATTGTAAATAAAATATTATAATATGGTTGAAAAATTACCTGGTGCTTGAGTTTCTTGCTGCGCTTCTTCTCTGCAATGATGGTGTTATCTGAAACATTGCTGGTAGATTCTTTCAATATTACCGGCCAGCGTGTGTTCGTCGTTGAATCGAATCGTCGAATTCGACTCTGCTGGGCAGCGTTCGGGAAACTTCGCAACAAATTCACGTCCAAAATACCTCAGTACCTCAAGACGAAAGTCTATAACCAGTGTATGTTACCAGTAAGACGTGACCTCTCACTATGGACCTCATAAGGAAGCTCAGGGTCGCTCAGCGAGCTATGGTGAGGGCAATGATCGGCGTTTCTCTGCGTGATAAGATCAGAAATGAGGAGATCCGCAGAAGAACTAAGGTCACCGCCTAGCTCAGCGCATTAGTAGGCTGAAGTGGCAATGAACAGGGCTCATAGCTCAAAGAACCGACGGCAGTTGGGGCAAAGAGGTTCTTGAATGGAGACCACAACCTAGCAAGCGCAGCGTAGGACGACTGCCTGCACGATGGACAGAAGACCTAACCAAGGTGGTTTATTGGAAGTCGGTGCAGGCGGGATTGAATCGTTTTCGTTGGAAATTCGATCGTTTCAGCAGTGGACCACTACGGGCTGAAATGATGCCCGGCGTGTAAAAGAGTACTTAACTATTTTATTTTATTATTGTTAATAAATGTTCCAAACAATCGTTTTGTTTATTCGACGAGGTAAACATTTAGTTTTCAAATAGTTTTTTGGTTTGTAACTCTAGATCGACTCTTTAGCTTTCGGTGGCGGGCTGTAGACATAGCAACATGCCAAAATATATCTCGCTGTCAGCGTATATGCGGGTTCATATAAAGTGGCAAGGCGAGCGTGGAGACGGCGTCGCTGCTCTATTTGCACACGTTTTGAATGTCATTGTCACGGCGCTAATTGGCTAGCACGTGCTGCGCTATACTCTACAAATCTCCACGATTCTAAGCGATGTACTATTTCGGCTTTCTACTTTCGCCGCCGCCATTTCAATGTCAGATTTAAAGCACCTAGCATATTTGCTTGTCGTCTTTCTGTAAGAAATAGCTATTTTAATTGCTAACTGTTTACCTGCAAACACTGTTTGATCTATGTATTCAGCCAAATGTAGTTTGGATGAGAGTATCAGATCGCACGCGCAGGAGTTAACGTCTTAAAAATAATTATAATATTTCTATTTCGTTTAAGAAGGGTGAATGTAGTCGCGAAAAGCTCTCAGGGGCTGGCGTACGTTGGGGAGCGGAAGAGGCCTCGCCACCCCGACTTCGAATTATTTTTTCCACGCAGTTGAGTTCGAATACGCTTCCTGCTCGAGTCGCCTCAACTCAAAAGCAAACTCTACGTGTTTACATTACTCTTACCTCTTATAATATTTAGCAAGGAGGTTTGTTTACGACTGTCGCGAGCTGACTCTTAAAGCTAAAGTGCACGTTAAGTTCGAAATGCAGAGATATTAAATTGCAGGTTCAACAGGGTGGTGGTACAAGTTTCTACCAAGCACTTTTTCCAGTCTGAGTATTGAATTAACAGTTTAATATTTGGAGAGGAGCGCGAAGTATTTTTGGGGGTTGGAAGATGTCATGAAATGAATGGTAAATTAAATGCTTGATAAAATTATATTTGTATACTAGAGGACGCCTGCGATTTCGTACGCGTAGAATTAGTTTTCATTACTCCCTTTAATTGAACCTCTTAGGGGTTGAATTGGCTCCCCTCCCGCCGCGCCGGCCACGCTCGTCTAGGTACCGATTGACGATGATCGAAATGGCACTAAATACATTTTTTTTAAACCTATTACGATAGCGCGGGTCTCGTTTTATACCTCAATAGGAGAAAATGGAACCCTGTCTGTTACAGCCGATATGCTTCGAAACCATAAAATCTTCACCATATTGATATTTAGACATTTCAGCCCCATCGCACTCTAACAGGGGATGAGGGTATTTCACGTTCGCAACGTTGTATTTTAAAATCGTAGTTTTCGTCATCACCGACACGATAAACCATACAACCCATGTTGATTTTCAGACTTTGTTACCCCATTTCTCCCTTTTAGGGGTTGAATTCTGAAAAAACCTGAAATATTTGTTTACTCATTTATCGATAGGAAAGTATTGAAGTTTCTAATAAAATAGTCTAACTAATCGTGTTTCCCCATACAAACTCCCGTTTCACCCCTCAGGTGATAAATTTCCAAAAATCCTTTCTTAATGCAACCCTAGAACTCATGAGGGACCTTCATGCCAAGTTTGGAATCTCTAGACCTTGCAGTTTGGGCTGTGTGCTGATATGTCAGTCATCGTTTTATATATGTAGATAATAAACAGCCCGTTTTCATGCATTTGAGCTTGAATTGATAAAAACCCTGAATTTAGGTTTGAAAATGAGAAATGATTAACCAAACGGTGACATTGTGATCATTTACGGCTTTTGAATGATCTCTGAAAGCGTCTTGAAGCAATACATTATTATGAAACAAATTCAATAATTTTAAAGGATTATGAGGCAAAAAATCCTGAAACACCTGTAGTTTTATTACTTACTTCTTAAGAGTATTTTCACAAATATTCAATAACCTAGTTCTTTCCGGTAACTTTTTTCCAAACTGAATTTCACCCCCATTTACCCCCCTTATAAGCAGAAATGCGTCATAAATAGTAGCTTAAACAATGATCAGGGTCTTAATATATTTAATTTCATGTAAACCTGTCCAGCTGATTTTGAGTTAAAACTGCACAACCAGACAGACAGACAGACGGACAGACGGACAACCATTCTAAAAATAATTGATTCTGTTTTAGTATCATTGCTGTATTCTTCTCCACTTGTTTTTTTTTATTATATGTATATTTGATTAAAAACCAAAACAAAAAAAGAGTTTTTGTGTTTTCTTTTGGTTTGTATACTTAATGAATAATGAGTAATGATACAAAAAGACAAGAAAAAAAAGAAAATCATAATTATATGCCTGTACTTTTATATAAATATCGTATTTTTTTAAAGAAAGTTCAACTGTACATCATCGGTTGTAATGGGCCGATTTGTATGGTGCATATTTATACTTCGTGTCCCGCTAGGTACGTAGCAGTAATATATCGAGTCGAGACATAGACAAATATTAGTTGGTTGGAGTGGCGTCTAGTTTAGGGCTTGAGGGTGTTTACGGAGCTTAGAACTCTTAGCCGCAGCGTGTAACCTATCGAGGACCTAGTCGAAATTTAGCTTACTTAAAAAAAACTAACCTCTGATATGAGACATATATCAACTGCAACATCCATACATACATAACGTCACGCCTTCATTCCCAGAGTAGGGTAGGATACAGAATACCAACAACTCTAAACTTGTTAATAATTCTGTAACCTCATTTTGCACAGTCAGGCTAAGATCAACTGCAACAACAGCAACATAACACAACACGGTGTAGTGTACACATGCTTATATTCTGAAAATCTTTAGCAAGAAGTAAAAGGTAACGTCATTGCCTACTGGAAACGACTTTAAATTGCACTTTTTTACGATGCTTGATAGTTAACTATATTTCACATATTATGTGTCCCAGAGGAAAACCTACTACATTTAATATTTAAATTATACGCATCAACGACAGCTATTTTTTATTTAATTGCCGGTACCATAATGAAAATCGTACCTACTATTTGTTTGCCTGCTACGCCGTAGGGATCGTAGCAATTTTCGTAGGGTTCTACACGTACAGATACGTAGAGCACGAGCCTTAATTTATATTGGTATTTAGTATTGTTAACGTTTTGAGAGCTCTTATTAGTTTCACAGTAATGGCGACCGAGTGAAAACTATACAATAACAATAGGGTCACAACAATGTAGAATAAGGGCCCAGGGACTTTTTTTCAGTTAATACGAGTGGTATTACAGTACCTAAGTATATTAATAATATGTTAATATCATGAAATAACTGAAACCGTGACAGGAAAGTAACAACGCTCATTATCGTTTAATCAGGGTAAATTAATAAAGCTATTGCATTATACGAGGTGATTTAAATGCTTACAGAGGTGTTAATTATAATGTATTTATTAATATAACGAAGAGTAATAAAATTTAAAGTCAACAAATAAAAACTGAATATACTTGTAAATTATTTGTGCGAAAAATACGCAATACATTTTGACAATTCTATTTTGTTTCGCTTTTGTGTAACTAATTGTCAATCAAATTTTTATTCGCTTTCGCGTAACCGATTGAATTGAAATTTTGCGTATGCGTTCCGACTACATATTGTCGACAACGGTGCAATATAACAGCACAAATTCTATCTCGTTAAAGTAGGTAATGTGTCAAAAAATCGAACATTATACAGGGTAACTTCAAATTGGTAATACAAAACACTTGATTGCGGCTTAGTTAATGCCACACAGTATAATACATCAACCCCTTTGTTAAAATTAACTGTATTTAATTAATGCTAATTTTCGAACAAAACTAATAATTAAAGTCCCAAAGTGTGGTTACACTACATTTACAATACAATCTTATTTTCTTTGATAAGTGACAATTACTAATCAAAACACGTTTTCTTCATAAATTGCGACAGGTGACGCATAACCAAAGAGGAAAGTGTTCATTTGAAATTCTTTAAACTTCTTTGTTAATTATTATGGTAGGATAACCATGTTAAGCCAACAAAAATGGGATAATTTAAAAATTAAAAAAAAATACTTCTGATTATTTTAAAAGTATGAGACTTAATTGATTTTGTATTACCAATTTGAAGTCACCCTGTATACTGTACATAATAATTTGGAACGTACTCAAATTCCTTATAATTAAGAAATACTATTAAAATACAATTTAAATCCCAAGGGGATTGGAAAACATAATTTGTAATATTATTGCTTCAATTAGTATATTCCCGGACGAAGTGCTAATGAGAGATAGTAGCGATCAAATATCCTCTCAAATCCCTCCTTAGGAACGTACAAAGCCTTTAACGAGAAGAGTAGATGTGGAACTTGAGTTCAAAAGAGTTAATTTCTAGTCTCAAATAAAAAAAACTGCAGATTGGTTGAGTTTAAAACAGTTTTCTTATAAAACTAGTTTTTTCGTAATGTCAATTTATTCGTAGGTCAAGGTCGTGAGACATGGCTGCGATTGCGAGGGTTGGAAAACCCATCCTACGTCTCGTATTAAGTAAAGTGTAGGTATACGAAGGACCCGTAATTCTCTAAACACACTAGTAAATCCCGCTGAACTTAATAAATGGCGACAGGCACTCAGCTTGATTACGTTGGAAATATTTTGAGACCAGCAATTGCCCGGTCGTGGCTTGGAGTTAGGTTTTCAGAAATATTTAATTGCGTGATAACAAACAAGAAATAAATAAATGAGTATTTTTCATTTAAGTGGTTATACCGAAGCTACATGTTATCATTAATCTTCCAAAACAATCTTGAAGTGATTTGACGACACGATGGCTTAGTTGGGAGTGACACTGCCTCCGAAGCCAGCGGTCCTGGGTTCAAATCCCGGTAAGGGCAGATATTTGTGTCACGAGCGCTATTATTTATTCCTGAGTCTTGGATGTTTTCTATGTATTTAAGTATGTATTTCTTTATATAAGTATGATTATCGTTGTCTAGTACCCATAGTACAAGCCTAGAGCTTAGTTTGGGATTAGGTCAATTTGTGTGAGATTATCCCCTGATATTTATCTGATATTTATTTATATCATAGTATGTACATACTCGTATAATGACGATATTAGTTTATGTATTTATGCAAAAGTACCGTCCTTACGAGTATATGACAATCATACACTTGTGCTTCACATCTGCCTTGTAGTTAACTTGTTAGTGGTTTTTGGGTCGATCCTGCTATCTCGGCTTAATACGTTAAGACGACTACTCTCTTATTCATGGAGTATGAAGAAGATTTAGCCGCCGCTGTTACCCTACGGCGCTAGTGGTTTATTAACCAAAACAACGCCTTAATGACTTGTCTTAGAAACCTTGACAAAGATGAAGGTAAAGGTAAAGATAAAGATCGTTTATTTGAATAACACAGGCAGGTCTTAAATATTAGGAAGTGTCACCATGATGCGCCGCGAGGCATACAAATTGTAGATGCAGTTAACGAAGTTGCAGCATGCACATGCTCAGATTTCGTCAACTAATTGTAGTCACACTGGTATTCATTTACTGTGTAAGCTTTCTTTTTTTTAATGAATCTGCGTTGCAAAATAATTGTGATTTACAAAGTTTCAATAGATGCACATATAGTTCATAAGTGGGTTTAGTATTTTAGTATCTTGGCAACGTAATAATATATGTAAACATAGGAGATATCTATTTTAACTCTAGTATTATAATCCTCTATGACCTGGAAGAGCAAGGCCTTCTGATACAGGTACACGATACCTAATAGAAGGCTTCGACCACACACTGTACTTACCGCCTAAGGTTAAATGGAAATAAATTTTTGTTTAATTATATTGTTGTGTTGTTTGAAAGTGTTATTCTTAATCTTTATTCACATTTATATTACCTATTAAGTAACTTTACGTGAAGGTTAGACACAATTCTTACTAAAAGTAATCTATATTCTATGAATATTAATTTATCCTTCGATCCACAATTACTACCTACTAGATTCAAGGTCCCATACAAAATCAAAGCGAAAAAGTGGCCGGTTTGCTTATTCTTATAGCTATATCTGTTTAACCTTCTAAATTAACTTAAAATATACCTTAAATCTAAGCAACAAAGATCCAAATAATCATTAATTACGTTGGCTGTGTTGACGTGTACTGTCAGAAATATGAGCACCAACTTATTTTGTGCTCTTATTTCTCTGGCCGTTTTCAGAGCTGTCACGTTGAATCTAGTAGTAATTGTTGATCGAAGAATTTATCAACTTCGCGATTATCATACGTCAACTTGACAATACTGCGAACTCAATAACTCTGGGGCCATGACACTGGCTGGAGTCTCACCTGTTAAATTTCCAATTGGGTTGTAATTTTGTCTTGTCTCTGATTTTCCGCCTTTCAATTAGCTAGCTAATCATACACGCCCCGGGAAACCCTTTCATTAAATATCGTTAATGACTTTTCACCCCTCGCGTAGTGGACATTGAAGCTTTAACGTGTTCACCGCCCATGATGCAAGAGGCCGTCAGAAACCCACACTAGTGTCGACCGTGGGCGCTCAATAGGCTGGCATCGTGTTTTGTCTTTTGCTTTTATGCAGACAAATTGGGCCGTAGCGGCGCGTTCGCTTCATTAGCTGAATAAAACGACACACGCCGGGACATAGGCTGTAAGAGATTGATAGAGGGTTCGCTCTATTAGCGAAAAGCAAATAATGGGTCCAATTTGAAACTGTCATACCAAAATTAAGATATTAGGTCAGAAATGACGATTTAAACCTGACCTTTATTCTACTAAGAGCCCCGATTCGACCAAACTTTTTACACGGGGGTAAAGCTTACTCTGAGATTAGTAATGTCAAAATGCCATAGAAAACTGTCATTTTTTGACATTACTAATCTTAGAGTAAGCGTTTACCCCGGTATAAAAGTTTGGTCGAATCGGGCCTAACTATACGAGCCCCAATGCAAAAGAGTTCGGCTACTATTTAAAATTGAAAGTAACTTTTTTTCAAAGTCAAATCTAGTTAGTAATTTTAATAGCATGGAAGCAAGAAATAAAAAAAAGTATTGTAAAATTAATCAAGTTTATTTCCTACATAATACAAATTAAAATTATTTCTGTATTTAAATAAAAAAAATACAATTTTTCTATCAACGACAACGCATAATATTTCGGCTATCGATCTTGAGTATGCAAAATAGTTCGCCTACCACTTAGTTGTCTCGCCTTTACTCTTAAGAACAGCCTTGATTCTCAATGGCATCGTCTCTACCAACTCTTCACACTATTTTGGGGTTATAGACTCCCAGACAGCGACTATTTTCTCTTTTAAATCACTTTTTGACCTCGATGGAAACTTGCGTAGTTTTTTTTTCATTTTCCACCACAATGTTTCAATGGGTGACAAATCTGGACTATTCGACGGCCACTCCATAGTGGGGATTCCTTTAGACTCGAGCCAAGTCTTCGTGGTTTTCGCAGTATGGCAAGAAGCCCCGCGTCTTGTTGAAAAGTGTAGACATTTTCATATTTCAAGCTTGGAATAGATGGAATTAAACTTGTTTTCAAAATGTCTTGGTATTTCACTGCATTAACCGTCCCTTCTACAAAATGCAGGCGGCCTAACCCTTGTGCCGACATGTAACCCCATATCATCACAGACCCAGGAAACTTCACTTTTCTCTTAATGCAGTCTTTGATGATGCTTCGTCTTTCTTTCGAGTGATTTTTTTTCCGTTCGTCGCCGACAGTTACTTCGAATTTTGATTCATCACTCCATATTATTTGACGCCATTGCTCAGTAGTCCAGTTTGAGTGCTCGCGAGCGAATTTCAGCCTCTTCTTTTTCTGTAACTCCGGTAGTAAAGGTTTTTCCTTGGCCGTGTAAAAACCATATCCCATTCTTATGAGAACCCTTTTGCAGGTATCCACTGAAACGTCTTTCTGGATCATATCACGCCATTTTACGGTAAGTTCCCCCGCACGAGCACGGCGGCTTTGTTTGATAATTTTCTTTAAAACACGGTTTTCAGCGGCACTCGTCATACGCGGTCGACCCAACTTCTTCAAACACGAAATTGTGCCGTGTTTCTTGTGATGCTCAATGATTGACTGGACAGTAGATCTTGGCAGTAATAAATCTCTGGCGATTTGGTTGGTAGATTTTCCACTCTCACTACTGGAAATTATAATTTTCCTGACTTCTTCTGTGACTGGTTTTCCGCGGCCCATGTTGCTCTAATTAATAACTTATAATAATGAAAAATACTTGGGGTATGTACTTATATATACCCTTTGACATGTTAAATGACAATGGGTTCCTAATTTATTTAAATCTTTTTTATTTTTTTGAGTAATAAAATTAAAGAGGCTTAACGTTAGGCATGTACGAACTATTTTGCATCAATTAAGAACCTGTCGAACTGTTTTGCGAAACCATAATATGAATTAATATATATAGGTTTTTTTTCTTATAATGGATTTATTGTGCAATAGTGTAAAAGCAACGTTGTATTTATGGAGTATAATATTGTAGGTATAAATCGTTTGCTGCTAATGCCTTTCTAGAAATAAAACGAGTTGATATAAGATTCATATACTTAACAATCTATGACTTGACGAACTCTTTTGCATTGGGGCTCGTAACCATATTGTCTTTGATATCAGGGAGACACCTGACCTTTGATTATGTTGACGTATTGTTTTTAACTCGGCCGCCATTACTATCAAGTAAATATCTATCGTAGCGTTATCAATGCGACAAAGTCAACATAGTTTTACCCTGTAGAATAGAAGCCTGTAAACTAGAATATTAGCTGTTAAAAAAGTTTTTTTCTTAAATAGTTAGGTACCTACTTGTGTCATAATGAACTTGAATTCTGACGTTATTGCAGTAGGCCTTAAATAATCGATGAATCTTTAATCGGCGGCAGTAAGGTTGATTTATTAATACATACATCGTAAACCATGGACGCTACCTAACCTAAAATGGTTCCACTTTTTCCTGCTTACCGATTGAAAGGTGACGCCTATTTCCTCTCCCCTATTTTGAAAATTCGGCTGAATAGGAACATTAGCCACTCGTGTTTCCGACCGCAATCTGGCGGGAGTACTCCATTTGCATGGTTTGTACAAGATGTACTAGCGGTAGACGATCCACTTTCAAACCGAACCGAGCAACTCGTATTATAGGGTGCTATCGGACACTAAGAGTTGTGAATTTCGAGTTAACGTTTAGACAAAAGAAAACGACGAGTCATAAATCCAGTTACGATACAAGTAACTTCAAAAAGAGCACGTCTGCACTTTGTTTTTTATTTATATTCGCTATCAAATATAATGAAGTATACAAGGTGCTTAAAAATACATAAACACACTAACGTCAATGGGCCTAACACGCCGTACCGGGAACTAGTCTCAAATACGTCAAACGGGAACAAATTTTAAATAAAAAGTAGCTATGATAATAAAATTTTCAAAATGACAGCCACCCGGGGTATAAGTGGCTTAGTGATAAATGGACGCAAGTCACACAAAACACACTTTTATTTTAAACCTTAACACTTTATTCTTACGTTGGAGTATGGTATAATTTCCCTAGCCTACTTATGTCAAATTCTTGTCCCGTTGCAGCATGTTAGGTCTACAGGTAATAAGAATAGCGTCGACCTTTTATCACATCATTTTCCGATTTAATAGCAAATGGGTGAATCAACTTTTAAAGTCCTCTTTTTCTACACGCTAATAAAAACTTACTAGAATATGTGAGATTGATAATGGTTTACACATGTTAAAATTAGATAATCAGATTTTCGGATTTCACTATTCATAATCATAAACCAATTCTATAATTTTGTAAAAACATGGTAACGCAGTGGAAAATGCACGTTTTTCATACAAAACCCGGGGACAACGTCGTCCCCTGCGTTACCTGATATATTTGTGTAAATCATAGAAGAATTTTTAAAATTGTCAGCTAGAAAGTAAGTTTAATTGTCTGATTTATTCAATATATTGACCACATCAAAAAAAAATTGCATTCTACCAAATTAAGGTGACATAGTGAGACATGTCGAAAATTGGGGAGTACCTTAAAAGTTGATTCACCCATATATACCTATACGCTTTCTGATTCATTGATTGTACTATAGTAGTATATTATTTAATGGTGGTCCACAGCTGTATTCCGCAGTCATTTCGCCAATATCTTACAGCATGTTAATAAAAATCAATATCTTTACTTGCTTATCCTCTATGCTTTCAAAAACTAGGCGGCCGTATAGGTGCCGATTAGTTTAATTACCTACATTGTATGCGTAGATGATACCTACTGCAATTTTATTCTATCGCAAAGCATAAAAAATTAAAAAGGTATAGAAAAAATATTTGTTGCTCTAGTACAAATATAAATAATGTATGTGAAATTCAGACTGTTAATAAAAATGGGTAACACAGTTTAAAGACAGTTAAGGTAACGGCACCAGCAAAATTAAACACAGATTATTCAAAAAAACAATGAGGGATGTCGTATAAAAATACACACAAGAAATCAAAGATATAAAAAAGTGGAAACAGCAAGCGACTTTTGCAGCGATAAAGCTGCAGTACCTACGTGTTAAAATGCAGTTAACGGATTTCGCCGTCGATATTTTTTAATCAGCAGTCGAAACTGCACTGAGTTCAAAGCGTAATCCTTCGGCGGAATTAAAACCGGTGACGAGTCGATCGCTCTCATTAGAGGTAATGGCGGTCCAAGACGATATTCGAGACAGAGCGGTTTAATTAATACCGTAGCCACAGGCCCTTTGTTATACCAGATTATTATAGTCCTGCTAACAATGATTCAGACGTTTACCATAGGATTATTATGTTTAATGGTATTAAGGAAATTGCAATTGCAACTAGGGTGATAGGAAAATTTAATATTTACAATATTATTAAAATGACGGTTGCAATGAATCAATCGAAAGTAATGTTGTCCATTACAAAAGATTTCCATTAAAGTAAACCAAAGTGATTAGTATCGTGTGAACTATAATCCCCGAAAAATACCTGCCTTTTTTGACACCCCTTATATGTAACTAGCTTTAGCGTCTTCTTTGCGGAGTCGGAGATTCCGTTTAAAGAACAGAATATATAGTTTACTATAGTAATTATCTAAATACCTAATTAAATTGTCGTTACAACCTTCCCCATAGCTGTAATTATTAGCCCCCAAACATGGGACAAGTTTTAACAGCTGAGTTTGAAGATAAAAATGATCATAATAAAATCCAGGTTGATGATTTTTGACGGCGATGTTGATGACGGCATTGACGCGCGATTTCCTGAAATTTTCCTTAATATCTTTTACATAGATCACAATAATTATGAAAAAAAGTCCGGTTGTTTTACAGACGATAACTTACTGGATTTTTGTAATTTACAATTGTGGTGATCCTCCTCCTAAATTACTCCCTGATTACTTGTGCAACAATATAAAAAAAAACCCAGTAAGATTTCCTCTATACATTCATACTGTGTAATTTTTCATACTGTGTTCCGTTTAAAAGATAGGTATTAAAGAAAATGATAGAAAATCGCATGTCAAGGCCGTTAGCCCAGGGTAGCTCC
Organism: Acleris holmiana; assembly: GCA_949316455.1. Classification (NCBI taxonomy): domain Eukaryota; kingdom Metazoa; phylum Arthropoda; class Insecta; order Lepidoptera; family Tortricidae; genus Acleris; species Acleris holmiana. Next base: position 11,933,176 of record OX438764.1, read on the forward strand.
TTAAATTAAAATACATCGATAGTTATACTAATACAACGTGTTACAAAATAATCCGTAAAAAAGAAAATACGAAAGTAGTGTCGACCCTAGTATACTGTATACCTAAGATACTGAACTGACGTTATTTAATAAGGGTTGACACTACTTTTGTAATTTATTTTTTACGGATTATTTTGTAACACGTTGTATAATAAATTATCAAAGCCCTAAAACAATCAACATGTTACAACTAGCACCCCGCTCCCCTAAAATAATGTTATATTTAATGTTATATTTGGTGCTGTCTTAGTAGGTATAAATAATTTAAACAGAATTATTATCAAGTATTTTTAGAGTTGTTGGAATTTCTGTAACACTGCCTACCCCACTCTGGGAATGAAAGCGTGATGTTATGTATGTATGAATGTAAATAATTTAGTCGCCTGTATCTCCAGAACCAATCAAGCCTACTTAGTCTTGATAGCTTTCCTTTTAAATTCGTTATATCTGCTTTCTTTTAAGATATTTTTGAGATTTGTATTACGTGTAGTTTTGACTGTAGCAGGGGAGGGACACGCAACTCCAAGGAAAATTACACTTTTCGGGTTCAATATTAGTATTACCTTAATAAGTAGTCCCCCAAACCTAAACATGTACTTGATGATTTTTAAAGTTTATTCCCCGTGGCACAACTATTTGGCACAACTGACCAACATCTGTATCATAAATATGAGGTAGGTTTAGGTTATGTTAGTTCTTCAGCAGGCCCGGAGGGCCAAACTACCCAGAAATAGGAGCTCTGCGATAGCAGAGCTCCGTCGACTCTATTAAATTTGATTTTGAAATAGAAATCATTGGTCAGTTGTGCCACGGAGTAGTACCACGGGCAAGAAAGGATTTTTAATAGCTACCTAATGATATCTTACTCGATGTTACAACGTAAAAAAATATCTATAGTTGTATAGGACCCCGATAAAAAAATTGTTTGTATTTTACGTATATACCAAATTACAGCTTTGTAGTACCAAGCGCCTCCGGGTTAAACCGCGGACGAACGAACAGACGAACAGATGGACGTGGCGAAACTGTCTTTGATGACACGGAACCCTAAAAATGAGCGAACTCTCTTACAAAGATCATTTCACCTCCTTAGGGGTCGCGATCACCGAGTGTCTTAATTGTCATCATTACTCACTAAACATCAGCGAGATTTAAAAATCGACAGCATGATGATTCTTGATTACTACCTAATTACCCCTCCGTTGGATCCCCCCCCCCGTCCGTACTCAATTAGGGTTGAAAATAGATATTAACAATTAAAAAACTTCGAACTCACGAACTAAGGGCTTATTGTTACTTATTCGTAAAATTCACGATATTTATACTAACAGATAATAAATAGATGAAGCTTAGGTATATAAATTATGTTACTTTTAAATTCTTATCAAATTATCATGAGAATATGAAATTTATTTAGTGTTTAAGTTTAACGCTTAAAGACCTTTATTTCATACATATTAAGGCTGTGTACCGACTGGTGGTCTATCATTTTGAACAATAAGTAAATAAGAAAAAACAACCTACCTACTTAAAGATGCGTAAGTGCATATTCCATTTATTATGAGTTCATCTGTCATATCACAGAACCACCACCCTCACTTCGTTCGGTGTCCGATGTTTTCATACTTAAGGAATATGTATTAGGAATTTAGATTGAGGTAAAGAAACACAAACCATCTCAAATAGTAATGTTTAATGTGAACAATCGAAACAGTTTTTAAAAAATACACAATTATAAAACTTTATTTAGGTAATTAGTTACAAAAATCGGGTCTGTTTCCGCCGAGACCGTTAACTTACATAGCTGTATATTTCACATACTAATTAATTAAGTAACCTCCTTGGCTTAAATTTGACATTGTGTTAACGATTGTTTTCCATCGTTTTTGGATGGTTTTTTCCTTTCTTCCTGAATTTGTAACGACGAAACGTGGCAACGTAGAAAACGATCGGAAACAATCTCGTTCAAGCGATCTCGAATATAAGACCAGGGCCTCTATTCAGGTGCGTTAAAACGATATCGTGTTTGACACGTTTAAGAATCGTTTATGTTACAGTCGCCATTATTGTAAATGACATAAGAGTTATCGAAACGTTGACAATACGGAAACAGGTCAAAAACGATATCGTTAATACCTTGTAGAATAGAGGCCCAGGAACGGTTACAGACTGGGATTTGACAAAACAATTCATATTCTCCATACAATGGTTACTCACTCAGGATGGCATTATGTACAAATCGCTAATAAAATATTACTGATACTATATTAGGTCCGTGAACACGCTTGCTTATTATTCCGAAAATACTAATCTACATAACATCTGTACACGTTTCAGTTTAAAAATGAAAACTGAATTAATACGATGTAATACCCGTCTTAGTCGTAGACAACATAACAATATACAAAATATGAGTAAGTAAAACTTGAAGTGAAGAAGGTGTAAACGCTTAGAGCGTTTGAATAAACATACTTTAACTGGACTCAATGCATAAGTATCACGGTTGTACTTTTACAACGTAGGTACATGGATATGGGTAAAGACTGGACGAATTATGTTTTGTTTTTATTTGTTTTTTAGGTATTAAAACCTAACATGAAATAAATAACTTGTACAGTTATTTTAGACAACAGTAAAATAAGAACAAGTCTTTGGCACCCCCTAACCTCTTCTTTGAAACTTGTTGCAAGTCGGTATCACGGAATGGTATCGTTAAAGTACGAACCTCACGTTGATTAACAACAATGGAAAAAAAACATTATCTCTCTAGATATACTTCTACAAAATAATCTGTACATAATACTACATAGCGCATAAAACATTAATATCTTTTTATGCGTAAGATATATCATTTAGTACATTTACTAATAAATCTGAAGAAATATAAGAAAATTATAAGTTATAACTTAATATATCAGATATTTTTTGTAAACAATAAAATATTTATAACGTGTAAACAAAATCCTTTACTAAAATTATCACTAAACGAGTATTTTTATATACATTTAATGTACCTACTTAAGAACCAAAGATCTGAGAATTCTTAAAAGTTATTGATTACTCAACCATTTGAGTACCTTGAGCATGAACTTTTCTTTCTATCGAGTAAGTAACGTCTATGTGCCGGAAAATCGGTACCCTTACCATGAGTTGCCATTACCGTACTCGCTAGCGAGTCGAATGTTCTGTCCCTCCCGCTCTGTAACCATACTGTGAGAGGCAGAGCATTCGACTCGCTAGCGAGTATGGTAATGGCAACTCATGGTAAGGGTACCTACCAGTTGACGATTTAAACAGCAGCGCCGCGTCCTATTGTTAATCCTAAATCTCCTGCCACCAACTTTGAAGTTCGGTATCGTTATCAAGAAGTGTGTAAAATAATGTACTGACACGTGAGTCTGTTAAGGGATTCGCGCAACGCAAAAGTGTAGCACCTCACGTTTTGGAATAGTAAAGGCAATTCGAAATCGTTACGTACATGATTGAAACGTTCATGGTCGAGCTACAGCTACTACAATTGCGCGTGTTTTGCGGGAACAATGAGTTTTGAAAGCCGAGTTAGAATTCAGACATAAAGTTGATGTCGATTCACAGTTCGGTGCTCATCTCAGCTGTGGCCGAAGTTTTAGCGCCGTCCGCTGCGCCCGGCGCTTCGCCAGGAGAGCTCAGTTGCTCTGCAGCCTGTATTTATTTACAAAGAAAATTAATTATCACAATCAATTTACATATTTATATATAAATTGTTAAATTCATGACTCAAACAACTGGCAATATACTGAAATAAAAAACAAAAGTTACGTGTTTGGTTATGTACAATTTTTAATCACAATATCTGGTGCGGAACAAGGTACAACTCATAAACACAAGTAAATAAGAATAACGATGTGATAAAGGTTAGTCAACTCGTGTTAGTCTACTCTACCACCGCATACGTAACCGCTAAACCTCAACCATGCACAAATAAGAAAAACACAAAACGGCTCCGCAGGCAGGGAGACCGCACATACAAACAAACCAGGGTTGCGTGCAGCTATAGTCATGCCGCTACGTGTCGCGACACCGAGTGCACGGGGCCGGAGGGGGAGCCTTACTTACTGCGTGCTTTCTATGAGAGGCTTAAGGATAATGTCGAGAGTGTTGTCGTGGCGGTGGATGCGCGCGTGCGTGCGCGCCAGGTTGGCGTTGTGGTCGCGCGCCTCGCGAGACTCGCGCGCAAGGTCGCGCGGCGCGCGCGCGTGCCGCCGCGCCAGCGACCCGCCCGCGCTCTCGTTGACCAATATGTTGTTGTTGCTAGCATGTCTCTGTGTATCCCATAATCACGAGCGTCATCATACTACCGGTGCACACCATAGCTTTATACAGTACCTACTAATAAAATGTAAAATACATAGTTAAAGTTCAGTGTACCCAATAGCGAGAGGCGATACGGAGCAATGCACTACAGTGGACAATAAAAGTTTACAGCTCTCCACGGTAGAACTTTGCTGTCCTTAAAACTGGAAGCCCATAGCATAGAATAGTGTATGTATATGATACTTTAAAGTGAAAGTAGATATTTGTATTAAAATCTAAGTAATATGCGTCAGTGAATTAGACTATTCAACAGGTCTACTATTAAATGCGCACAGAAAGGTCTAGTACAAAATATCGTACACCCTAATATTCCTGTAACGTAAACTTAATAATGTTTGCAGCAGCCTGTACACGGTTAGCTTCGTCAGCGACCAAGAAACAGGAGCTGCGGATTAATCCGCCGGCCCTCGAAAGCTCTTTTGTTATTATTGTACTTTGCAAGCTTCTTCGTTTTAAATTGGCGAAGCAAGTCTTGTAAAGTATAGACTCTTTAACCATCGCAGACATTTTAGAGACAATTAACTCGTTCCTTTTTCAAACTAATGTATATAAGATCTTCACTAAGAAACGATTTAATCGTCATTAACTGACTTGAGTGCAGCCGTAAATGTTTGTAATGCTATTCTTAAACTGATATTTCTTTATGATATAATTCATAAGAATGTTAAGTATATATTTAGGCAAGTACGAGTAAAAAACTGATATTAATAATAATTGTTTGCCTGTAAATATCAAGGGCCGCCGGATCGCGGAAGTATGGTTAGAAAGCAAAGCGCCCACTCACGAAGAGAGAAAAGCCAGTATCCGCGGGGTGAGGGTAGTGGCGGGTGAGCAGGTCGCGCGGGCGGCGCGAGGTGGCGCTGTCGCTGGCGACGGACAGCAGCGAGCGCTGCGAGCCCGAGGCTGCGCGCGCGCGGGGCGGGGCTGGCGGCCGCCGCACCAGCGCCGCGCCCGCGCCGCCCCGCGCGCCCGCCCCCGCCCCCGCCACCGTCCACTGCCTACTCACAGGCGCCGTCGCCGCGCTCGTGCCGCACTTCGCGCTGTCGCTTGACCTGATGAAAAAGACAGTGTGTCAAAGAAAAATATAATTATCATTATTATAAGTGTTGTTGACCGTACATACAATCGATTGTCAACCGTTCGCGATCGAATGAGATTGAAACAGATTTAAAGGTTCTTATTACAAAAGACATAAGGTTCAGGCGGACAGTCCACCTGCTTGAAAGTTGTTACCACCACATTTGAAACCCTCATGCGTTGCCGATCTAAGAAATAATTTAAACGCTTTTAAAAAAATATCATGTAGTGGGAAGTTTCGGCAAAAGCTCAATCTAAATGACTCATGTCAAGACTTAATGTGTTTTTTTTTTGCGATTACATTGAAACATTCCTAGATGAAAACCGCTTCGCTCGGGTAAAATTTAGACTCATAAATCGTCGTATCCTAGGAAAATGGGCGCAATCATCATTGATACCGTTTTTCTCTTCTTTCAAAATCTTAATCTACTATTTTTTCTACACCAAATGGCTTTTAAAATACTTTAGAAATCATAAAGCATACAAAGATATTCAAGTTTTTGAATTAAGCCACAATTGCATTGGCACCGTTTTGTCCGGCGAAAGACGCCGCGACTGTCATACGGGGCCCGTCTTCCACAAGGCGGGCAGAGCGAGGCGGGAGAAAGTATTTAGTTTCGTGATTTTATCATGGTTGAAAACTAAATGAAGCGTGTAAAGTACGACTTTATACTTGCTGTTACTTGTATTCATAATATTTCCACTGATAATTTACTATGATTTCATATTATGTGTTCAGTAATATGAAGCAGTCGGTTTGATTATACATATAATAGACGGTAAGCGTGGAACAGAGCCACTAGATATCATAACGCCCTTCTTCGGCGGGTGTAACGAAAGTCTCATTAATTTCTCAAGCAAGTATGAAGTATGATTCAAATTATACCTCAAGCATGAAATAGTATTAAGAATTATTACCAAAGAATACCTTATTAAAAGGTTGAGATTTCCCACGAATAAGGCTTCTTCATTACTTACGTCTATATTGCTCGATGAGAAATAAAAATATCTTAAAACTTACTGTGGAAAAAAGACGGAAGGGACAAAAGTACTTAAAATAATTAAAACGAGTCAAGAAAATTATTAAAAATAATAACTAATAGGTATTCTTAAGTGATTAAAAACATAAGTTTAAAATTTCAGATCTCTAAGTTCTAAACTGATTTTTTTAGATACCAAAAAGCGTTTCCTGGAAATTTGACTTCTTGTAATTACCTACGCCCCTATTCTTAGGATACGACGAAATCTAGATGGTACTTCTGTAATCATCGGTTCTCAACGGATAATATTTTGGATAGGTATAGCTTCGTGTACCATATTCATTGTGGCACTCAGTCCATTAAGCTGAACAACTTTATTAAAATTTCTCTATAGGCAACATTTTTCGAAATATGTATCACCTTTCAAACCTTGTTCAGTGGTATTGGTAACTTGGATTTTACATCATCGAATCTTTGAACTCGAGCGAAGGCAACATATAGCTGGCCGTGGGTGAACACGTTTAGGTAAAAATAGACCGATTTTGCCAACAAATTACCCTGGCTTTTATTATTGTCGTAGCAAATGCTAAGCGGATTGGAAACTGAAGCCAACTACGAATTCGAGGAATAAAAACTCTGGTACCAACATGGCTACCACAAATAATTTTAACATCAATGGTGGCGTCCATTCATCCAAACAAAGAAGATAATCACATGTTTAAGATTGACCTGACTGATTAAAACAAACGCAGTTTATTTCTTGTCAGATTGTGATGTGACAGCTGGACGCAAAGAGTATGTAAAAAAAAATTGCCAGTCTAAAGACTATCTAATCTGACGTATATTCCCAGCCTTAATTTTATCACAAACACTTTCACAGCTAACCTATAAATCTTATTGACCCAAATAACTATGATGTCTCTTTCTCACAATCAAAGAAATAAGACTTTAGAAGGAACAATGGAGAACGGAATACGAACCTGTGGCACTTGATGACATGACACCTCATGGTCATGACACCAACGCCACATTGAAGACACCTTTATAAAGTAATTTATTCATTGGTCTTTCGGTAACCTTCGGGGAGGGAAGATGGCCGATTGAAAAATGTCCGGCTTTTGATTTTGATTTATTCTGTTTACTGTTTTACTCTACTCACTTGACATTGGCGAAATCACTGCGTACATCGCGGTGGACCGCCATTAATAAAAAAAAAGAAGAAGAAGAATTTATTCATTTCTATACATTGAAAATACTCGATAATCCGAATTTTCCGCCTATAAGTGGTCGACTCGGATCAACTATTTTTTTACGTTTTTCAATTTGATGTGCATTTCGTTCGAGTCAAGTCAACAGTAGACCAGGGCCTCTATTCAGGTGCGTTATAACGATATCGTTTTTGACCTGTTTCCGTATTGTCAACGTTTTGATAACTCTTATGTCATTTACAATAATGGCGACTGTGACATAAACGATTTTTAAACGTGTCAAACACGATATCGCTTTAACGCACCTGAATAGAGGCCCTGGGCCTCTATTCAACTGCGTTATAACGATATCGTTTTTGACCTGTTTCCGTATTGTCAACGTTTTGATAACTCTTATGTCATTTACAATAATGGCGACTGTGACATAAACGATTCTTAAACGTGTCAAACACGATATCGTTTTAACGCACCTGAATAGAGGCCCAGTGCGAAATTATTAATATGGATATAAGGTGTACCAAAATTTTCGCGTAAAATTTGGGCCACCCATTATTAATTAATATTTAGCATTTAAACGTGCTCATCACCTGGGTATGGTATACAGTCGACGCAGATGAGAGAGGTGTTATAAGAATATTCCAACACAATAAAATTAAACTAAATAGAAATCACTTGGTGAAATTTCGAACAATAAAAAGATCCATTTCAACTTCGTCAATTTTATACTGTTTTAAGTATAAAAATATAAAATGACACGTAGAAACAAATACCAAACATTGAGTGGATATAATATATCATTGTTCGGTTAAGCTCGGGATCGCACGGATTAACACTGAATAACAGCACGAAAAAGTTGTAAATCTGCCAAATCCTAGCTGTACACTACATTTCGGATGTTCAATAAGCAATTCGTTTCCGCTAGGTATAACATGTTATTTAAAACACGTTGCACGACCCGTTATCGTATCGGGCGATCGCATCGTTCACCACCATTAAACTTTCATGATTTATTAACAATTTGTCTCGTAATTCCCAATAAGTCAATATGATTGATATGATTGTGTCAAAAATAAAAATCATCAAGACAGGACAGTTTAAATTTGGATAAACCATTATTTCGATTTATCGGGTTTGACCACTCAACCCTCGGTGTGTACAATGCAATGAGTGGTAATTATTAAATTAGTTGTTTACCTTTCGGAAGAATACGCGTAATCCTGGTCGGCCCCCAGGCCCGAGTCGGTGTGTTCGTGAGAAACCCGCGCGCTCCCTGATATCAATTCCCCGCTTGAGCTGTTGCTATTGCTATTTGTCACCGGGCTGTAAGGGTTGTTGTTGTTGTTCGAGACAGGCGTCACGTTGCCTTTATACCCGTTGTTTGTTAGGAAATCATCTCCGCTTCGGCCGACGGTCTCATCATAGCTCGGGTATACACGCCTGAAAACATTTGTAATATTACTACCGAGAAGCTTCAACACATTTCTGTTTTGCGGTTATCAGAGTTCGTACCTTCCGTATTTCTCGTTACCGGTTCGGTGCGCACTGAGGGTGCTTGAACTCGATCGGAGAGATCCTTGGTTATGGTTGTCATGGGCGCTCTTGCTGTGAGTTAAGGAACTCTTTTCTCGCCTCGCTAATGATCCGTGTTCCGTTCTGGAAAGAATGTTGAATTTAGCCACCTCGTTCCTGTCTTTAATATAATTCTGTAAGTAGTTACTACGAAAAGGAAATGTAATAATTATGGATTTGTTTAGTTTATTTTGTACTAGCGACCCGCCCTCGCTTCGCTCCGGATTAAAGTATTATACATATAAACCTTCCTCTTCAATCACTCTATCTATTAAAAAAAACCGCATCAAAATCCGTTACGTAGTTTTAAAGATTTAAGCATACATGTAGTGATTAACCTTTTCAACGCCATTGACGGATATGGTTGACAGCGCAAAATTAACCTATGTATCTATGAGGCAAAGTTGAAATTTGCTCTGGTTTTGTATTCGACATAGCGTTGAAAAGGTTAAAATATCAACGATGGTTAATATATTAATGAAACCAAAGATTCACAAGTAATCTTGCATTCGATTTTTGAAGTAGGTTTTAATCCAATGCCTACTATCATTAAGTATTAAGAAGTATAATTTTTATATTAAACATCGCTTAGCATGTTCTCCAAATACGAGTAAGTATATATAAAAGGCAACGTGAACAAATTTAATATAGGTAACTAGATCTCTATTCTACTTTGATTTAAACCATATCAATATACCATATTGCTTACGTGTTGAAAGCGCTTTTACACTTGACCAGGCTTCTATTTTACTATATTTTTTACTTATTAATATTTACATAAAATCATTTCAATAATACTTCAACTTTGTAGTTGTTAAACACCGCGTGTACTAAAAACATTAAACATTAATTAAGGTGAAAATCATACGAGTTATCATATTGTTAACATTATGTTGTTTATGATATGATAGCTAGGCAGCCGTCATTGTCGTCATTTAAAGTTAGTACCTATAACAGTTACGCGTAGGTACCGATACACATTATTCCGCATTGTTGTGTTCCGGTGTGGGGATAAGACAACCGGTGAAATTACTAGCATAGAGGCATTCCATCTTAGTCCTCAGGGTTGGCAACGCATTTGAGGTCTAGGGATTATAGTCTTGAGAATTCAAATGTCTATGGGTCTCAGATTCCACTTACCATCAGGTGGCCTGAGTGCTCGTGTGCCTTCTCTTTACCATAAAAAAAAAAAAAAAAAAAAAAAAAAAAAAATGGAAAGCAATAAATTGTTTAGTATTGTGATATAAGACGGGTGGCAAAGATGTGATTTGTACTTTATTGTTAATTGGCGACCCGCCCTCGCTTCGTTCCGGATACTAATATACAGGGCGTCCCACGGCTATGCCACATGGAAGGAAAGTACTTTGAATATTGTAGATGGAACATTTTACTGAAAGAAGTCATTATTTTAATTTAAAAAACAATTTAAACTGCATTCATAGATATTTAAATAATTACATGGTTGAACCGGGAATCGAACCCGTTACACGAGAAAAATAATTACCCTGTGGCTTTATCACACCGATCGAAAGGATTCAACATAAGGATTATTTTTTGCTAAATAACATAGTGTCAGAAATAAAAGGAAGACCATAATTTTAACATTTTTACACAAAATTAATCAATTTATCAAATGCTCAAAATGAGTCCCTTCCTGTTGAATACAAAGTCGCACTCTTTTGATTATTTCGCTCCCTGTCGATTTTTTGATCTTTTTGTGGTGGATATTTAGAATAATACGTCTAAGTTCTGTTTGTAGCTCGTGGACACTTCATACTGGTTCTTGTAAACTAAATTTTTGACATAACCCCATAAAAAAAAATCTAAATCTATCTATCTCTCTATCTATCAGCTTTTCATTTTTCTGAACATATTAATTTCACATCAAATGTTAAAATTCATGGTCTTCCTTTTATTTCTGACACTATGTTATTTAACAAAAAATAATCCTTATGATGTAGCCTTTGGATCGGTATGATAAAGCTACAGGGTAATTATTTTTCTCGTGTAACGGGTTCGATTCCCGGTTCAACCATGTAATTATTCAAATATCTATGAATGCAGTTTAAATTGTTTTTTAAATTATAATAATGTTTTCTTTCAGTAAAATGTTCCATCTACAATATTCAAGGTACTTTCCTTCCATGTGGCATAGCCGTGGGACGCCCTGTATATATTAAGAATTTATGAACTTTCCTCTTGAATCAATCGATATTAATGAAAACCGCATTACAATCACTTTAAAAGGTATAAGTGTACATACAGAAGGACAGACGGCGGGAAGCGACCTTGGAGTTAAATTCTCAATATTTATTTTATGAAGTCATAAACGAAGATATTAATTAGTTATCGTTTTAGTGGGTGTGTCCGTCGTGTACTGATAAGGACTCACAGCCGGTGGCGGGACGAGGTCCGCAGCTTGGTCTGCCGCGCGTGACTGGTCTGCACCACAGTGTAGGGGATTTCTTTAAGCTGCTCTTCCGTCATGCCGGCCGTGTCTACCAGGGAGAACTCCAAGTGCTGCTTCAACTCAGTGGGAAGCCATTTCTTTTCATTTGGAGACCCAGAGCGAGACCTGAGGCACAAAAATAAACTTATATTAAGGCAAAAAAAATATCGTCTGAAAGTATCATAAATAAATCTATCTAGCCGAAACCTAGATTCAAGTGCAGATATACTTAGTGACAAAAGTTACAAACGATTCGTGGCAGCCTCATTACTAAAATTTGCAACTCAGGCAGTTCATAACAAACAATGAATAAGTCTGCCCTGAAAGTCAAACGTAAGATTTCGAGAAAGCAAATAAATAAAGCCGTCTCGAATCTAGACTTGGGTTTGAGTAAGGTTTAATAAAACCAACTCAACCTTAAATAAGATCAGTGGCTAAGCAGTAAAATAGATACTCATAGAATAGTATTTTGTCTACCTATCTTGTTTTTCTCATTCTAAAATAATTGACTCGACAGGAAAAAACTTTCTCAATTTCGTGTAATGGTCGGTTACGATCAAAGTTTTTCGCTACGTCACTATCCGTAACTTAATAAGGACAAGATACATGCAGCTTAGCTGTGTCATGTAATGAGCGAGCGGATAGAAAGTTTACCGGTGTTTCCTGTGCCTTCTGTGTTTGTGCGACGACCTATGAGTTCCCGTTTCTGGTTCCAACTGCGATCGTCGGACACTGGCAACCTACAAATTAAACATTAAATTGATTATTTCTACTACGGAATTACCGATTCTAGACGTTGTTCATTCTCAGTATTTGAATATTGTGAACGCAGCGTCTAGGTGGACAGCGGCGGCGGACGGTTTACGGCCGGCACTTACTTGGACGCCGCTGCCGGCGGTCGTCTGTCGCAGTACCTCCTTCCATTGTGATTCAGATTCTACCAGCTCGTATTCTCTGTAACAAAGGTGTTGTTTAAATAATTTTAAAGAAAGATTTTTAATGGTTTTGTTTTGTTTGTATTACACCCGTATATTTAACGTTTTTAGGTTGTAAGTGGTGACTGACTTGGCATCTGGTTGGTGGTCGTCCCGCTCCGAGCCCGACTCGTGCTTGTGCCGCGAGCGATGCCGGCGGTGCCGCCGCCCCGAGCGGCCCGAGCCTCGAGACAGTTCGCTTTCAGCATCCGATTGCTGTCTTCGTGAGCGATGCTTATGTCTGGTGGGACCAAAAGGTTAAGTTTATTGACACAACAAGCTTTTAGTATTTATATTAGCGGCTCATTCCGACTTCACCCAGGTTGAATAATATAAATAATATAGTTAAACCCTATGTCTACCTGGAACAATACTATAGGTATCTACTTATGACTTATGACAATTAGGTATTTTACACCATAGTTATAGTAAATACATTGTAGTGATGCACACACAAATGTACTGTATAATGCATTATGCTCGTTACCTACACTCATGCAATAAATATGTATACATATTTCGTTATTTTTTAATATATGCATGTTTTCGGATATTATCCTCCACATGTAAACAAATTTACAAAATCCACTTTCTTTATAATATAACAATAGATTAGAGTAGTCATTTTTTTCTCTTCTGGAGGAAGTAGCCTAATAATAAACTAAGGCCAAGAAGTATTGAATTAGGTTTTCGCCTTCTTTTATCAAGTAGTCTACGTACGTTGAAAATCGTATTTCACGTTGCGATAAGTAGCTATTTTCTTGAGCCAAGAAAGTAAAAACTCTTCCCTGACCTGCGATTCGACCGCGAATCATTCGAACTCTGCGAGTCAACAGAAGCGGAGCGGTGCCGAGGCGCGGGCGGCGGGCGCGTGGCGGTGGGCGACGTCGAGTACAGTCCGCGGCGCGCGGGCGCCGAGCGTGTGGAGCGCGGCGAGCCGCCCGGCGCCGGCGCCGGCGCCGCACGCGCAGCTGCTTCACCGCTGATGCTGAGCCAAAACACCAGTAATCACCATGATGTACACCAACCAGTTAATTATGGATGCCCAAAATGCACAAAAAATTAATGAAGAATTACCTATTGAGCTGAAAATGATCAGTAGGTTAGGAAAACCATGTATGTAAAATAGGACCCAGATCGTAACATTTGATCTACAAATGGTTTACTAGTAGGTATATCTTTGGAGACATGTTTAACATTATTGTGTAAAAATAAGAATGATTGACGAATAAAGCCTGTTAAACCGTACTGTAATATAACTACTACTGTAGTTGACGAACCTACGATAAGATGCTTTTTTTTCTTAAATGTATATACCTAACTAGTATGCACATAAAAGTTGATCGTTAATCGATCTACTGAAATTGATTGACGGGTACTGCGGCAAATGTTATAGTTTTTATAGAATTTAAAATTACGTTTCACAAAAGGTTTTAGAGTGTATAAAATGTGTGAAAGCATTTTGTGTTTGCACATATTTTAGCTAAGTAATAATATGAATGGTGATTACCTACGTTGAGATGAGTTTCCGAGGCAATTTCTGAATGGCGCGTTAATCATTGCCTGAAAAGCATCGATCGAGCCTCTTGGAAAATGTTCCGTGGAGAGTTAATTTAAATTTCTAAGAAGTCACTTACGAATTGGGTCGATGTATTGAGGTAGGTTGTTTCATTTCCGGAAGGCAGTCTTTTATTCTCAAGTCTTCTAGTTTATGCACTGTAAGAGAATAATATATCAATTATCAATTGGTTAAATGTAATATTTATTTCTCTATACAAATTTGTCTTTATAGTATTTTTTTATCGCTTTACAGCTGCTTTGGGACGTTCGAATTTAATAAGAGATTAAATTTCACCTACTTTATTTATTGAATCAAACTCGAATGTTCCTTAGGCGTTGATTTTAGTCTAGGTTTATCCTATTTTGCGCTTAGCAAGATTGTTTCTCGAACCGTATTAGCAAGGAGGGAGGAGTTCTTGGTACTCAGTATATTTATAAAAGGAGTGTTACCATCGTGGAGAGAGGCGTGCGCGGCGTGCGGCGGGCGCGCGATGCGGCGCGACGGCGTCCTAGTGAACGCGGGCGGCGGCCGCGGCCGGGCCCCCCTGCCGCTGCCACGCAAACAAACGTGAGCCATTCCAATAACATATTCATTTTAAATACATTGGTAATTAGCACTAAGACATAAGCTAGACAGTTCATCTTACTTTATTTTAAATTATAAATGAAATAGCGAGAAACTCAACGGCTGAAACCCAACTTTTAAAAGACCGTCTAACTAAAAATAAAGTGTGAAAGCCAAGAGGGTTGAAACTTATTAAAAAGTGCTTCGAACACTTTTGAACAACTATCGGACTGATCAGAACGAGAGTTTGAGTCAGAAATGCTACTTTTCTCGATGAAAAAGGAACTAGGTCGGTACTTTGAGCGTAAGAAAAGTTGGTGGTTAGGATGACCTGTAAAGCGGTTGCTGCGAGACCTATACGCGTGTTGTGATGTGACTGTTGACTCGGTAACAAAAATGGGTTTTCCAGGCTTCAAAACATGACTTACCTATCGGCAGTCTCACGCTTATAAAAATATGAACAAGTTATTTAAGTGAGAAACTGAGCTGAAAAAAAAACTAATTCTCATATTTTTTTACACAACACAGACCAAAAATTGGTAACAACGGACCTAATTTTTTGTTGTAGATGGGTAAAGATTGCGTTGTTGGGGATGGGTAGTAACAGTATTGTCATTTAACGAGCTGATCTTTACCTGTTCCTCAACCGTGAGCCCAGCGCAAATATGTCTGCGGAGGCCGGCGAGGTCTGCTGCAGGCGGAAGAACGCGTGGTGGTCTGAGCAGCAGCGCCACAGGTGCCGGCACGCCGCGCGCGTTGGTGACTCGAACCCGTACGTCGCCGTCTCGTTCTGCCGTACAACGTAATAAAACCTAATAAATCAGATGTCCCTAAAAGCTATAACCACTTATACCTATCGTGATTATTTTAGATAGCCATGAAAAATAAATAAAAATAAATTAGGTAGGTTTTTACTTAATTATATTAATTTGAACACAGAATGAAAATATTTATTTACAATGCGTGATTTAAATCTTTGATTCCTTATATATAAAAAAGCCAGCCCTCGAGGAGATTACAAATACCAATAAACATTTAAAATACCTACTTATTTAAATAGGGTAACGCCTGCTGCGGCAGCCCGCAGCTGGCGCGAGCGCGGGGCTATCAGCGCGTCCCACGGCGCTGTAAATACGCCGCTCAGTCCTCGCGACTTATCTATAATTGCCTCCTACGAATGTCTTTCAAGGAGCTCACAAGGTGGACCGTTTGCACCACTTCACTATTCACCGCGCGATCACGAGATAGCTGCCAACCGGAAACGGGGTCAAGAGTTCCAGCAGATTTTTGTTTATTTATTCGGTTGTTAATTAGCGAAGTTTTGTGCTTCACGCTTCGGCTGTCGCAGTATCAATTTGGTGAGTAGCTTTCAATTTAGGAAGAGTACCTGCATTACCATACACGGCGGACTGAACTTGAAAAATATGGCGGCCAGTGGATGGGTACTTGAGAACATTTACGTCTAGCAGAGGACGGCGATAAGCTGATGGTTTTCTTACGTTTTTGTCGGCTACACGAAGCATGAAGTAGCGCCCCTTGTAGTAGAGCTTGGAGACGCGCGGCCAGTAGTAGTTGGCGACGGTGTGCTTCCCCCGCAGCAGCAGCAGCCCGCTGGGCGCGAGCCCCAGGAAGTACTCAACGCTGTCTTCGCCCTGTCGGGAGTCGTACTCAATAAATATTACCCTAATTTATTTCTTTCTTTCATTTCTAACTTACAGGTATTACAATATGATGAACTTGCATAAATATTATCGGCATTTTTGCACAATAGTTTTGAATAATAATATATTATCTATGCCTTTTTTATCAAAGTCGAAGGAGTACGTTGTCTAGTTTAAACTTAAAAGATGTTATCGATTGAAAAAGTTTCAGAAATATCGTAACCCTTTTATGTTATTTGTTTTGCGCCATGTTTTGAACGTTGTTCTATGAATGAAACCTTCGTTGAATAAAACATTCAGCAGGATATCATAGTTACCAGAACGGGGTGTAAATCGACGCCGTACATGTCGAGCCATTTCACTTTGTCCAGGTAACTCAGCTCGGCTTGAGCCGGTGAAATACCGCTGTAACAAATAACGCAATTTGAGTGAAAGGGGTAACAGAAACAAAAGATAATAATAAGGAATGGCTGGAGTGAATTATTACAAATTGTGGCATTATTCTAGAAAGTCTAACAATGAATAATCAGTTGGTTGCGGCGACCGCCGTCCCACCGCCGCGCCGCCGCCGCCCCGCCGCCGCCCTGACGCCGTCGCACTTGGCGCTAAGTACACGTAATTTGCATGTAATTGCGGCTTTGTGACGCGCTCTCGGCCGCAGACTGCATCTTTGTTCGGTTAAAAATTCATTCAATTAGGCGAGAAGCGCGACGAAGTTTAATTTCCGGCGCGGGCGGCGACGCTTCCGGCGTGAAACTGCTCCCTCTGAAATCTTAACTCCATAAAACTTACTTTCTTCAGACGATGCAGCCAACTTGCTACTCTTTGCTGTGATCTCAGTATACAACTCAGTAGGTATATGTACTATGCGTCTTTTTGTTCGAAGCTGCTTTCGTAGTAAGCATTGTTCGTAAGGGACAAACATGTCTGAAAGTTTTCAGGTAAAGATGTTCTCTTAGCCCGAAGCAAAGCTCGCTCGAGTTGTTCCGAGAGATGGTAATAATCATAATAATATTCAAATGATGCTTGTTCGTAGTTCAAACTTAGGATGTATGAATAAATTTAGTAAACGGCAAGTTTATAAACATAATGAATATTTTGATACATATGGTAATAAAAATATTTGTACATACAATCGTTTTGAGAACCTCCTCCTTTTTTGCTGTCGGTTAAAAAGGGTCGTGCTTGAACGCTTGTTGTATATATATTGGGAAGATCAGACAAGACTGCAACGAGATATAACATTCAGTTTCGAACAGTGCTAAAGTTCTGTCTGGAAAATGTTACATATCGCTGAAATGGTCAGCTTAGAATACACCCCTACACCAACTCCTCTGCTCCATCAATTCTATTAGAGTACTAAAGGAAGCAAAGTAAATAACCTTAAAAAAAAGGAATAGGTCAGTTGTTTTTCTTACTTTTACATTTCTTTTGTTTACAGATGAGTCGCCCCACACGGGTCACTTGTGGGCGGCCTAAGATTACAATGGTCGACGACAGCGAAATGTATGCCAAATAACTGTACCTTCCTACATTCTACTTTGTTTTAACTTACATTTTATCTATATCACGTGATAACATTTCTTATTCAGTAAAGAGCAAAGAGCAACTACCTATGACGTCAACAGTTTTGATATAGAAACAGGTTGGCGTAAAACAAATTGGAACATAGTCCTAAGTCGGTTGCGAATATCATGTGGCCCAATTGTGGCAACACTTTATCATTAGACTACGTATGGGTACTCACGTGAGGGTCCGGTGGATGTCGGCAGCGCGCGCCTCCAGCTCAGGAGTCTGGTGCGCCAGGAGACGGAACTCTGACACGTACCCCGACACGTGGCGCCGAGGGTCGTAGTCGCCCAGCTCCGCTGCACAACAAGATTCAAAATATATGATCAGGCAATTGGCCACATGAGGGGTCTACTTTTACACTTCGGTAATATCCAGTGAATCTATGTACTAGCGTTTCGAACAAGACCATCATCGCGGAGAAGAAGCGCCGCAGGAAGCTCCAGCGGAAGGTAATTTATTCAATTATAAAATACAATGATACTTTAAAGTACAG
The DNA here is from genome assembly GCA_949316455.1 of Acleris holmiana. NCBI lineage: Eukaryota > Metazoa > Arthropoda > Insecta > Lepidoptera > Tortricidae > Acleris > Acleris holmiana. The sequence continues at coordinate 11,951,676 of OX438764.1, forward strand.
TTACATAACAAGGTAATAAAGTAATCAATAATTATTATTAATACTAGCAGAAATAAAATAATTACAAATGTAAAATCAATAACATTAAATTAAAAATAATTACTAGAAGAACAAAACGACGCAGTCTCTACGTCCGGAACGATTAGTGAAAATACGAGTAACTATTTAAGTGGAAAACAGGTCCTTCAAGTGTGAACAGACCGGACCCCACAGACTGCACCCACGAGTATGACGCTCATAATACCAGTTAGGCTGCGAGTATCATTATGATGGGGATTTAAAAACTCCGGATGACGGTTAGGCATCTTGTATTTTTATTTGACACGTGGTGTTTAGTGGTGGTAGAACTTTGTGCAGGGTACCACCACTTATCACCAAACAGCAGTGTTCGCATTGTTGTGTTCCGGTGTGGGGATACGGCAACTGACACAATTAGTAACATAGAGGCGAAATTGCTAGCAGGATGGTAGGTCTCATGTTTGACAACGCATTTGTGGTTTTAAGATTGAAGCCTAGAGAATACAAAATGTATTTGGGTCTCCGATCCATTTACTCTTACCAACCAGACGTACGACGAATATCTTTTGTAACCACCAATTTATTATTATCTAATATTATAATATTATCTGTTTATGTCTAAAGTTTTATGTACCAATCCACCACATACCAAACAATGCTTTTTTTGTATCTAATTTTAACTAATGTAATTACTCCTAATAAAATAAAATAACTTGCAACAGTTAGATGAAGTTGTTTGACGACGCGGTAAGCCTGCATACGACCTAGGAGGCCTGGCCTTTATTCTACTGTGGTAAATATTGACGTATCATGGTATTGTTTTAAACTCGGCCGCCATTATTGTCAAGTAAATAAAAGGCATACACGTACAAGCAGTATTAATAAATAAAAAAACATTACCTTTCTCAAAAACAGGCATGGAATAAACAATGTTTTCCCAAACTGCACAAGCACTTTTTTTATAACATTAAAGTCGATTCGGTATACATTTATCAATGGTTGACTAACAATTAAGTTGGCATTACATTTAAAAGGATAAGTATGCATTAAGGACAAACAATTTCTTACATAACTAATAAAATTATAATATTTGCTTTACCGTCTTGAATAAAGGGACTTTAAAAGTTCTGTTCAGTTCTTAAAGGGCTGTTCGTTTATCGTTGGGGCTATGTCGATTTCTAGGGTTCCGTAGTCAAACAGGGAACCCTTATAGTCCGCAGCCTAGCGCAGAGACTCTTAGTACTAGAAAGCTGTAATTTGGCATGAATATGCATATTAGTCATGTTAACAAAGTAGTACAATAAAATATAAAAAAATGTTTTTTTCAGCGTACCTACCTCCCCTACGTGTATCTTGGGGTTGTATTTTTTTCTCGTCTGCCCTATAGTGTTGGGTGTCTTGGATAGGTCTTTCAAAAATATTATGGTATATGAAGACTCAAGTGTCCCCCCCTTCTCACCCCCCTCCCTACAGCCAAAACTACACATATAACGAATTTTAAAGGAAAACTATCACGTGTAAGTAGGTTCTTGACATACAGGCGATTAAAGTGTTTATACCTACTAAAATCATCTACGACGGCACCAATTGACTTTAAATTTAAAATGAGTTATTACTTTTTGATTTTTATGTTTGTAGTACTTAACGGCTTCGGAACTCTACACTGAGTATATGGTCCGACATGCTCTTGCCCGGTTTTTGTACTATAATCCTCTGATATATTTTTTTGTTTTATGAATTGGGTTTAAACAAAATATAATATAAGTACGTTTACAATAATTTTATATTTACGAGTACACAGAAAATTAAATGTACCTGTAGGGCTAGACAAGTTGCATTCGACAATCGTTAGCGATTATGCTTTCGATAAACAAATGTATGGAATTGACGTAAGCCACCGAGATAGTACCACGTGACTTACGTCAATTGCATACATTTTTCAATCGAAAAATATTCGCTAAGGTTTGTCGAGTGAGTCTAGCCCCACTGGACCAATACGTCGAGCAATCCGTAAGGGAGTGTGTGTCCTAACAACTATAAATAGTAATAGCCAGTTGATATAATATGCTGCCTAGTTCCAACCAAACTTAAGTGCTCCAATCTTAGTTACATAAATCATGAGCGAGTGGTTCCTAGAGTACCCTTAGTTTACTGCTCACATCAATCTATATCTCACACGGGTGAACACAGAGAGACAAACGGGACTATCGTTTGTCTCATTTGTAGGTACAATATTAAAACTATAGACAGTGCGTCGGTATTGTATAATGGTTTTCCTTCGTGTTTTCACGGAAACTTGCGAACGTGTGTACATCTGCACTTGTTTTTTAAATATACCGGAAGGCGCAAATGTATTCACTCTATATTATTAGAGCAATTATAGGATAGTTAAGCAAGATTACTATACCTATTATTTTAGCAATTTATTTAATAGATCCTAATAATATGTATAAGAAGAAGTAAAGAAGAAATAGGTAGAATTTATTTTGTTCGTCATTCAGTTTATAAACGTTATATCAAATCAATTTCGAACGTCGAAACACTTTGTATCGCACAAGTCCATTTATACACGACGGAATACTTCAAACAGTAGATTGAAATAACCGGGAGCCCGCGACGCGACCGTTTTAGTAACAAATGCCTTGTTTGGAGCGTCACACGCAGTCAAACGAAAATACAAACAACTAGGCACGTGTCCGTTACGGTATTATGACGCCGACCTGATACCCTTGTCTTTGGGAACAATTAATTGAATCAATTCAACTGGCTCTATTTCATAACTCAATTTTGAAATTTGCTTGTACGTCTCAGCCTATTTAACACAATTATAATTTTGAAAGTAGGTAGGTACACCGCGTCCTAAGTACGTGTGCTGGCTATAGATGTCTGTTTAAATAACGTCATATTCGATTAGTTGGGTAATTTAAAGTTATTATACCTTATATGAACAGAAAGAAGGAGAAACGTATTCATGAAGCCTAACGAAAGATTAATGGTCCGTTCTGTGTTTACCGGCCTGTAGATGGTGTCTAGCGGACGCGCAGAGGCGAGAGCGAAATATCTTCGCAGAGCGACCGCGCCAGAAAAACTACGATGAACGAGGCGGAGTGTCATTTCCCGCCGTATATCTTTTTTGCCGTCGGACTTTACAACATCTGGTACGTGCGATCACAGTGCGAAAACACACAAATGTATCTAGATTATTTTTATTAACAAATTAAGTGAAAACTTTGCGAGTGTGCAATATTTACCGCCATATGTAATTTAATGTTTTACATTTTATCAGATATATAATGAAAGGCACTTTTCTTGACTAAAGAAGAAACTCGAAGCTTAGGTAACGTAGTAAAAAACAAGTTGCGACAAATATTAAAGTCTAAGAATAGCTCAAAGAACTTTTCTGAGAATAAGAAGCGATCTCGGATATAATAATTTTCCTCCAGCCTAATATTCGAAGCACTAGTGGTGAAGAATAAATATTTTTTTCCGGTAAGTATGAATATTTTTGTTGGCTTGTTTAACAGAATATCCAATCGATTCTGGTATAATTACGAATAAAAACAAGATCCGTTTCCTTATATTGACATCAAAGAATTTCATAGGCTGATGGTTTCCATCAGGTACACCATCAGTATAAGTCACGCGGTCGGAATCTGCTTTGCGTTAGTGTATGTGGAAGATCTGTAGGATCATCGATCATGAGGCGCACCGCCCAACGTCGCGGCTAGGCGAACGCGCACACACACAGATGCTTACAGTAGCCACAATTTAAAGTCCTTCTATAAACAAATCATCGTTTTATCCAAAGTGTTAACGGACAAACTTAAAAGTAAACTGTAAGTGTAAAGAAAAATATATTTACTCGTTTTTTTTCATCACTTTTAATGCTCTTTTCAGCAGGTTTCCGTTACTTTAACGAGCGTTGCTCTGTTCGTCTGTTTCATCCAAAGTTTCGAATTGTTTTAGATTGAGTCAAATACCCGAATGTGGTGTATGCGTATTTAGCACAGGCGGCAATTATCCGGCTGATTAATGCGAGAAGTGTAACTTGTTGCGACCGCGCCGCGGTGCTTAAGATACTCGTAGGCTCTGTCCATTGTCCACAAAACGCTATTCGACACGAGCGGTACTTACGATTCATCCAGACACGACTCGGTTCAGCTGTCCTAAGAATAGACTATACCGTATGGTGATAAATTGTACGCCGTAGTCGTCGTTTCCTGAAATGCGTTTTTTTCCTTGACAACAGTGATTTCAGAATTTTGTTTTGTTTTAATATATTATTCTATTCGAGACGTTGTAAATTACACTTAAAATAATGTGTATATTATGCATAGGGATGACTTTTTACTTATTACTTCTGCATAAAATGTGACTCATAAAGAAACCCGCGTTTAAAGGTAGTCTCAGTGGCTCGGATGATTTTGGGGAAAAAGGGGCGCAAACGAGGATATTTCACTTTACGAGTAGGTTACACGGCGTGGAGAATACAAACGGGCGCTTGGAACGTCAGTGTCGGTTATTACATGTTTTTGGTAATAAATGAAAGATGAAAATTGTATCTTTCGAGAGGACTCGAGATTTTTTCATCATTATAAACATATGAATTGAGCACGCAATTCCATTGAATTTAAAATTAAACTTTAAAACTCTTAGCTGTAGTAAGTAATCTTAAGCAAGTGGAATCGCTGTTACCCCAACACAGCTTGTTAGTGAAGTTATTCCGGGTCTTGTAAACTCGAACGCTTTCTTGTAATTGGAAGTTAGTACAAATTGCATACGATTACGGGACGCCGGTGTGTGTCCCGGGGGCCGGCGACGGCACAAAGGTCGAGATTAGATGCAAACGACGCCGCCGCTGATGGCTCATTTACCTTTTGAATAACGCATCGATATTACCCTCCTCCGCTCTTGTTTATGGCACTTACGACTAAACGGTAATGTGGCAAAAAATGCTCTTTGAAAAATTGTTTTGGGATGGGAGAGCTTACGTTGTTGAGCTGTTATTAATGTCAGGTATAAGCTTACAAAGGTCCTTTTTTAGTTTTTTGCTTTAAGCTGACCTTTTAGTAAAAAAACACGTTGCAAAAGGGGAAAGGTCGTGTTGTTCCGTGTCTATCAATATGTATATACTGTGTAGTAGCTACTGCACACAACGCGCGTTACTTAAGTGATAGCGTATTTGTTGAAAAATGTTTTTAGGGTTCCGTAGTCAACAAGGAACCCTAATAGTCTCGCCATCTCCGTATGTCCGTCTGTCAGCGGGTAATCTCGGACACCACAAACGCCAACAAAGATGTAAAAAATAAAATCTTGAAAAATTTGTGTAAATTAAAGTAAAAATAAAAAAATGATTTTCACACTTGACATTGAGAGGTATTATTGGATAGATCTTAAAAAATAAAGATGCACGCAGACACGCAGATACGCAGATACGCTGGCAGTTGCCCTAAGGCAACTGTTTAGGAAATATACCTATTGGACTCGAAAGATGTAATTTTCGTTAGAGTTACGTGTCCCGCCATCAGCCAAAACTACTAGTAATAAAAATCAGAAAAACATCTTATATGAAACCTATGTACAATACAAATACATACCTATAACAAACTTAAAAGGAAAACTATCACGATTAAGTAGACTTACCTACTACCTACTAAAAATCTTAGACAGCACCAAATATCTTCAAATGGAATATTACTTCATACTTGTTGTTTCTTGAGATCGTTTTCGTGTTAGTAGTAACGGCTTCGGACGCCTACCTGTAGGTACACTTAGAATGTCCCAACGCCCTTGCCCGGGTTTTTTTTTATAAGAATATTCAACTCGTAGGTGTAACTAAAAGAAAAGATTTCACATCGTAATTTTCACCTAGCATTAATGTTCATGCTCTGACGAAAATTGATGACGAAAGTTTAAAGGATGGGTAAAAGTAGCAGAGAGGAAAGGGGCCGATAGTGGGAGGCTTATCGCGGTGCCGCACGCGCGGAGTGGCCCTCGACGATCGTCGACATTCAACCGGGCTCGTTGCCGGCCGCACTCCCCAAATGGACCTATCAATTGCATGATCTTTCTAATATCATCTCCAAATAAAAATAAAAAATTATCGATCACGCGAATTTTATCGACGAAAAACAAACAAACAATCGCGCGCTTCAATTATTAAAAAAACTTTTTGTATAATTTTATTTAACTAACTGCGAAATGGATAACAAACGTCTAGTATAACAACAAAATGTATATTTTTTGTAGCATAACAGTCAAATAGTATAACACTCATATAGCATAACAACCTTTTGTATAATATTCATATGGGATAATGCCATTTGATATACTATACATTAAGTATAATTGTTAAAAATTACAAAAAACATTTGCAATATTGATCATAGTCAATCTGCTAAATTAGCTCCATGTCAATTTTACTCATAGCCTATAATAGGTTAGGTTAGGTTAGAGCTGCGTCAAGACGCGAAGCGCCTTAAGTACGCGGAATAGGAGCTCCGTCAACTTGTTCGTGAAATTCGTTTATAATTATTCAGCGTTATTATATTATACGTTACGTATATATTTATTTATACGTAACGTATTATACGTTATGTATTAAGTATTATACAAAATGACTATTATACTATTAGTGCGTTATGCACTTCGTTATTATACACACTGATAATTATGATTCGAGGAATTATTAATTTTATTTGTATGCATTTTAATATTATGCACTTTGATCATTATATAAATAAGAATTACGTAATTAGTGTTATTAAAATTAGATCATTTATTTTTATACTAAACATTACACACCAGTGCTAAAATTGCACTTCTATTTTGTTTTAATGTTTTTTAGTTAAGTTTATTCAAGTCTAACATAAGAAAATAACATAAGTTAAAACAACATAGATATCAATAGATATTGATCTAATGAATGACATAAAAACTAACAAAGATCTTAGTATTAAAGCATGCAAGTTCTATATTCGGCTGCCGTACTTTATTTCGTCGGTTGATTATTTTCACAGCTATTTGAAGAATCAGAACTAGCTTCCTAAATACATTAAGTCCCGAAAAAAATAACATTCACTTATATACCCATCGTAGTTTTTAAATGAAACAAAAACAAAACAAATACTTCACTCACAATCTTTAAAATGAAGCTCTTGACAATCAGTCCACTTCGCTACGCAGTGATTCCTTCGTGAGCAGTGCACGTAAAATCCACAACACTAGATCACATTTCTCAAAGCAAATGGAGTAGTTGTCCACTTACAGTGCTGGGTGCACAATCAGGTTAATAAAATAGGTGTGCTTTTACGTGAAATAGTAAACGGCGGGTGTCGACGCTGCGAGTGGGCTCGCCGGGTTACTGGCCGCGCTTTGTAACCCGAGCATGCCCGCGCTCTTACGGCTAGTACTGCTCTCGCTGGGGAACTCTAATTCGAAGGATTTTTACACGCCTTTAGTACTAGGATTATGACTTTAGTCCATTTCGCTTATTGGCCCCGAAGGAGCACCGCTCCCTGTGTAGAGAACAAAATGGATATCGTTTTGAATGGACTAGGTACGTACTTAAGCTTGTTTTCGAGAGAGTTTGGTCATCAATGGAACTTTCTTGCAAGGTTCTAACAATGGTGCAAAATTGAATATTATATCGTTTTCGACTGGTATTGGAATGTTACTCAAATTATTAAATTTACTTATTTTTACATGGTGGCTTTTTCCGTCTAGTCGGTATTCGCTATTGCGACGATAGCTATTTTGTAGATACCTGAAAGTACTTTTCTCTAGGCTCCCTTTGGCAAATAAAATAATAAACATTCGAGTAGTCATTCATTAGCCCATCATAACAAAATAATCAAACAGAAAAAACTAATACATTAACTCTGAATTTGAATAACCCACATTAGTGAACTTTTAATCACAGGGAGAGATAATTGCATATATTTGCACTTGTAGTATAGTGAATCAATGTTGCCAAGTTGTGTTAATAAAGGTCTTACTTAGGTCACGATTTCTAGTCTCCTTTTCTGAATCACGCAACCCTAATTAGTAAAGATTAGAGACTGAGCGGAGCTAAGTGGTAGGTATGGTTGACAAGCTTATAAAGCTAATTCAATGAAACGCTGCAATTCTCTAACGCGAGTTATGAAGTCTGCCCACAGCATAGCCACATGAGTATTTTATTATTTGTTAGTAAATTGCTAGGTAAACCAGTATAATAATATACCCTCCGCTTTCGCAAACATAAACGAGTCAGGGTTAAAGAGTTGTAAAATCCTGCATCGGCGAGCTGTACAGTGCTTCTGTTTAGAACAATAAGGTTGATGTTACTCACATTGAAGCACGTAGGCGGCGAGCTCAGCAGCCAAGTCGAAGTTGACAGGCAGGCGCCCGCGCAGCACATCTTGCTTCACTTGCAGAAACAGCTGGTATCTGCGCAAATGTAGCACTCGTTCAAAACTCCATAATTCCACAAATTGGCAAAATAGAATTACGACTTCCGTTAATGTTAAGACTCATTTAAAAATGCAAGCACAGACGCGGTAAGAAAATTAAAACAGTTACCCTCAAAGAAAAATGCATAACAAGTTACGCCCGGAATGCTTGTGAAAGTTGTCTCGAGATAAATTAATGAGATTTTTTAATTCATTCGGAACTCATTTTTCTCCTTCTCGAATTGTAAGCTTAGTCGAAGTGGTGTAAGGGAATACAGCCCTAACGCCAAATTAAATATTAAAAGAGCATTACTGTAGAAATTTTACGAGCATTAAATGCGGCTGTTATCTACGTCTTGAGGGAAGCTGTTTCCTCCTGCAGTGGAGCAAGTCGGGCGCGGACAACGTAATAACGAAATTTTAATAAAACATTTCAATTCCCCCTGCAAACCTACGTAAAAATAAAAAATAATGAATACTTTTAGCAATTCCACTCAACTGCCTGTGATTGTAACCATTGTTGGAAGAATTTTAAGAGTAAAAGTTTTATGATAAGTATACAACATCGAAAATTGGATCGCGAAGAAAAAAACAAATTAAATGGGAATTAACAACCCACGTTGCAACGACCAATTAGAGGGGAACTCCGTTTTTACACAATTAGAGTGACCAATTATTTTAGGATATTTGTTTTTGAATGTTAGCTGGGTTGGTGCAATTTACGAGCTCCAGAAGTTATTGCGCCAGCTTTAGAGACCCGCATTGTTATATTCGAGAATTTACTTCTTTCATGTCATAAAATTCGAGCAGCTAGGTAGCAATAAAACTTCGGTAAACGTAGTGCATCGTTCAAACCTTACATAATATGATCGTACCTCTTGGTTATATGTAGATGACTACATATCCAAGTTATAAAACTTTATAGTAAAACGAATATATATCTCAAAATATAGCATATAGGTACCATCGCCCACACTGATAACAGTGATAACAGTCCATCGGTAGATCTTACGCCTTTTTTAACAAGGTCCACCGATGCAATTTTTTCTAAATAACATTAAATTGATAAGGGCAGACAGTTCCTTAATAAGGGCTTCCCCAGCGTCGCCTACTAGCGGATTGGTTAAATCTTTTAAATATTGAGGAGATATACCATCCACACTATTAGCAGAGCCATTTGGAAAGGAACGGACTGCTTGAATAGTTGCCGATTCAGTAACCTAGTGGCTGAACTGAGGTGTCAGTGGGAGTGCTGGGAAGCTGCGTGATTGAATGTGGAGCGGGATGTTTTTCCTTAGGAGCCACGAGCACTGCCGGAGAACGAGAGGCCAAAGTGTCACTGGAAAAAAGGAGTTTTGCAGCGCCTTTTGCATTGCAATCAGAAATTTTCCTTTCAATGTGTCTATGCCAACTGCTGGTAAAGTGTGTGAAACCTATAATATTTTGTAAGACCATTGTATGTACCACATTTTACGCAAAATAAATATATTTTGATTTTGATTTTTTGATTTTAATGATATGATTTAAATTTTGACGAACCGGTAAAGGGTCTGGTGGAAAATAGGATGGAGGACATTACGTTTAACATTTTTATTTTATATTTCATGATAATCAATTAGTAGCAAAATTCGCTATCAGTAGAACAAAAACACCATGGTTGCTAATTCACAATTCTTTAAAGTTACAATTTAACTTTTTAATGTTTTGAGGTGCAGGCCAGTGCATGAAACAAACAAAATAAATATGTTTAATTTTTGTCTAAGACAATCAATAGGTACGGTAGAGAAAAAGTATCGACATACCTATAGTTCAAAATTATTATTGCCCATTCCTAAGAACGTCCAAGTACCAAATTGCACCTCCGATAACGGGGTCTAGCCATAACTGTCATAAGTCAGATGTTGGCGCGAATAATATACCTAAATAAGAATCTCGAAACATTAAAAGGGCTCAAAGCGTTAAAAGTTGTTGGTTAAACATAAGCTTAAGTATTACTAGCGAAATACCAGAATCAGGATGACACTATTTCTCATTTTTTCCGTGTAAGTATCTAGTTAGAGTATATATAGAGAATAATTGTCATGCGACGTTCGTTCCCATGACGTAATTCTAACGCATGTGGACGTGGGAGCGATCCCTCTCCCATGTGCGCCTCTATCTAGCGTTATCTGAGTTGTTTATGCTCTCATTAAACCTAGAAACAGTTACACCACTCCAAACATTGGAGTAACTCGGGCGATAACCTAGCCTTTTGGCGACTAAGGTCTTTAAGTAAAACTGAATAGGTATAAAAATGTCTAGAAAGAAAATTCGAGAGAAGGAGTATGAAAAGGCGGCATTCAAATACGTAATTATTTGAAATTAGGTAGTGTCGACGGAGCTCCTATTTCTGGGTGGTTTGGCCCTCCGGGCCTGCTACAAAACTGACATAACCTAAACCTACCTACGTATTTGAATGTCGGCATTTTTATGGTTAGTTAATAAATACATCTCTCGAATTTTCTTTCTAGTAATTTTTATACCTAGTATTTTTTTCTTATAGACCTTAGTCGCCAAAAGGTAACCTAAGAGTCCTATCCTTTGATAGCAGAAAGTCCTTAAACATATTTGTAGGTTGATTGATTGATTAAGGCCATAGTTTATACGTACCATTACTTTATCTTTAATTAATTGGTTGTACATTTGTCTTTGCTAAGGATTTTCCCAATATTGGTCCAAAGCCAACAACAAAAGGTCGTGGCTTAGGTTACATAAATAACCTCTCAAGGATTTAGACATATGGCTCTGACCTTTAAGAATAATGTCTAGTAAGTGTATTTATTTAATAATAGCCGAGGGGTCTGGTAGGCGATGCTGGCGAAGCGCTGAGTAGCGTGAAGCACAGATGTCTTTTATCGTTTCGATCCCACGTCGTCCATCGTCGTCGTTTCGTCCCGTTCTTCCGGACATATTATTATCAACGAGCGAATAATATTTCGGCGAAGTACCTAAGTACCCGTGTGTTAAGCGAACTGCGCGTATTTCGGGTTAAAAAAACTTTATTATCTAAAAAGAAATTAACATTTCATTTTATGAGACTTAATAACAATATGCATTCATTTATTATCAAGTATTTAACATTAACATCCCCTCGATTTGAAAGATTTCGCTATTCGGTTAATTTATTATTTGTGGAATTATTTTCATTTTAACCGACTTCAGAAAAGGAGGAAATTAATTGAAATAATACATTCCACTTATTGTATTTTTTTGTATGTATTTTTTTTTTATGCTTGTTCACCGATTACTCCGTCAATTGTAGACTGATTTTGAAAATTCTATTTTGGTTATAATTAAGTATAGTTACTAAGAAAATGTTAGAAAAGAGCATCGCACCTTCGTTATTTTTTATCAAAATAAATATTTTTAACTTTCATATTACGCACCAAAGGTACCTACCATTTAATGGAAATTAAAAACATTATAATAAATCTAATTAAGATAACTAAAGTATTCGTGTACCTACTCAAAAGAAAATTATACCTGTATATTGTTACTAATAGTATTGTTTGTACTTAATTGGCAAAAATCATTATACAACTAATTTTGAAGGAAAACTATCACGACCACTACTTAGTCGTGATATTTTTTTCCTTCAAAATTAGTAAACTGATTGGTTCCTGAGAAAAAGGCGACTCAAGTGTTTATACCATAATCATCTAAGACAATAACTTTAAATAGAAAATTTGATCATACTTCCAACATACTCTTGCCCGGTTTTTTTCTCTGCTGTGTGTGTTGATCAGTAGCACTTATAGAATCCGTTTTAATACGTAACACACGCACGTGCTGGCTTTGGCTAACCCATGTATTTTATTGATACACGAAAACCACTAGAGAGGTAAAATAAATATAGCTTGGCCATTAAATATTACTGCGTAGCCATTCGTTTATTATTCATAAGCACAGCTAGCGGTTTCGGTCAGCAGTTTTATGATAACCGAAATATGGCGGCGGGATGGGTGTCAGTGGCACAAGATTCCGTGAACAGGTTCCATATCGATGAGACAGTTAAGTATGTTAAAATTAAAACAAACTCGTCGGCAGCGACCAGCGCATATTGAAGAAAGTGATGCGAAGAAACGACGTCTCAATAAAGTAAATGATTAAGTATTAACATACGAGTAAGATACATTGTGTTTTTTCAAGCTTTTGCTTCATTCGTATTTTATTCGTATGTGAGCCACTTCCCGCTATTGTAATGGGTTGAAATTTGGAATAAATAAGTGAGCACGAGGGCAATGCAATATTATGGCATCTAGAAGCTGATCTGATGGAGTCAGGAAGTGGCAACAGTATCGCCGCTGTGATTAAAGTAGACCAATCGAATTAAGATTCGTTAGATTGGCCTCGACAAGCAGATGAACCTGTGCAAAAAGTACCATCGAATACGAAAACAAGTCCTAAAATTTATTTTTGTCTGAAACTTATTACCTAAGCGTTAACACCTGTGGACTTTTAAATACGAATAGAGTGCGTACTTACTTACTTACTTGTTCAAAAAGAACTTGTCTTAAAACTCTTTATATTCTTACTATTGTATGTAGCCATTGAGGTTGTTAATGATCCTATGTGCACACCGCATACTGACTTTAGGATCGCAACTGTTACCAGTTTGGATCTTGGCATTAGAGATGGTTACGACGACGGTTCAATGATTTTTAATTCCGTATTCACGCCAAAATATCTTACATTCTAACGATAAAAATACCCTTTTAGGGTTTCGTAGTCAAACTAGGAACCCTATGACTATGAATATTTAAATAAAAGACATATAACAGATATACCTTGTGATCTCCTCCAACAACTTGCAAGGGTCAGCGGCGTAGAACTTGACTCCAAAGTAAAAGGTGTGCGGGTCCGACCCGCGGAGCTGTCGACGCAGTCGCTTCCCGACGTCCAGCCAGTGCTGTGGCAATACGCAACAATCAGAAATTAAGAAAAAAAGTGTCAATTCTACAAAGACAGAAAGATCATCACTTTCGAAGGATAACATTTGGAACATCTGCAGGGGTTGAAGCCAAATGACCCATATGTATTTAAGACATGTTTTCGCTTCAAATGTAGTCGGAATTAGAAATAAAATACATTATCTTCTTTAAGTAAGATAATAATTTATTTTAGAAAATTTTTAGTTGTAGGTTAGTTTTTAGGGTTCTGTAGTCAAACTACGTCCGTCCGCAGCCTAGCGTCTCTGAGCTAGAAACTTGGTACTATAAAGCTGTAATTTGGCATGAATACATATCAGTCATGCCAACAAAGTGGTAAAATAAAATCTCGTAATAAAATATTTGTAGTGTATCTCTCCTAAAAGTAACGTGGGGATGTATTTATTTTCTCGTCTACCCCATAGTGTGGAAAGTCATTAGATAGGTCTATCAAAAATATTGCTGATTTATGAAATCAATTTTTCGATTAGGTAAGTGATTCGTTTATGAAATATTAAGCTTTAAAGCGCTAATTTTTGATATTATAGACTCAAGTGTCCTGAAAAATTTAAAAAACATCTTCAATGAAAGCGCATATAACGAATAAAGAAAAACTATCACGACTAATTAGACATCATTCGTTCTTGACATACCTCGCTTCGCAGTGCTCGGGTGGATAAATATCTCGTTTCATAAAGCTTACTTTAGTCCCTTGTTGAACAATCTACTATTATGATGTCAGTATGACACCATTGTACGGCGGGTTCTATTGGGTTGATAGTAAATGTTTCGTGATTTCTGCAGTTGATAACATTCTCAGAATGCAACTGGTCGAGCCTTCCGTTTCTTCAAAAATGCATACACTTAGTTAACATTGCTGATGAGATGATTCCGTTTTAAATCGAAATGGTTAAAGTATATATATAGTATTTGAAGGGTGGCGATAAGATCCAAGATCCAAGATTATGATACTTGACTATGAGTTCAAATATCCTATATTTTCTTATTCATTCAGACATGGGACTACCAGTGTATAACAGCAGAATTAATCACTTAAATAATAAAATTAAAATTATTTGAAACGATGTTATTCTTTGCGTTTTTGAACGCGGTTTTTTGTGTTTTAAACCATTAAACTTTTTATTCCTTTTTTATAAAAACGCACGACGACTTTATCTACTTAAGTTTGACCTGTTTTAAACTTACAGTTTGATTATCCTGGTCGACATAACGCAATCCAAAATAAGCTGTTTCCAAAAGATCCAGGTGCCTGAACACCACGTCCAGGAGAGCCTGGCCTGTGCTGTTGTCCTGTAACAATATAAAACAAGTCAATTTAACAAATAATACACTTGAAATCCGAACTTATTGCTCTAAAATATTACTAAATTATTTATGTAGTACGAGTAGTAGGTAATGTCTTTGTTTAGGTGCGCTAGTAGATTTTTTAACACCGCCTGCATAAGTAGCGTTTATAATTATATCGTTAAGTAATTTATTTGGTTACCAGGAGCTTTCTGTGCCAAGAAAATTAAATAAGTAATGGAAAAGTCCTTTGTTCTTATGTAATTTCTTCACAGAGATTTATATCGGCTCCGGGCGTTACAAAAGTCTCGGAACTGTTCCTTCAACTGAATATACCTACTAACTGTTCGCAATTCCATTTTCCTGTTGTTTCTTCAAATAACTTTACATTAGAAGTCATAAATTTAAACGTCTGGAATCTCTCTGGTTAACTTTTGACTTTTCCGTTTTTGCCATTGCTTAGTCAACTTTGACTTTGGAGGATCATTTACATTATTCTTGCGAAAATAAATACGAATAATTATTGAGAAGTAAAAGTCAGTAGTAATTAAGAACTAAGCTAAAGTTGTGTTGATTTTAAATATATCGTTGAAGCTTATGGATTTTGATGAATATTAGAAAGTGAAAACGTACGAACGCCGAATATTAATCTCCCACGGTATCGGCACGTAACTATCTCCAATTTGCATTTCTCGAAGCTTGGCTTTCCACAATTAGGCTAATTCGCACGCGATGGTGGACCTGCAAGACCAGTAGTCTGCGAATTGGCACCATAATGAGCGCCGAGTCGCTCACGCCACGCGGCCTGCGTGCGCGCCCGTGACGCGATAACTACTCTAGAATTGCTATAAAAACCACTTGCGAAATTACAGCCTTTTGTTTCTCCTAAAATTATTGTTCGTGACTTTTGAAAGATCAGGGCGATGACCTGATGTGGCAACATTAAGATGGGGACAACGCTGGGCAGCCGCAAATTACTCTATAGATGCTTAGACTAGTTTATTTTATGAGTTGGTAAAAGAATAACAGTGTAACTAGTCGTCAAAATGGTTATAAAGGAAGCGTTTTTTCACTCTATGTTTAATCATGATTTCTAACGTGTTTTTTGCACACCGAGGCAACTTCTTAAGCGCAACCGCCACTGATAATAAAGTCAAGCGCACACAATGTAGAAACGCAACAATAACAAAATACCAAGGGCATACCTATCTACAAAAGTGCGGTATTTGCTTGTATATGAGCCTCCGAGCTTGTGGGAAAATTGCGAAACAGTTCGGTGGGTTGAATAATAAATGATTTAATAACAGAGCGCGTTTGCTCCCAACGTACGTTCAGGTCGAAAAATAACAAACGATTTTAAAAAGTGCCGGCAGTGAAGGTATGGACGATGCACGCGAGCCTCCTCCCGCGCGCCCGGCGCTCCATCATCTACGCTCGGTCATTATACAACTGCCCAAATTAAAGGAGTACTTCACATTCAATTACGACTTTGAGCAACGATTTTTTGTAATAATTCCAATTGAATTTAACATGCTATTAGCATTTTCAAGATTATGTTCAAATAATTACTAGATGTTCTAAATTGAGGGGTATTTGCATCTGTGTTTCAATGATAAGCCAAGTTAATTTAGTTTTCCCATCTGAACAAATATTTATATTTGCAACAATTGTCAGCTGCCCACCGTTTTTGATTACGGCTTCACGGAAAATTTAAAAAATAAAAAGCTAAAGATAGCAGTTACAGGAAAAAATGGGCTTAAATAAACATTTTATTAAATTTTCTCAGTCAAACTCATAAATATAAGGAGATGAAAAGGTACGAGTAATGTTAATGTTGAAATTCTATTTTTTTGGTCAATTTTAGTCTCTAGTCAAGTTAAGTACCTACCTATATTGAAAATATTTAGATAGGGCAAGTAGTTTAGTAAATAAAATACCTACCAATAATAAATCAGAATCAAAAACCACCAGGCGCTTTTATTGACCATCCTGCCTGCCAAAACAAGATGCATTTTACAAACTCTAACAAACCACGAACAAAATAACCAGCCAAGTACCTACGGGTCGGACTTCGCACATTTTAGGTTCCGTACTAAAATCTGATTTATTAATAATATTTTTCAGTAAAATATAGGTACGTAGCAATAAATATTATCACCAAACTTTAAGTTCATAAGGTCATGAAAAGTTTAAAGACTCTTCGATATCATTTTTTGTAAAAAAAAACTGACTTTGGTGGTTTTTCATTCCTTTCCTTTCTAAATTGACAGTTTGTATACCGAGCTTTGTGTCAATAAGATTATACTGTAATAAATTGAAGACTGTAGCTTTAACCTGTTAGCTGTTAACTAAGTGCGACTGACGACGGACGAACGGTTGACGCGTGAGTGAGCAATAGGGTTCTGTTTGGACCATTCGGGTACGGTACTCTAAGAAAGGATTGTTGTGAGCTGGCTAACGGTCGCGTCGGAAGTTTATGTCAATTCCCTACATTTTGTCAGTTTTCGAAAGTCGCTATCGTAGAATGCAACTTCTCTTATAAACTTCTTGCGGACTACAAAATAACTAAATAACTTAGTGGGTTGTAAGATAAGAGACATGATCAATGAAGCAAGTTGTCGTTGCCTCGCGCAGCAGACCGAGCCGCGCAAGTCAATTTGCTCCGCGCAATATCCAGCACAACGGCGGGCCATCGCCGGCGCCGACACTAGGCTCGCTTCATAAATTGCTCTGCAATTTCTTATCTTCCCCTTCCGTCTAGTGTTTGACTCAAATAAAAACAGCTTTTCAAAAGTCCAACAATTCTATATTTGTTTATCTTATATACGCGACTTATCCTAGCTAGAATATCTTAACGCACTTTTGGGCTATGGGTTTGGGTTATCTACGATACCTGCCGCAAGGGTTTTTTTCAAATTTATAATTATTAGTTATGAGCTTTTACATCGACTTCTAATGATAATAAAAGTTACTATTAATTTGTCTTTAACTATTTAATGCGAGGAAACCAGAAACGTTTAGTAGTAAAAACAGTAAGAAAATAAGATAGAAGATTCCGAAACATTACAAGGCAACACAATTGTAAGTCAAAATTAGCGTAAGTTCTACGTAGTGTAATTGGGCTGTTACCGCGCAACCCGGGGAAGGACGAATTAGGGAAAATTACTTTATGTCCTTGGCCCACTTTACTTCCTATCAAAGAATAAATAATAAATACACAAGTATTTTGCTTGTAGCAATTTACAGAAACATTTATTTAACAGAGGAAATAAAGTATTTTTTTTCTGCTAAGCATGTTTGAAATTCGTTGTCCACTCGACAAAAACTTTACGAACTAAACTTTACCTCGGCAAAAGTTTCGTTCCTGTGTCACCTGCAGTAGGTATAAGAGAACAACACATACATATGCATGTATGTAAACAATTTATCGTACAAAAGTAAATCCAAAACAGTCAAGTACAAAGGCGAACTATACATATACGTATGTACGAGTAATATAGTGGCTGGATTTTAATTAATAAAAAATGACAAATACAAACAAACAACACTAGACAAACATAATGACTACATGATGACTTTTAGCAAATATAATGTTAGTAAGGATTTTACAGTAAACTACGAAATTAGTTACAATGAGATTAGTTAGTATTGCTGATGACTAATGCAATAGGTATATTTATATTTTATTAAACAAGAAAAGCGAGGCATTGTATTTAACGGAAGAATAGATAAAGCTAGAGTTTAGATCGCCACGGTCGCAGGAAGCGATGCCGTCGGTCCGCCGCCGCGGCCGTAATCTTTATAAGCCAATTACGAGCTTCGCCATTCCTCAAATCGAAGATCGCCTCTAATCGGTGAGCTCCAGTGAACTGGCAACATCTGAATTAATTAACGCTGGCTTTGCCACATTCCACAAAAGTTTAAATCAATAAACAACGCAATTTATAAAATTGCCACAGATGACGTGTATAGTAAGACAAAGTTCTAAGAAGTTTTCAGATAAAATACACAAATTTACTGCTCGAGATTGTGAGTAACAAATCTTGATATTTTATTAGTATGGATGTGTGAAACAAGAGAAGTTTTCGCTAGATCCGTTTATGACGAATGCCTTTGTAGATGGAAATCTGTGGGAAGGAAGGCGATTTATCCAAAATAACCATACAATTTAGGAAAAATGTTCTCGTCGTTTTCCTTTACCCAAATTGGATGAGTCGGTCCTCAATATATTATTAGGGAATTTGTTTGACAAAAAGTTGAGGGTCTCCATGCACTGCACGCCTAACAAAAGTATTTCTAGGACAAATTCCGTCCTTGTTTACGGTTATGACACAATAACTGGTCGGAATTTGTTCGAAGTCGGCGATCTTATGTGCTTCTGAGTTAGGAAGTTTTAGTGTTCACAGATAATAGACATTGTGTGTGGGGTCGACGCTGTCGGCCATTACTCTACGGCGGCGCGAGTGCGGGGGTGTTACTGAAGCCATAACTTATCTGTTCTTTGAAAAACTTGTAACGAAGTCTCCGCCATTGTGTGCGCGGAAAGGCGTTAGATGTAGGACGTTATTCAACAAGTTGAATAATCCTGTATTGGGTCGGATGCGAGTGAGCCGGGCGCGTATAATTGGCTGATGGCGAGGAGGCGCTCGCTTGCGGCGGCGCGGGCGCTCGTTGCTCGCGAGCCACTCTCACATTCACTACGCGGCGACAATGCCAGCCAAATAGAATTTAATATTCATAGAGTCGACGTACGATTCAGTGAATTCATCGTCCGCACCTTGGACCCGAGCTTCGCATATAAAGGACCTTCCTAGAGCCCCTGGGTGTACTTCAAATAATTCGTCGCGGAATTGCTGGTGCACTTCAAAAGTGAGGGAAGGGAATCCGAGAAAAAATTCACGCGTTGTTTCATACGGGGAAATTGAAAAATACCGACCGCGTCCGCCGGGACGGGGCGGCAAAGGTTGAATTTCGAAATAATCCCCGTCCAATTCTAGCTGTACAAGAAACTGTAATCGAAGTTATTTCACAGAAAAGTGTAAAATTGCTTTCAATAGGAGCTTCAGGGATAATCTCCTGAAATTGATGAGTTTGCCTTGTTCGCCAAGTAACAAATTGCTCTCTACAACTTTTTTACTTTAACAAATTACTTATGAATTATATTACACGGCGGTTTATGAATTCACATCAAAATGTAAGCAGATCTCATGCAATATGCATTAAATAGTACGGGATATCATAGCCTAGAAGTGTTCTGTGCTCACGCTTGTTTCAATAAAGTCTAAGTTTATTTTGTGGACTTAAATGAAATGATTTACACGAATTTGAATTTATGGCATTAATAATAAACAGTGGGTTCTTAATTACCGCGGTTTGAACCAATTTACGGTATCGCTATATTTTGACTACATTGCAATCGTCGTGGATATACGGGATAACTAAAAGCTACAGCTTTCGGTTATCCCGTAATAGAGCAGAATAACTATCACTCGAAAGTGTTTTCCTAGAGTGCTAACCATTCCAGAAAAGGAACGGTATTCTGTTCTATTTAGTTAAAGAATTCATTTAAAAACCGAATAATAAAAACCCGGAAAGATAGGGTTTTAATTTTTGCGGTAGCCGTGATAATGGTGTAAATAAACTAGGAACTTGATATACCCTATATCAATATGAATAACCTTAACGCTAAACCAACGAGCCGACTTCATGATGATTACAACATTGGTGGACGAAATATCAGATCCTAAATTGATTTTATTAGTGTCATAATTAGTCATAAACGATAACTTTCGATATTTTATTAAGTGGATTTGTATTTGTTTCATTCCGCAATAGCTCCACCGCGTCGAACGGTTTCATTAGATATTAAATGCGCGCTCAGCAAACAGTAATTGCCCCGGCGGCAGACACTCTTCAGCTCCTGCTTAACTAGCAGCTGATTTAAGATGCCATGTGATGATTTGTTTTCAAAGTTATACAAATGATTCTTACACTAAATTAATTAAGTACAGAGTGTACTCAAAATTAGTATCAATATAAGAAATAAATATACAGGTTAGTTTGCCTATGAACATTTACCTATTGTATCTGCAAACATGTCTTGTAATTGTATTATAGCTTTATGCTTGTACTATGGACACTATTACGAGATTGAGAAAAAATTCCAATAGCCACTACTGTGTAACGATAAATAACAATATGAAACTAAAAGACTAATCATTTTGGTAACTAAATGGAATTTAAAAAAAAATATTATAAACTTAGGCACATATTAATATTACATATTTAGAAGTATTACCTGTATCTCGTGCAGCAGCTCCCGCTCGTCGAGCAGCACGACGCGGCAGGCCAGCGTGCGCGGCGCGGGGCACAGGCAGTCCAGCATGGTGCCGCGCAGCCGCCTGTAACAAGTGTCTAATGATGAAACTGATTTTAACAGCCTCCATCTGAGTTGCCTGATGTTAAAACAAGCTTTGTGATATGATACACATCATACAACAGTATTTACCAGGCCTTCGAAGCTTCATAATTTCCCTAATCGATACGTTTTCTGTAGGGTTGTTACCTTTAAAAATATAACTCGCTTTTATTTCAAAAAGAAATATATCTAATGGACCAAGAAAGTAATAATTTGCTTTGCATTCAAAAAAGTTTTCTTTATCAAGTAAATAATAATTAACAACTTTCGTGTGTAAAAATTTAAATGTGCTTGCCCACAAATTGACGTTGTCCGATTGCGTCAATGTAACGTAAAATTTTGTAGTAGGGCGCGCCGATTGGAAACTATTCTACAAAAAACAATTGTCAAACAAGTTTTAAATTAATCTCAAATGACAGAAAACTGACATATATTTAATTGTATGCCAAGAACGTGGCTGTTTTTTTACTGTGAGAGCGTTAATATTGAATAAATGTCGCTGCATGCCATTGCATAGCACGTTAATATCCCTTTGAGTTTCCGTGCTACCGTGTGCTAAAGGGTATGCGTCGTATGCAGGTAGCCAAATACAAACCTCAATGTTCTATCCGCAAAGCCAGAAGTTGTTTGCACTCAATTACGGAGTTATTTGCAGTCAGACTCAATAGTAAAATCACCAAAGGGTTGGTCGAAACCAAATATATACTCGTTAAAAGTTAGCCCGGGAGAGCGAGCGCACCGGGAGGGTGTGTTTTAACAATTTTGTTTTAATTAGTAACAGCGCCCTCCCTAATAGGCGGAATCGATTCGGCGGGACTTTTTGTGATCACGAAAAGGTTTTTCGTGTATTAAAGTCATCTTCACACACAAACGAAATGTGCTAAATAATACTAAACTACGTATATTTAGGATTTAAAAAAAGATTTATGTTTACGTTTATCTAATTAACTTAACTATTTGCTTAACCTAAACTTTTTTTCAGTGACCACGTGTATTTAAGTAATATCGTAATAGTTTATCTTATTTTTATTTATTATTTAGTATTTCTTATCTTAGTTGACGACACGTTGGCCTAGTTGGGAGTGACCCTGCCTCCGAAGCCAGAGGTCCCGGGTTCAAATCCCGGTAAGGGCAAATATTTGTGTGATGAGCACGAGTATTTGTTCCTGAGTCTTGGATGTTTTACATGTATTTAAGTATTTATTTCTCTATCTAAGTATGTTTATCGTTGTCTAGTACCCATAGTACAAGCCTAGAGCTTAGTTTGGGACTAGGTCAATTTGTGTGAGATTGTCCCGTGATATTTATTTATTTATTTATTTATTTATTTACACGTCACGCACTGATGAGCCTATAATAATATGTCAATATCATAGTTCCGATTACATGCGTTGGTTATTGCCTCCACACTAATGAACATTTTATTCATAATGCTATGCATGCACATAAGGGGTAGGTAGTTACGCTAGTAGTAATTATAGAGGTAAACACCCACACTGAAAGAATGGCGGGAGTTGTAAAGTATTTAAAACAAAACATTTACGATGTAAAATAAAAACCCATGTTTAGACCTGAGGGTCTAGACAAGTTTCATTCTGCGAATTAACGATTGCATCAGAGAAAATGTTCCTCTGTAAGGTTGCGTCGGTCGCCTCCGACAGCAGATGCATAGATTTTGACAGATTACTATAATAGTCGTCAGCAGAATACAACTTGTCTAGGCCTCGTGCAGAGTATATTATGCATCGTCCATCTATTAATAGTATTAGCTCTGCTGATGTATATAGTTAACTTCGATAGTCATCATGGACTACATAAGTATTATTAAAAAAATTAAATAAGTAGCAGCCAGAGAGTAAGTAGATGTTTGATTTCAAAGTGGTTCCTCTAGTTTAGTAGCAGGTTTGCTTCTACATGGGAGAAAACTTAATAAATCCCGGCGTTAAGGCGCGGCGTAAGAAAAGCTAAGCATTAACGCAACGCGTTAAGCGCATCGCTAAACTTCTAACAACTAGACAACCCAAGAAGTTGGAGCAGCAAACAACGGAACAGAGACGGCAATACGAGCCATTAATCCGAACGATCCCGAGCTGACAGAGATTAGTGCCCCCGCTGACCCGCGCCCCGCACCCCACACGTGGAAAACATTTTCCCGCCATTGTCTGGGCGGAACTAAAAAGAGGAGTCGCGATTGACATCGTGGCACGGCGCTGCGCCCGGGACGCGGACCGAGCGCACGCTGCATTCGTCGCACCTCGTTAAGCAACTAATAAATGTTTATTAACGAAGCTGTCGCATTTTTGAGTAACTTTAACAAAATCGTTGTAATAACCAAACAGATTCATCTTCAGGGTTTTAACAAGTATGCACGCCCAGCTGCAGAAAGAACATGGCAAGATCTTTTGTTTGTCACCAACTCTAAATGACCTGTGTTATAATTAGCTAGTTTTTTTTTTTAAATATATTTTCTCCCGACATTGGAAAAAAATAATTTTGATTTCTCAAAAGAGGGAGAGCATGGCGTTATTAACCTCCTCTCCAAGGTGCAAAGCACGGTCTCCCTCTTGAAAATCTAACTTCGAATTTTATGCAAGGCAATATGGAGCCGGTATACGTGGGGTAAAAAGTAGTAAGAGTATATGTATAATCACTGGGTAGCAAATTATTTTGATCTTCGGCGGTACCGCTATCCCTCGCTATGGTCAGAATTATACTTAAGAATCATGAAAGCAATCTTTACAAAAATAATAACCATACCTTTTATTGTATAATTAACATTATAACCCTATAAAGCCGAAACTGATACGCATTGGCAATCGAAACAATGGCATTTGGAATCGCGATAAATATATTAAGTTACAATGTTACATATAATAAGATTAGTCTTATCTTCCAGCAGGAGAAGTTGAAAAAAAAAGTGTTACGTGACAGGCTTAAATGTATCCCATTTTAGTTAGTTGTACATGAGTTGTACTCGTACATTAGTAACCAATTAGTTTTACACTCCATTACCGTGACGGTCTCATTACACAACGTTCTTTATCCTTATTTTATCTCAAGCAGATAACGTACTTGATTTACTGGTGGCTTCCTCGTCTATCTTGGAACTAGGCCCGTCCCCAAGCGCCTGACGCTCGCTGCGATTTTCCCCTTTGTTCGAGATGCACGCGAGATACCGAGGTACCACATTAGGCCCGTTCATAAATATACCAACGGCAATATTCTCGCGGCGTACCCACGATAACATCGTTACGCAATCGTCAATTCATCACTCCACTCTCGTGAGAGCCTTTTCTCATGTGCACGCCAGTAACGAGATTAACAGCAAAGAACGGTAGCTGGTATTGCTGATGTTCAATTGTTTTTCTCCCAATGTTAGCGGTAAATGTAAGGTTTAATACCATACATATATGCGACTGTTGAAGCGGAAAGATCTCAGACTTGTTCCGTGAAATGCTTACCGTTTGAATAATCATCAATCATTGTTTGGTTTTTGTTGTTTGCGGTTTACGGCCTGTTGGAAACTTGTAGCTTTGCAGGTCAGCCGGATACGGAGCATGAAACTGCAATGAGTTCGAGTGTTGTCTAAAAGACCGAGGCTTAACTTGTACAGCAATTGGTTAAGGCATCTAAAAAGGCAGTAACGTCGGCCCTTTTTCAGGATATTTGATATTTTCACCAATGGCGACATGGTTAGCCTGACGTTAAAACTTTGTGACCCTGCCTTCAAAACTATAGTGGTCCCGGGTTCGGCAAGGGCGAATATTTGTTTGTATCGTAACCTAACCTCGGCTATTTGTTAAGCTAGAGCTAAATTTCGGATACTTGTACTTAATCAGTGTATTTTTCCTTGATACTGATAATCTATTATTATTACGAGACGTGAACATATCTAATTTAATCGTAAATTTTGTTTCTAATAAACAGTAAAAATATTACAGTAACAAGTTAAAATATTACAAAAAACAAACCAACTCAGTTTTGTATTCATAAAGTCCATGCTTTTATATGTTTTCATGCCATCATTATTTCCTTTAAATCCCACAGGCGATTACTGTCACACCAACAACCCATGTCGTGTTATTAAAGAATAAAATTCATTTTTTCTAGGTACGAACGTTCGTGGAAGAGCGATACGGGGCCAATTACAACGCTGTTAGCCGGCGGCTTATTTACACGTTGTTCCAACCCTGACGTCCCTGACTGATGGTACCTACCGATGGTTCGTATTACACTGATGGGAATGAATGTATCGTTCAATATGACGTATTTGGCTGATTTGACTCATCTGCGCTTAAAATGATCCTGGGCTGAGTTTCTACACGGAAAAAAAAATTATACTCCTCTACTATTAGAGGCCCAGGGTTGTGTTTTGGCTGTCTTGCTTCTGTTATTATTTTTATTAATAAGTAGGTAATCAATATTGTTTCAGTTGCACGCACGCATTATAATCATTAATACTTATTGTATAACTAGCGGCCCGCCAGCGGCTTCGCCCCCCTGCAAACTTCTACTTTCCCGGTGGATTTCTCAGTTTTTTTCTTTCATAAGAATCTTCTTGTGACAGTAACAAACACAATAAAAAAGAATTAGTGAAATCGGTTCTGCTGCTCTCGAGATTTGTGCTTAGCAACACATTCAGCGATTCATTGTTATTATACCGGGTGTTGCCTGTAATAGAAGCAATAAATTGAGGGATCGTTTCTACTCTATAGACGTAGGAACATTTGTTCTACAACTTTAAAAAAATATGTAATTATTTTTTGGGACTTTTTCGAACAAACTAAATAGCATTTTCAATGTACTCCATTCAATAGTCTAGTTGACATCTACTGTCAGGCTACAAACTTTGTTGGTTTCGCAATACATTGCTTGCTTGGCAAATCTAAATTCATTAATATTTAGTTAACAATAAGTTATTTTCTAAAGTTGTAGAAAAAAATGTTACGTTTGTGGTGTGGAAATGATCCCTAAATTTATTGCTACTATTACAGGCAGCACCCGATATAGATAGGTGAATTTAGAAAACAAATGATGTGAGTTTGAGTCAGATTTAATACTGGTTAATTTTATTTGTAACCATAGTTTGCACAATCGGGCTAAGATGTTTACCAGTGTATTAATTAGTAACAGGTTGGAAGCCCTTCGCCTAACAGTACTACAAGCCCTAAATCCCTTAGTCGCTAAGAATCCTACGTAAATTGACGTAGGATTATTTCTCGAGCGAATGTCTTGGAAAGGGTTGATGTTCAAATAAAATAAAAATAGATACGTAGAGATCTTTTAAGTGGCAATAAAGAGGACATATTTGTTTTTTATTATATTTTCTGTCTTTAAATTTGAATATTTTTTGCCCGTGTGGGTGCCGGGTTAGGTTAGGTTAGTAATAGTGCCACTCCATGACTTCCCGTGGACGTCGTAAGAGGCGACTAAGGGATTTAGGGCTTGTAGTACTGTTAGGCGATGGGCTTGCAACCTGTCACTAATGAATACACTGGTAAACATCTTAGCCTGATTGTGCAAACTGTGGTCACAGGATCACCAACAAGTACTTTTAGAATTGTTGGTATTTCTGTGGCTCTGCCTGCCCCACTCTGGGGGTGGGGGCGTGATTTTATGCGTGTATGGAAATTTGAATATAGCATTCCTCGTAGTTTGAGGGTCAAACTGTGTACCCAAAGTGTGCTATGGGACTTATTTTGAGCTGTCCGCCCGTCTGACCGTCTGGTCTGTCAGCGTCTATTAAATACACAAACACATACACACACACATTAAATTTTCACAGCGTGTGTTGTCCAGCCGCTAAAACAACAAATAATAAAACGGGCCCCGTAAAATAATGGTACAAAACCTTTCATGTGCGAGCCCGACTCGAACGTGGTCAGTTTTTAAGAAAATTATACACATATTGAAAACGAAACTAATGAAATATCTGTTGATGCTTTTTACAGTCAGTATCAGATGTATTGATTTTGAGCTTGTTTTCGTTTCATCTGTCCGTGAGATGTAAGAGTTGAAATGGCTCTTTGTTATGGTAATATAATAACAAGCAGAGGTGCGAGCGGACGGCGACGCATGCCGACACGCGCCTCCCCCGCATACTGATGGACCGCAGTCCTTCCACCGCACTTCTATATCA
Organism: Acleris holmiana; assembly: GCA_949316455.1. Lineage (NCBI taxonomy): Eukaryota > Metazoa > Arthropoda > Insecta > Lepidoptera > Tortricidae > Acleris > Acleris holmiana. The sequence goes on from OX438764.1 coordinate 11,978,955, forward strand.
AAACGGCCAGTTAGATGAAAATATTGGAAGGATATTCAATTATTTTGTCATTTTCCCATGAGCAGTTTGCCTCTATATACCTTTTCACATAAAATTCGTTACGTAGGTATTGTAGTTGTTTTTTTGCATTGAATTAAGATTAACAAATGAAGCATATGCTTGTAGTTATTGTATCGAATTTTTCAGCTCAAAATAAATAGGGTTGTAGTGCTTGTACTCTCCACTAAACTGGCTTAAATATTCAAGTTTCAAGTTTATTTCATTTTATCGTTATTCTCTATTATTAACTAGGTGAAGGTTAAAGACCTCCACGTCGCCTCTATTTCCCGATCTTTAAAATAGGTACACTTAGTATTCCTATAGAGATGGCATGGCTGTCATAAGATAGACTTAGATAGAACTTGAAGATTTGATAGGTAAAGTTTAAATGAAGAGCACTCCCACCATCCCCACATTTGGTGGAGGTGCACTGTTTGTTGCCCCGCACAAATAAAAAGCTGATTACTCGTACAAAAAATATGATCGCTCACCTCTTCATCGATCGTGATTAATTATGTTCTAGAAGTGGGTTTGTGGCGCAGGGTTAGTGGAACCCACTCACGGGTACATATGTATACCCAGGGTATAAACCTAGTGTTATTACCCACCAAGCTTGTAACCATTGGGGTGTGCATAAGAATAATTTCAAAAGTATGTGGTCATTATTGAAACAAATATTGACGGCTTGCTTTCGAACTTATTTAGTTTTACCATAGCTAGGTGTGACGTGACATGTATATTAAAGGTTTTGGTATGCCGAAGCAACAATTTATTCCGGCTTTTGAGTATTGCAATGTTTGAAACGTTGTTGTATTCAATCGTTGCTATCCTGTCGTAAAGGATGACTTTATTTCCCACGTAGGCAGGTATAGTTAGGATTTTTTGTTGTATTTAGTTTGTATTTGTAATCCAACTTAATTTTGTTATATTTGTATGTTATAACTAGATTGCTTATTTAAATAAGCGGGAGGGAGATGTGAAGGTTGAAGACCTCCACGTCGCTTCTATGGCCGATCTTTATAATAGGAACACTCAGTATTTTTATAGAGAGTTGACATGTCTGTCATAAGATAGACTGAGATAGAACTTCAAGATTTGATAGGAATATTTTTATATAAATAAGCAACCATATAAATAAATAAAAGTTAAAATATTTTTAAATTTTAATTAAAGAGCACCCTCACCACCCCCACCACCCCCACATTACTCATCAGCAAAATAAAGATAAAGTAACAACAGAACTTGAATTTAAACTTAACGACCGTAGCCTCAAAGTGAATAAAGAAAGAAGAAATAGCAAGTTTGCATATAACGAATAGAAGACAATGCCTTTACGCCATTCGAGTCTAAAATCGCAGATTAGTTCTGAGAACACGACCTTATTTTCATTTCTGTTAAAGTATTAGTCTTGTACTCTAACGTACTTGTATGTGCGACGTGACATGTGTACATTATCTAGAACTTGTTAAGTTAAATTCAAGCCTGCCCGGTAAATAACTCTGGTAAAATAGAATTTTACGAATATATTTTATTGTTAATTGCTGACATAAAAACTACGAATAAGCTTGTATTATAAAAAGTTCACAACATTGTCAAGAATACGCTTTTAGCTCTATTTAAACAAAGTCCACAATAAAATGTCGAGTTTTATTTAACAGAAACAGCAAAGACAAAGGCTCATAAAAATGCTAGAAAAATACTTAATTTTGCATACAAATATCGAGCTTGGCAAAGTCGCCAGTACGTATTGCAACCAAACATCCTTGTTTTTGTCTGCTGGCTTCCGCGCAAGATCGCACCAGCGAATCTGGCGTATACATAGTAAATACACGTACCTACTTATGTAGTTTATTCATAGCTTAGGGCAATAATATTGTTAGTGTTTGCATGAAGTAAATTCACTGTAGGTACATTGTATAAAAAGTAACAGTGACTCGTATTCTTCTTACAAGGTTTGAATTCCCATTTAATTTTTTCACGTTTTTAACGCAGTTGAATAATCTTTCTCTTACTACTTTTAGCACAAAGTGCATTTAGTTATTGTATAAAACTAACAAACTTGTGTCTGGTCATAGCCGACACTCCACTATAATGATCGATCAGTTCTAAAACCCTTCCCTTGCACCGATGCGATACCCACACCTACCAATAAAACTGTTACAATTGATATCTATTTGAGAAATAAATTATTTGTAACAACAGGAACATACTGTACATAAAGCACTGTGTGTGCAAATATGACAATAGGAACAGTTTGACATTAATCGATACCCTTTGTTGTAGAGGAAAGTAATTTAATTAGCGTCTATTACGCATAGCGGCCTCACGACAAGCCGGGGTTAAAACCAAATTAACAGAATCCCTTTGTAGCTGTAAATACGAGAAGCTGTATTTTGATTACGGTATTTCTTGAAGTATGTTACGTAAGAAAATGTATGATTAGTCAACTTACTCGTATAGTCGAAACTTCTTCACCAATTCCAGACACATTTATATATACAGTGTGTCCCTGGATAAGGTGCACAAACGAATAGGGATGGGAAACTAGATGCAATTTCACCGACAAAGTAAAAAAAAAAAATGTTGTGATTATTTTTTTATGATTTATAAAAAATATTGACTGCAGTCAACCCTGTTGGAACAAAGTGAAATATCTTGACTTAATGAGATAAAATAATCGGTTTTTAATCCTAAAGCATTTCCTGTATCAATTAAATAAATAAAACAACCAAAATACTTTATTTCTTCATAAAAATCTGTATATTTTTTGGAAATTCCGGATAATTCCTAAACTTTGTTACTTAAAAATATGCCCATGTTACCTCATGTTATTATTACTTAGTTATAATTATTTATTAACTTATTATCTTTATAAAAAAAATGAATAGGCTAAGTAAAATTTTTGGAAGAGATGTAAATTATATTTTTTTTCGCTAGTCGTCATCCTAAAGATCAAGGAACTGCGGCTCTTTTATTTTTAGTTTCCTCTAATATTTTAGAAATATTTTTTTAGTTATGGAGTTGACATTTGTAAACTTTAATGGCCGACGAGCTTGTTGCCTTTGTACTTAATGAAAAAGAAAAAAAAAACTGTCACTTCTATATCTGTCATTGTCAAGTCAAATCAAAGTAAACAAACGATTCAATTCAAAGGCTCTTTTCTGTTTGCTTGCGTATCATGTGATCAGTGAGGCTAGACAAGTTGCATTCGACAATCGTTAGCGATTATGTTTCGAAAGACAAAAAGTATCGAATTGACGTAAGCCACCCAGATAGCCACGTGGTACTATCTCAGTGGCTTACGTTAATTCCATACATTTTTCAATCGAAACATAATCGCTAACGATTGTCGAATGCAACTTGTCTAGCGCCACAGGTTTTTTTAGAAATATTTTTAACGACCTCAGAACTAACCCCGGACTTTTAATTTTGCCGGATTGCCTGAATTCATTGCGTGGATTGTACCATTCAAACGTGCTCTCGTGGCTATCAAAAAGCAGGGCAAGAGTCGTCGTGAAATGAAGAAAGCGGTGTCCAAGAAGCAGTGCCAAAGGGTGAAAATAAATCGTAGTCCAAATATCGTGACAAGGTCGTAGAGTAAAGCGGCAAAATTGAAAGTCCGGGGTTAGTTCTGAAGTCGTTAAAAATATTTCTAATAAAAACACTGATCACATGAAACGCAAGCAAACAGAAAAGAGCCGTTGAATTCAAGTTCATTTTTTTATATATATGGCTACTGTCCAGTGGGTCAATTCTGCCAGTGCCGTTGAATTGAATCGTTTGTTCTTCTTCTTCTTTTTTCTCTATGGCGTTCCGTAGTGATTTCGCCAATGTCAAGTTTGGTGAGGGAGACTCTGCTTAAGGAATGGGTTTCGTGAAAGAGCAAGTGAAAAGGAAATGGAATAAAACGGAAAGGAAAGGAATATTAAGATAGGAATGCTGATGAATCACCTGAGACAAAACATACAATTATTATATAAATACAATATTACATAAGTACTCATTTTAAAAAATAGAAGTATACTTAAAACTAAAGTTTAATATTATTGTATCTGATATATTCACAAAGAGTATATACAAAAGGGGTATAAACAAGAGCTAGGAGAGATTTGAAATTTGTAGGACGAGGGATTTCAGTGGGGAGAATATCATAAAGGGAATGGGGATATTTAGAGCAACTAAAGAAAATGTGGTCAGGAGAGCCCTCGTCTAGTCCACATTCACAGACAGAAGTATCTTTAACATGGAGCTTAGCAAGAAAAACTGGAGTGCAAACATGGCCAATTCTCAACCTGCAAACTGTTGAGACAGTACTCTTGTTAATATCTTTGAATTTAAAAAACCACGGTTTGGGAGGAATTGTGGCCTGAATATCTGCATAATTTTTGCCCTTAGTTTTACTAACTGTAATAAAATGATCCATCCAACGACAAGACAAGGATTGTTTAGCAAGTGGAATGAGGTCTGAGGAAAAGGCAACGTAGTGTTCCAGGGAGCCACTAGTAATAGCATCTTTCGCACAAGATCAACTGTCACATTACCTTGAATACCACTGTGACCCGGGATCCAAGCCAAAATAACTTTGATTCCTTGATAATGACAACGTAAAAGAACCCTTCTGATATTTAAAATAAAAGGGAACTTAGTCTTGGATGTGAATTGGTTTGACCATATTGCTTGCAGACAACTTTTAGCATCAGTTAAAATGACAGACCTATTAAGTTTATGTGATTCAATATACATAAGAGCCTCAAGGATAGCAATAGATTCTCCAGTAAATACAGAAGAAAAAGAAGGACACTTAAAATTAAGGATGATACTATACCGAGGAATCCAAACTGCTGCACCAACACAACCAGAGGCAGATAATTTAGAAGCATCCGTGTAGACTATTAGCCAATCCCTCCAATGTTCACCTATGTATGTGTTAAGCTGAGCATTAGCAAATGGGGAGTCCTTATCAATGCCAAGATCCAAGAGAATATTAGGTTGAAAAACTAAAGCATCAAAAGGAGTATCAAAAAGTGGAAATAACTGACTTTGAAAAACTGGGCAGGGGAGACTAACAAATTTTCTAAAGCTATTAAAGAGGCATGGGATATTTTTGTGAGACCAGAAACTTTTAGAAGAAATTAAGTTGGAAAGAGTGTGTAATTTAGCAACAAGAGTATGAGAAGACGATTGGACTAACTTAAATAGGAACCTGTCAGACAAATACTGTCTTCTTATATGAAGAGGGGGATCACAACACTCTGCTTGAAGTGCATTGATAGGGGAAGACTTCATGGCACCAATTATTAAGCGCAGGCATTTGTATTGAATTTTATCCAAAAAATCAAGAGCAGCCTTATTACAAGGTTCAAGCAGAAAAGAACCATAATCTAAATGGCTCCGAACTAAAGCATTATAAATTAGTTTTTGGGTGAATGGGTGAGAACCCCACCAAACACCAGAAAGAGACCGCAAAATATTAATATTCCTTTCACATTTCTTGACAACATAATTAGAGTGGGGCATGCCAGTCATCCTAGAATCTAGTAATACTCCCAAAAACTTAACCTTATCCGTAACTGGGAATGATTGGTTTTCAGATAGCACAGAAATAGTCGGAGTAGATCTCTGTCGCGAAAAGGGAACAACACTACTTTTGGCAATTGAAAGGGAAAGGCCATGAGCTGAAAGCCAATCGTTCAGATATCGAATAGCAGAGTTGAGAAGAGCAGAGGCTTTATCCACATTGCTAGAGGAGACATACAAGGCTATGTCATCAGCATATTGAAAAATGTTGCAAAAAGGAAGAACTGAGAGTTCCAGGTCATAAGTGTTAAATACTATAAAGAATAGGACTTAAAACAGACCCTTGGGGGAGTCCCTTCCACACAAGTCTAGGAGGGAAAATTGAATTTTTAATTTTAATTGAAACAGATCTACCTAAAAACAAATTACATATAAGATTAATTAGTCTTAATGGGATATTCAAATGTATCATCTTCTGCCTTAGTACTGGAAGGAGGACATTATCATATGCCGATGACACATCCAAGAAAACTCCAACAAGAGTCTCTTTTTTAGATAAAGCAATGTGAATATCAGTAACCAAAGTACTGAGACTATCCATAGTACTTGACCCCTTACGAAAGCCAAACTGACTATTAGCTAAAATACCAGAACTCTCCACAAACCATTCTAATCGATTCTTAATTAAATGTTCTAAAATTTTGGACATAGTGCATGACAGAGCAATAGGTCTGTAACTACAGGGATCACTACTCGATTTGCCAGGTTTTAAAAAAGGTAAAACTAACTGATTTTTCCATTCGACAGGGGGGGCCCCCGATGCAAAGATGCAATTCAATATATTTAAAAAATGTTTTTTAACAGAAATACTACTTTGGCAAATAAAAGAATAAGGGCTCCCATCAACTCCAGGAGCAGAATCTCTGAGACCCTCTAAAACAACAGACAACTCTTCCCAAGAAAATATAGCATCAAATTTATCACAAGGGACAAAATCTGAAGAAAAGAATGAACATTCTTCCCTAGAAGGAGCAGAAGGCGGAGCCAACTTATTACAAAAAGCTTCCACCCAAACAGGCGGCTCATTACATGTGATGGTTTCTATACTCATAGCTCCACGAAATCGCCTAATGCCAAACCAAAATTTCCAAACCATAGAAGTAGTTGGAGAAAGCATTTCACAAAATCTACGCCAACCAGACTTTTTCTTTTCAGCTAACATCCTAGTAGCTTTAGCAGCCACTCTCTGGTAATTGGAATAGTTTTCAAAACACATTGACCTAACATAAGCTTTTTCTGCCTCTTTCCGGTTCCTACATGCTACATGTACAATCACTGTCCCACCAAGGTAATGACTGAGATTTATTCTTGCCAAAGTTTTTAAGGGGAATAGATTCATTAGCGGCTTTTAAAATAGCTTCTTTAAAAATATAATAAGCAGAATGGGCATTGAAAATAGATACTGGAGAAAAACTTAATAATGAGAGGTCTAAAGAGGATCTAAATAAAGACCAGTCAGCTTTTGAAAGGTTAAATTTCAAAAGCGGGACATAATCAGATTGGATGGAGGGGCTAGAAGAAAGAGGATAAGAAAGGAAGATAGGGTAGTGATCACTACCATGGGAGTTGTTATGAATAGACCAAGAAAGAAGGGAAGCAGTGGAAGGAGATGTAAGACTGCACTTTTAACATTTTAAGATGGTGAAACTCTTCGAGTGGGAAAGCCATCATTCATTATGCAAATATTTAAATCATCACAGATATCTAAGAAAAGGGAGGACAGAGAGTCAGATTGATGCGATCTCCAAGAAATATGATGGATATTAAAGTCCCCCAATATAGCAACAGGGGTAGGAAGTGAGGCAGCAATTAAATGAAATTCAGCAAGAATAGAGGGATTAGGATCTGGAATATAGACTGAAAGAAAAGATACATTATGAGCTCTCACAGCAATAGCATTAATACCACTGCTGTGAGGGGGAAGAGATATTTCTTTAAAAAAAATTGACCTAGAAACTAAAAGTGCAGTACCGGCATAGCCATCAGTCCTATCATCCCGAAGACATGAAAAACCAGGGACCCTAAAATGGGATCCAGGCTTAAGCCATGTCTCCTGAATGGCAAGGACAGATAACTTAAATTTATTAATTCAATTTATTTATTTATTTATTTATTATTTATTTATTTATTATCCACACTTACAACTATTTTTACAGGGCTTATCCTAAGACAATAGTGTAACTACTTTTTGGTACCTATCAACTAATCTCTATTATTACACCTATAACATAATATAAATAATGCAGCCTTTGTGAATTCATTCAGAGAACAAGAAAACAAATCAATGGTCTCCGCAATTTGGTTGAGGGTTCGCACAGCTCGCGTCAGCGGAGACATACCGAGCAGGTTGGTGCGCCCGCGCGGCTCGACCAGCAGCCTATATACTAATTCATTTTTTTTATTACGAATACTATGACAATTCCACTGAAGAATTGTTGCCATTATTATTAAATTTGGAGAAAAGCTCAGACAGTTTACTTAAGACAGTGTTCGGTGGGCAATCGGTTTGGGAAATGAAGTTAATCAGAATGTTAACCAGAAGTTCTAGCCAATTATCATTAGACGATGTTGAATTGCAATTATTGCCCAGAAGGGCACTGCCGTTTGGGAGAGAAGGTTTGGGTTGAGCTACTAATGACTGATGGACTTTTTTATCATATCCAGGGCTAGAGGGGGGGGGGGGGGGGAGAACGTCTGGGAGTTTGAACTGTTTTTCTATATGAATATGACTGAGGATGCATATTTTGAGAAATATCAGAAAAACAGTTCTGACTCTCTTGCGATGGGAAGAGGGGAGGTGACATACGAGCAGTATCTGCGAATGATCGTCTTACTTGAGGAAAGCGAGCAGAGGCTTCAGTGTAAGAAACAATCTCCTGGGACATGACTAGTTTGATATTTTTCTGGCGGGCATGTTCTGGGCAAGAAGAGTCAGTGGCCTTATGAGCTCCAGAGCAAAACAAGCAAGTAGGAATTGGAGACAGGCTATTACAAGAAATTCCTTGATGAGGCTGTGCGCAGATAAAGCAGCGCTCTTTAGACCGACATTGAGAGGCAACATGACCAAATCTGCAGCAATTGTTACACTGAATAGTAGGAAGTACATATGTAGACACTGGCAGGGATGTGTAAAAACAGTATACACATGATGGGAGCTTTTGTCCCATAAAAGTCAAAACAACTGTTTGAGTTGGAATCCAAACCGGGGAATTACTATCATTGAAAGACTTTCTGTTAAGTCTCCGCGCTTTAACAATTTTGCCAAAGCCTTCTGGAACCTCAATTGCTGTCACTAACTCCTCTAAGGTCCACTCAACTGGAACTTGACGTACAATACCCATGCGAGTTACATTATAAGAAGGGATAATAACATCATATTTAGCAGCTATCAGAGCTGGATGGACAAGAAAGGAGTTTGCGCATCAGCCGATTTGAATTGGACAGAAACACGGTTTCTCCCAATCTGTTTAATGCCGTCATTAATAATGTTTTTAATATTGTTCCTATATAGGAAATGGCCGAATTTTATACCGCGAAGAGTACTGCCAACAGCAGAGTCAGCAACAGTTTTGCTAACATGGACCAGATAAGGACCCACATCTTGACTACTATAAGTTTTTTTATTATTTTCAAAGTCCGGTAGCACAAAGGTTGATTGCACGGAGCCAACAACTTGGGCAGAATGTATTTTTTTTTGAGGCAAATTTAAGCACTCATTGGTCGGAAGGCGTTTCCTACTAAAATTTTGTTGATCGAAAGAATCTATAACCATTTCGGAATTTGAAAGGATGGATAAATCCGACCCGCTATTTTTCCCGCCTCCGGGATCAGGAGGTTCAGCATCCATTTTACAGACTAATTACAGAATAACTACAATAAATACTTACGTAAATACAAAGACAGACAATAACGGTATGCAAATAAACTAAATAGATGAATCAAACAGCGCAAATTAAATATTTTAACACTAAGCTAATAACAATACACGAGAACACTTGTGTCAGGCACTAGACCATCGAATCGTTTGTTTACTTGGATTTGACTTGACAATGACAAATTTAGAAGTGACAGTTTATTTTTCTTTTTCATTAAGTACGAAGGCAACAAATTTGTCGGCCATTAAAATTAACAAATGTCAACTCCATAACTAAAAAAAATATTCTAAAATATTAGAGGAAATAAAAATAAAAGAGCCGCAGTTCCTTGATCTTTAGGATGACGACTATCATTTTTTTTTTTTTAATTAAATCTCTTCCAAAAACGTTACTTAGCCAATTACGTGTCTAATGTAAACATTTTCGATGAGTAGTCAAAGATATTATGTCAGTGGGCAAAGGTATAACTGATGCATTTAATCCCTAGGGACTAAAGTGACATTTTAATCCCTCGGGACTAAAGTTCCTTTTCTTTTTAATTTTCTTATAAAAAGCCTTGGAAAACCACAAACAGACAGATACATGTTGCTATTTGATGATGTTGCCCTTGACATCGGAGAGCGCGGAGGAGCCGGTGGAGGGCAGTGCGGGCTAGGGCTATATGTTAAAACTATTACGCTGTTATTACAAAAATCTTAGACACGCCATAGACATGTTAAAAGTGACAGCTTTTTATGAATTGACATTTACTAAACAAATTTTTAACGGTTATTTAAGTTTTTTTACTTAATAACAAAATTAAAATTTAAGAATGACTTGCCTCGCCATCGAAGTGAAAAGCAGAGTGTAACTCGAGACTAAAAAGCTATAATGACATAAATATTGGCTTACTTTAGTACCTTGTTGAACAATCTACTATTAAAAAGACATACTTTTTTTACCTTGTTGATTCTACTTCTAACTTTGATGACAATATCGCTATTAAAATAAAAGGCGGACCTATTATTAGCCATACCGACAATGACAAGATGGTAAAATAGGGGGCAGTTCGATTGTATTGTCATCGAAATTCAAATCAGTCCCATGACTAGAACTAGGTTTAAATATAATTCCTAGATTAGTTAACTTAACAGACAAGTTTAGGTAATAAAAGTATGTTGAAAACCATTCCCTACGTTATGAATTATCTTAAAAAACATTTTAGTTTTTGCACCTGGTCTCTAATGTCTTGTGGACATTTTGCAATTAAAAAAACCGGGCATATTCCGAACTTGTCGTGGATATCTACGCTGACATTTGCAAATCACATCTTACGCAAGATGTGAAAGCCAAGGGTTCCTTTTTTATCATTTTGGTTAAAATATAAAAACTATGATTTCTAAATAGTAAGTTATAAAGCGTTTGACTAACGGAATGTGAATATTTCGTTTGTTGCATGAATGGATGGCTGGTTTCATAGCATTGGAACTAAATAAAGCCCAAACTACGTTTTGAGAATATCAATCGGGCGCATTTCTATTGATTAATTGAACATGTACGCGACTGGGTTCCACTGAGCGTTATTCATACGTAGGAGCGCAAACTTGGTCTGTACATATCGTCCTTGACAGACACGAATCGAAAGTAATCCATAAAACGTTTTCCTATTAAGTCCAATGAGGCAGCTCTAATTTTAACGGTTGTAGCTTACATGCAGTGATCTTAGGCCGCGTGTTTCCTTATAAGTGTATGTGATGCAAAATGATCGAGAATAAATTGATCAGAGAGGCTCAGCGCGGCGGACGTCGTAAAGTTTGCACAACACCGCAGGGCTGCGCGGGCTGCGAGCCAGCCTCGAGCAAGCTCGGCCAGTCGCACTTCTCGGCTCAATAAACAATAATGACGGTGGACTCCGTCGACCATTTTGTACACCAAAAAGAAAGGCTTTATAGACCGCAGTAATGACATCCTGTTGTTTATTTATCTTGGTTTATTTTTCAATTCAAAGGATTCTAGGAAATACATTGTTTTATCAGAAAAATATTCACATTGTATAAAATACAACAGCTACTTTATTTTTTAAGTCATAAACGTATAATTCGGATACATGTAGTATGTTGGCGGAAAGCCAAAGCAGTTCGAATTTCTTGCGAGTGACTGATTGGTAGGTATGTCACCGATTGATTATGTGAAACGTGAGGAAATAACTGCTTGAGTATATAAATCGCTTGTTTTTCTTATTACTCATAAGTCATTCAAAAGTAAATAAAAGTTTTTTTCATGTATTTCGGGTCTAGGTCTTTAGGATAAGCATACAATCTACATACAAGCCTTTACTATCACGGCGTTTGTTAATCATTAAGCACGTAAAATCACAGGAAAAGGTTTAACAAAAAAAAGTAATAAAAGGGGTTTAACTATTAAATTTCGAAAACGACCGGTTAAATTACGGGCACCAATCCCGAGATGATACTCGTGAGGTAAGTATCGACGCTGACTCAGAGATAATCTGTTTCTTGCTTTCAAACTCGAAGGAGGGTATCAAAGGTTGCTTTTTTTAAAATTAGTAGGTACATTATTATTATGAGTAATTTGTTGGCTCACAAATTACATCAGGTAGCCCGCGGCGGCCGCGCAGCAATCAGCAGAGCCGCGCTGCGCCCGTGCGCCTACCCGCGAGCACCTACGGACACGCCCACAGTTTAACATTTTTCAACTCGCCTGGGATAATACTAGATCGTCGTATATTCATTATGAACCACGGTAATTATATTGTGATTATGTTGAACTCGAGCTAATTCTCGCGCTCTATTGTTAACTTGTAAGATAAAAAGTTCAACGGCGAGCGTACGGTACGTGAGTTTTACAGATGGTGCAGACAGGCAAAATGCCGCAATATTAAAAAACAATCATGTGCACTCTCACACTTGCAGTTTTTATGTAGGTCCGAAGCCCGATGTAGTAGGAAGCGGGAAGGACGGCTCGTTACCTTTTTGTGGTATTAAAATCAGCGTTAATTAAAAAGTTGCAGTTATCACATAAGGATTCTCTGCGCTTAGCTGGCTGAACTAAGTCGTTCCGCTAAATGGAATATTAACATTGCTTGTGCCCTCCGCCGAGGGCACGTTTATAATGCCATTTGCAAGTGAATATGAAGATGAGGAGCATGGTAGCGTCACTAACGCCCGTCTCTCCGTTCTCCCTTTGTGACAATTCGTATGAAGATTAGTGTGTCTAAGCCTATTAACTAGCTCGAGGTGCATCTACAGTTACACATTCTCGTTGATGGCCGCCTAGATATAGCGATGTTTCCGGTATATACATCATTATTTAATATTAAAATGAAACAATCCAAGTTGAATACAAAAATAGAATAATAAAAGACACGCTCCTAACCAGATCGTCTCAAATTACTTGCGTAATTGCTTGTTTGTAAGATTTGGAAAGTTGAAAGGTTTATTTTCCTCTAATTATTTCCTCAAAAGTAAATTATTCGCCCATTAATCTTTTGGAAAACTCGAGCATTTTATTGAAATGCTTTCTAATTGCATTTTAGGAATTAATATAAATCTTTATTGGAATTAAGTTTTGTCGCATCGGATATAGTATTGTTGGCATCGCCTGGTCAGCAGAGTAAGCCGTAACAAGCTGAGTGGTCTTTATAAAGTTAGGTCGGTGTAAGAGTGGAGTCGGTACGTCCGAGATTAATATATTCACCGCTCTCCACCTGCGAGCGCGCAACTAACGAAGAGCCCCTCTAAACTTTGTTTTGCGCCGGCACCGCACTCCTGCTGCTTCACAAAGCGCCGCTCCTTTTGCACTAAAACGTATCTTAATGAAACGCAATCGTCGCAAATTCGTCTAAATTTCCGCAACAACGAACAGCGCTCGTCGTTTGCTGTATCCTCCCCGCGCTCGTCAGGCTTGATCTCGCCAAATTTAATTCCCACGCATTTTCTTTGCGGGTAATTAACTTTAAGCTTATTTTCTAAAATGAAAACGGTTTTAGGATTAAATGACTTGGATATTCAAAAAAGATTCAAAGGTTAAATAAAACTCTCCACAAGCGTTTTCTTTATGATATTCGGGCCTAGACTTAGGCCTCAATTAATTAAGGCTCAAAGTTCATGTTTTCCCTCACCCGCATAATAAAGGGTTCCTACCTATACAGTTAAACAATACCTAATGAAACTTCGGGCTCCTCTGAGTTCGTCAACGCTTTCTGCGAACATATTATACCTACTATTCATATAGATTAGGATACGGTTGAATGATGTATCATTCGGATTCCTATTGAAGTTGGTTTCCCGCCGCAAATTGTTGTCAAGTGTTTGGATTACAGAACAACTTAGTTGCAATGCGGCATGTCCGCTAATTTAATTAAGCGGTATTGCTATTTCAGCTGGCGACGTATAAGGCGAAGTGGTGCACCTATATCAGCAGTTTCAAGAGAAGAAAAGTTATAGTTACTTTGTAAAACCAAGGGTTCTCCTTCGTTACATCCCGAATTTTTATATAAGTCATCATCATCATCATCATATCAGCCGAAAGACGTCCACTGCTGGACATAGGCCTCCCCCAAGGCTCTCCACTTAGACCGGTCCGGTGTTTATTTAAGTGAATTATAATAATTCCGAAAGTTGTTTATGCTGGTTATTTTTCATGTGTAATATATATACCTACGTTATTTAATTGTTACCCCTTCGTAGGTTAGATAAGGACAAAAATGTGATCAATACGTTTTGTTTTAATCAAAATTGTTTATCTACTCGTAGCATTATGAATATACGGTTTTTTTTCTTTTTGTTAAGCACTTCGTTATTAGGTCTCAAGGACGTATAAATTCCAAAAAAGTTTAAAGAGCATATAAGCGATTTATAAATAACCAATGTGTATATAGACAGTGAAGCGTATCGTAACACGAGACTGCTGCGACGCGCCTCGGCAAAGGAAGATAAACATGGAAGAAAAATGTAGCGCTAAGCATAACGATGTAGCGATACACGATAGACGATAGTTCTACCGTTTAATGAGGGAGGGAGCCGCGATCGTGAAACGGTAACGTTTGATGAAAAACAATCTCGATCTTATTATGGCAAAAATAGAACAAACTACCTACCTACAAAGTATGCAAATAAGTTTTGAAGGACGTTTTTATCTACTACATTTGAACCTACCTTATAACATGTCATACTATGGCATTAGGTTATGATTTTAGAGTCAACGAAAAACATCTTTATGGTGAAGATCATCACATCACAAGATCAGAAATCAATGATACCTGCAGCATAAATTACGAATAGTTCGTTAGGCACAAATCAAATAGTAGCAGTGTTCTTAATCAACAAACAATAGTCCGATGAATAGCGCTTAGAAATTTGATCGTGTACCTAGTACCTACTTTGTGTCTCTGAATTATGCGTGCTTTAGCTCTACTCGGTGCAAAAATGACTTCTATTCAGCGCTCGGTTATTGGACGGTGGCGCAGTGACGAGCCATTCAATCTGGCAAATCTGGTGATCGGAAATGGGCATTGTGCAACAAAGGCACCCATTGTGCTGGCCAGCACCGCCCGCGGCCGTTCGCGCACATCCACATTGAATACACCGCGCATACAGATTCCGATCACAAATAGCACTTCAACCTGAACATAAAACCCATCAGAAATAAATACAGAATTTTAATCAATGCGTGACCGATGGCAACAAAGATCTGAATTCATTAATTTTTAGTGCAAAAACATTGTTTTAGTGAAAATTAATTTTCCTTCAATTGTAAGAAATCTAGTATCAATTGTGTCACTAACAGATTAACTCAATTCCTCAGGAATATTTAGTGGACCGCAAAAGAAGAGCTTATAATTCGCCACGCGTGTGCACCGCGATTTACAAATCCCTTTTGAGGACATGAGGGCCCTCGACCTTTTCCCCGCAAGAGTCGAGCCGGCTCACCGACCACAGGCAATGCTACCTGACTTACTAATATAAAATCATGTGGATCGTTCTATAGGCCCTAATCCAATATTACTCTCATCGATGTCATTAATCAGATACCGAGAATCACGATAGCAAATAATTACCGAAAAAGATATAATAATTTCAGGGGAATTTGGCTAATAAATGAAATCGACCTCGTTATCACTGACAGCGGCAGATCGAAAAGAAGAAAGATGGCATTGTCCCGTGAGGCCGTCTTCAACCGAATAGAAACTTATTATTTATAGACAGTTAGGAGAAAATGCCGGAACACGGGAGATATCATCTTATTATTCTTGCACATCTCCGTTAGTTATGATAGCGGCGCGGTATGAGAAAAGAACGAAAAGAGAGATGGTTATCCCGTTAATAAAAGAGCATGACTCATTTTTCCCCGTGTTTTGCCCACGGGGAGCAAATTTAATTTAGACCATGTTTGTTCAAGTCGAGTTCATATTAGACACACAAACAAATCAACGAAACTAAAATGTTTGTTAGAAATCATGTCTTGTTTAGAAGGTGCTTTTTGCAGAACTGGTTCAAATTACTGCTTCATTAGTTACCCACACCGTGTAAAAGAAATCTGTTTTTCTTGTGACTCGTTGTAAGAAAGCGCTTCTTGAGAAATTCTTGATTCTGGTTCAATGGATAAAATGTGTTGCTTGTTCTGTTTACTCATTAATTAGATATAAATAATGCAAAACATTTTTGCAGGCATTATGAACTTATTCACTAGTATTTACAAAACATGCATTTTAGGGTTTCGTACTCAAACTACGATAGGAGCCCTTATAGTTTCGCCGTTTCCGTCCATCCGTCCGCAGCTTAGCGCAGACACTCTTAGTACTAGAACGCTTTTAGGTATTTGGAATGAATATAAGTATTAGTCACGCCGAGAAAGCCGTAAAAATAAAATCTAGAAAGTGGGGATGGTCTTTTATTTCGAGTTCCTTCCCCATAGTGTGGGGTATCGTTGGATAGGTCTTTCAAAATATTGCTGGTTGTGTTAACAATTTTTCGATATAAGAATTTGATTGTAAAATATTAAGCTACAGCCAAAACTACAAATACAATAAATCTGAAAACATCTTAAATGAAAGCGCATACCTGTAACTAATTTATAATGAAACTATCACGACTAAGTTGGACATAATTGGTTCTTGAGATACAGGCGATTAAAGTGTTTAAATCTACTAAGATCAAACCAAACCAAATGACTTTAAATAGAAAATTAGTTATTACAGTAGGCCGGTAGGTAGGTACTAGGTTGGTTTTTGTGTTTGTAGGTAGGTAGGTAGGTAGGTACATACTTAGTATTCGGCTTCGGAACCCTACACTGAGCATGGTCCGACATCATGCTTTTGCCCGGTTTTTCTATAAATGGTTAGATGTTCGTTTTTTAAATGCATTTTTTTTTAAAAATGATGATTTTTTTACATTGTTCGGGATATACTCAACTACGTAAGGTATCAACACCAATGTTCGACACTTTTAGCTGACATGCACCAATAATCGACAGAAGTTTTTAATTCTAAGATCATAGGGTTATAAATTGATTGTTACAAAACAAATGAATAACTCTTAACTTCTTTGAGTAAGATTCAGTGTCGAACATTGGTCCTTTGTCGAGTACTGGTGTCTTTACCTTACCTACCTACTTAATGCGATTACCTTAGTTTGTTAAGCAAGTACCTAGGCACAATAATTTGACTTCCACTTAATACTTACATATCTCATGTTGACAAATAGGTACAGTATGTCGGCATAAAGACTTTCAAATTCGAATTCAAAAGTAAGTTTAACAGGTCGGTATCTATAATTAGTTACCTAACAAAATCAAATCAGAAGCAGATTACCTAAATTAAATCTTGTTTTTTTCATAAGTACCTACGAGCAGGTAAGCTCCACAGGCCTTGATTTAGAGTCGATTGTTAGAATAATGAAATGGCCGTCTACCTATGCAACAGTTCCGCAATGACAACAATATCGTTATTACCTCGGAGAGGCGAGTGCGCGGCCCGTGGTTGGGTATGCACGGCGGCCCGCGGCGCCGGCCATTCAACTCGACCATGGCCTCGCCGAGTGCTTTATGTTCCACAACCACTCATACCAACCCACAAGCTCACTCTCCACACCTTGAGAACTCCCCATCCATCACGCTCCGGTTCACACACAAATTACGACCACACAAGAAATCATGGGAACTAAAGTTTTCAATTTACTTACAGTAACTAAATCTGATGACTCCACTCGACCACACCAGCCAAGTCCATGCTGGAACTGAGTTTAAAAAGTTGAAGTCATGTAAATATTCGCACTTTAATCGTACTTGTTAACATGACTAACCACGCCGGTAGTTTCTCCGAGCACTTCACGACACTTAAAGTTCACATTTCAAGTTACAAGGCCAACTTTAGTAAACTCTTCTGCGGGTTCTCATCGAATAAAGAGCACAACAAGTGTTATAAACAAAAGGAAGGTATCGCGAGCGCGAGTAACTTCGCGGGGGCGGCGGGCCACCTGTCACCGCGGGGAACACGTCTCTACTGCCACCGGCGGCCCGGTGTCCGTCCCGCGTTCTCAACACCACCAGCTCACTATGATACTAAAATATCTTAAGCGAGTCGGTACAGAATCTTCAGCATGCCTCCCTGGCTCACTCGATTAGCAACGATTCCGTCAAAGTTGATACAAATGCAGCAATGAACAGCATTATTTCTACGTGGGTGATATTATCAAGTATCAAGTAGTGAGCGCCATGAAAACTCGCTCAGCTTGCTAGGCGGCGGCAAACACAATCTTAACTTGCCATTGTAGCGCCATCTAGGGTAATAATAAATACAGCGCCATCTTTTCAACGCGCGGCGAACCGCATAGTAGTGCCAGAAGCTTGTTGGGTTAAGTTTAATGTAAGGTTCAATAAGCTACGAGGTTACTGTTGAACTTAACTGTTTTCAGCCTCCTCCTCCAGATGGCATTATGCAGATAGTTATGTTGTATACGTGCGGAAGAGGGCAGTAGTAGTACTTGCGTCCTGCCTAAATTATGACATTTATGACATAGAAAGGGTTTTCAGATAATATGCGGTTTTATCCGTGAGTACGACTCGCTTTGAGTTAGGTACGAGTAAATTTATATTTTTTAAATTAAAGACATAACATTTTTTTTTATCTAATCTGATTTAAAAAATATATCATATCACGGCCAGGGAGGGACTCGGTAAAACCATATTGCCTTTGACATGTTATCGTACTGCCAACGTTACGATGGCTCTTATTCACTTGACAGTAATGGCGGCCGAGTAAAAAAAAAACAAATACGTTAACATGTCAAAGGCAATATGGTTTTACACAGTACAGGCCCAGGGCCTCTATTCAACTGCGTTATAACGATATCGTATTTGACGTGTTTCCGTATTGTCAACGTTTTGATAACTCTTATGTCATTTACAATACTGGCGACTGTGACATAAACGATTCTTAAACGTGTCAAACACGATTTCGTTTTAACGCACCTGAATAGAGGCCCAGGGTATAGTTAAGGACAACCATAATAACGTTGCAGCCAAAGTCTTTGAAATGCGTTCATCGACTCTTTTCAAGACATTAATTTATATTATTGTATAAGAATTTAAATTAAACTTTAAACTTACCTAAAAGGTAATGGTGCGTGACAAAAATTAAAACACTTCGCAGTAAAAAATGAAACAAGTTAATAATCCCAAGGTATTGCTACCGCCTGGAGACTTTTTTAAAGTTTTTTTTGGAGAAATATCTCCGATAAAAGCTACACTATGTACATAGTGAGGTTTTACTTTATAACGTAGAATAAGGATATAGTTAAAACAAAAGACACCTACCAATACCTCACGCACGGTTTTTAACAAACGAGAAATAGGTGATCCCATCTAAACACAACTCAAATCAAGTCACAACTCACAACATTTACCTACATTTGCCAGCACTGCAGACTGAGTTATGTACAGTCGAGTACAGACACATGTAAGCACCAACTTTTGCACCTTGATTCAATGGAATAACTCTTCTCAGTCTTCGTATAGAACTAAATCGTTTTTCCCTCGGGAAGCATGACGTATTCCTAAATAAAAAAATATTCCATAATCCTTGAAATGGGCTATCGTGTGCAGATATCCAAATATATTTAGCAGTTCATATGTAATTGACACAAATATTAGGCTAATTGAAGTATGACGTATGACTACTCGTATTTTACCATATGAATAAGTAATGAACTTTTTATAACGAGACTTGCAGTTTCTTGAGTCAGTAAATAGTTATCGCTAAAACGTTGATAAAACCATTAATGATGTTCCAGAAGTATAATAAGACACAGACAGACATAAGACAGTACGATCAAAGTTACTTCACACTTGTAACTTAACTCTTACTTCAAACTTACGAACTTAAGTGATCAAATTCTATAAATTTCACGAATCACCACTTCTACTTTACCCTTAACTACACAATGCATCCAAAACTTTCCTAATAAAGATAGTTAACTACATTTACTTAATTTTGGTTAACTAAAGTCATTCGCAAGCCCTTTGATTGTGTATTCTTGTGATGGGACGCCATGACTCATTGGGAGAGCGTCATCATCATCATACGTGAAAACATTCAGCCGCTGCGGTGGCACAAAGGTGATTCATGTGTACGATCAATGCTGTTCCTGTGACATCCTCTGAAAACTATACGTAAATAAACGATGAATCTGATGACGATAGATGGGCAGTGACACATTTATTGATCGTGTGATGATTCATAATTAAAACTATTAAACTAACTACACCACTGCCGACTTAACCACAGCTTAAGATAATGTGACACCTAAACGTGCGGAGTTGAATATAATGAAACATATTATACGCCTATCGACTCAATTCATACTATGCTGTTTGTGCTAGTAAACAACTTCACATTCAATCAGACGTCTTCATTCCAAGTCATTATTAAGACCACTTGAATGCATTTAGTCCGATGAAGGGAGAGGCCTGAGAAAATTGAAGAATTATGTCAGCTACCTAAAGTATCCCTATACATAGATATCTACATAGATCTGTTGTTGAATTTTGATACTATTGATAGATTTTTTCAATTCAATTTCATTAACTTTGTAGATTAGTTAATCTATGACGCAAGATCTATCCACGCAAGAGGCGAAAGTGTGTTATGTTGGAACAATAAGTCCTTTCTGGTCCAGAAACTGCGTCCGGCCTAGATGTGCGATGTCCAAACGTGGGTGAAAGCTGTCCATTGTCTTACCTCTAGCATACAAGGCAGTAAATGCAGCAATGCAGTGACGCAACCAGCGTCATTGTGACAAATCCAAGTCCAAGTTTCATAGTTCACAAAACCTACGACACGTGTTAACCTAACTAGCATCAACTACATAGTTTGAATCATTGACAGTCTGCCACGATGTTACCAAGCAAAGGATAGTTGTGGTTAAGTAAATGTATGCCTAAAGACAATTTGCAACCCTAAGAGTGATCAAATCCCGGGAGAGCATCAGAGCAGCGACAAGTGAATTCTGTGTTGAAAAGTCTAGAGTCCACTAGTCAGTAGTGCAGTATTTGTGAGATACAAATAATGCTAAATAAAATTGTGATTCGATGGAGTACCCGAAAGATAAAAAAAACTACTAACAGATAGCACAAAACAATAGAGACAAATTAATGTCATCACCAGGGTTTATAAAATATCTTACCTATTAAAATTAGCGGTAATGTTTTTAAAAGATTCCTTATCTTTTTTTTTTTTTTTTATTTATAAATTGTACATAACATTTTGTGTTCACTTTTTTTCCTCGCCAAACTGCCACAACAGTTTGTTAGCGAGACAGCGCTCATACTAAAAATTCAAACCTGCTATGTACCTAACCTAATTAACATAATATGGCACAGTGGCACCTAAAAAAAAAAAAAAAAATATTTGCTATTATCTAGCAAACGCATCTATTAATTTTCTCAGTAATCAGATAATACCCACGATTTCTTACTGGATGGTGTAATTTACGTATAATTGTCAGTTGTATAACGGTCGTCTGGCACTGGCAGACAGATCGTGAAGGCAGTTGAACTGGAACCCGGCGGCTCCCATGCCGAAACCAAACACTGCGGGCGAGGCCGACTGCCGATGATGGCTCTCACGCGTCTAACTTCTATTATAATTTAAATAAGAATCCAATTAAAACTAGCAACTTCTATAAATTAAGATTCCTCATGATAAGTTTGATTACTTGCTAAACTGTACTATCATAATTCATAATTACAGAACCGCAATAAATGTACTAATGAGGTAGCTTTGTTGTGCGTAGTACCCACAAGCCCTCATTGTCATTTAGGGCCTACGCACTGGCACGAGGCACGCTTCGATGAGAACTAATGAGTGCCGTCCGACCGCTGGAGAAAAACACAACGCATCTTTTATTTTAACCAAGTCCAACTTTCGAAAATCGATACTTTTGTATTTAGTACAATGTAGGTACATAGTACATTGTCATATGTTCTTGTGTCATCCATTGAGCGACATACTGTTTCACACGGAACCGTTAAGCGTGACTGCTAAACTCGCCTCCGGTAATGGAAAACTCTTGTTTCACCTGAGTCTATACGAAGGTACTGAACCGTTGAAAGGCATTTACATTTGTGTTGTAAGTATGGGAAATGGGAAGCGTGTGCGAACTTTGCAATATGGCCCGATAAGGACCGAGATGTTGCCAGTTAGGTACGTTAGTGATAGCATAAAAAGTCAGTTAACGGATTTGGATTATGCAATCATCAATAGGAATTGGTCCGGTGCAATTATGCAGTTATAAGTGTTATAATTATAACTGCTGTATAAGACGTTTCGCATTCTCTTCTCGATAGCTAATAATGAATGAGATTAGGCTGAACACACTTTGCCAAATATTTCTAAGTCGGTATCGAAAATTGTTTGTCTTGTACCTACTAAAAAAAATACGCAAGTATCTCTGTCTTAATCGGACTTGTCAAAACAAAAAATATTGAACTTTAACAAGCTTTTGGTGCTCAAGTCAAGGTGAGCTAGTTTAAAGGCATTCTACGCGGACAAGTTTTGAGATCAATTAATAATTTATAAGTACGATATTTTTTGTAATTTAAGTAGGATTCACATGCTTCCTTTACGCGTCTACGAGTTAGTAAGCAATTATTATTTAGCAAGAATAATATTTCCTGCATGGCATTCAATCCCGAAGCCCTAGTGTAAGCAGAATAATATCGCAGATACAGAATAATCACAAGTTCTTCATTAAATTACATAAAATACAAAAAGTTCATGTATGTACATACAAGCTTCTAATCGAAACCAACTCCCCATAAAACATCAAAACTCCTGACAACAAGCTTTATTAACCCAGGACCCCGACCAATTGCGTTTCTGCCATGTAGAATGTTGCCAAAGGTCATCCAGTTTAACCTTGAATAAAGGCACACCTTTTCCAATACAAACGATACAATGCCACGTAGGCATGCATGCACCAGACACTTGCTTCGAAAGTCGGCGGACCACACATTGTATCATCCCGTGCTGAGCTATAATAGCCCCTATACCCTCCGGGTTTATGTTACCCTCCGTGACGTGTAAGGATAACACAAAGAACTTACCGTAGGTCATACTTTACCTGTCGGCGATACACCCTTTTAGGTTTATTTTTAGATTCTCCATGCCATTTTTTACTTTATTTACAAGAAAGGTGATGCTAAATAAAAGGTTATTATTATGAAAGGCTCCAACAGGTATTTCAAGATAAAGTACTAGTAATCAGTAAGGTAATGTTTTATTCCGTATTACTAATTCAGTTTACAATATAACAACTTTTCAAAAATTCGACTCCCATCAAATGCGTCAATTTTTTCCATCTTTATCCAGTCGCCAAAATTGCTTGTCAATAGTTTATTTAAAAAATAAACTATCCAAACTATTTAACACATGGTTTTAACAATATAAGTTTTGAAGCAAAACGATTACGTACCTACTCATAAAATAAAATGTAATTTCTTCATGAAACCTTACACTGTACCTACACTTAAAAAGCAGCAAAAAAACAAGTAATCAAATCAGACTGATAATATTTTGATGTAATCACTTATGTTAGTAGGTGGTAATAAATATAGCTAATAACGCTCCTGGTAAAACCAATCTAACTATACCTCAAAATCCATCAGCCATCTAGTCTATAGCAAGCCACAAAGCAACAGCACGGCTAGCACATGACGGCGCGCGAGTAACGTCGCGTTGATATAGACTACCCGTCATTGTCTAATTAGAACGGTCAGAAAAAGACAGTCTATCTCGCGGTCGACATAACTCGCGCGCCGTCATCTGCTAGCCGTGCAGACACATCGTAAGGGTATTTACTAATATATTGAGTTTTAAGTCAAGATTCTGGTCAGGAGGCAGCACACGTAATGGAATTCAGCCGAACAGAGTTAAATAATCTCACTATTTTGAACATAATAAATATACCTTGTTTTACCTTTATTGCGAGACCGCTATTGAAGTTGCATTTTAACTAGTTGATAATCTAGATCTAAACTAGACTTTGGTTTTTATTTTTTGAAGAAGTAATTTGAGTTGGTTAAATAAGCCAACGCTATATCTTGCCAAAGGTTTATACTAACTTATATATACTACAGATTTATATCTCAGAGAAATTGTGGACTTAATATTTAAATACACGTGTATCTTTTGAGTGGCCACCTATCTCTTGTTGTTAGAACAATGGGACTTTATTGTGAAAACTCGCAAACTGTTATAAAGTCTGAAGCATCGATTGAAGATAACCAAATATAATGGTGATGAAATATAATGGTGCCGTGACCAGGATCTTGACTTGAAACTCATAATAAAAGTAAATACCTTTATAACATACATACAAACATGCATACATTTACCATAAAAACATTTCCCATTCAATCGGGTAACTGTTATTTATTTTTCTGTCAAATTTATCAGTCTCGAAGTATTAAATAGCAAGTGTAATACTTAGCAAAGTTTTGAAAAGTTAATCTATTTAATTTAAATAATAGAGATTGATTTAAAAACTATAAGGGTAACATATTTGAGCACATAAAGTTAATGGTGTAAAGATAGGACAACTTTACTACCTCCGTTTACATTAATGCGACGGTAGACGTATCTTAACGACGTCGGCGTCATGAGGAGGTTAAAATAAACGATCCTTCTGTCACCGGGATTATTTGAGCTTTAGGCGGGGTACTAATACACTCTAGCTACAATGGCGCCGAGAATCATGGCTGCTAGCTAAATCAATGATTTTCAAAGTGAACCTCTAACTACTAAAGTACAATTAGGAATACCCGTTTTTGAAGTAAAATCTGAACTCGATAAAAACGAAAAGTAGGCAATTAATTCCCCCTAGTCACCTAAACAGTGTCCATAGCGTAGTCAATAGTAACCTACTCACTTAAGATGATTGGGAAGCTAAGAATGAGATAATGTTTCTCTTAGATATTATGAACAACTAAGTCCGAACGTTTTCCTTTCCATGAAAAAAAATCTTGGAATGGGTCAAATAATATAAAAATCCGTACAAACCTAGCTATTTATAATAACTACAACCTATTCAAAAACCGAGTGAGGGGGTACGAAACATTATCAACAGCAGCTAAACTTTGGATGTTAAAAAATTGGCAGTTCACAATCCTCATAAAATAGTAGCTCTCAAGGTGGTTGTAAGTACGATAGTTTAGCATATTGTCATATATATCATTTTTAGGGTTCCGGAGCCGAATGGCAAAAACGGAACCCTTATAATTTCGCCATGTCCGTCTGTCCGTCCGTCTGTATGTCACAGCCATTTTACTTAGAGCCTATTGGCACTATATAAATGAAATTTAGAGGATAGATGTATTCTATAAACCGCTACACAATGATGTAGTAAAATTGAAAAAGAAAATATATTTAGGGGTGGCACTCCATACATGTAACGAGGGGACGAAAAAAATATTTTTTAGTTACATCAGCGTGTGGGGTATTTTTAGATAGGGCTTCCAAAATGATACTGAGGTTTTTAAGTGACTTTTTTACGTAAGTGAACAGTTGGCGAGATATACGCTTCTAAAGTCGTAAAAATTCTGTCCGGGTGGGTAGGTAGCTTTTGAACTGTTAAATAGAATTCTAATAAAAATTACAGTAGTAGAAAATAGGAAATACTTCCAACCAAAATTGTTTTGAACACGATACGCTGTGTAGTTTTTGAGATTTTAATAATAAAAAAAAAACAACCATGAACGTTCATCCCAGCTACGGAACCCTTTACTGTGCGTGGTCCGACATGCACTTGGCCGGTTTTTATAAAGGTCTTCTACCGCGTCGCGTGTAAATTGCTGACGTTTTTTCTTGAAAAATATAAGATTAAGGTAAGTAGTTCTAAGAAATGATTATCAGCCACTTTGCTGTTTTCATTCGTAGTAAATATTTAAAACGTTGTGCCCGTTGATGTCTTTTGCTTTATAAAAAATGACAAAGCAGAAAGGTTAGCTGGAAGAGATCCCTTAAAGGGTTCGCCTTTGTACATTTAAAAAAACATTACATTTATATCCTGTAAATATTGTATTTGAGTTTTTTTGTTATGTACAATAAAGAGTTTACATACATACATACAATTTGTAAGCCTTTCTTCAAGTATGGTGTAACCCAGGTGTTAAAAATATTTATGTAACTTATAAACTTAGTAGAATTTAAATTCATTTGGACTAGAAACCGGAGCGCTTGTGAGCCTGCGAGCCTCAATGCAATGAAACGTCATATTTTTACCGACTTTGAAAAGAAAGAGGCTATCAGTTCGATGAGTATATTTTTACCTCTTTATTGAAAAACGTATACAGTGTGAAGGGATCTTCAACAGGGAGCTCGTTCTACGGCATAAATGTTTAAAAAATAAACCTTTAGGGAACGGCTTCTTTCTAAGATTTGAGAATGAATTTCTGACGTTAGCAGGCAAACGCAAGCAAGCTTAGCATAGCATGGACATGCTAAGCTTATTGCTAATGTGTTTCATTCATTAGACCACAGAAGAGCTTAATTGCATAAAAAGGTTACATGTAGGGCCCTGTCTTAAAATCCGCAATTCTTTATTTATCTTTAAAAAAACTACTTTTTTGCAATACCTATTTTAAATTAAAAATAATTGTAGCTGGTATAATATAACGTTATACCAGCTGACAAATGGGGTATAGAACATAGAAAAAGTGACACCATATTGCAAATGATGGAGCGGTAACAAAATTTTGGTAGCAAAATTGCCTAAGAGCTTTGTTAAAAATCTTAATTTTTCAGAATTTGCTATGAAGTGTTTGGCAGAGTACAGATATCAGAACATGCGTAGTAGATAGTAGAGGGTAGTGATAGTTATATTTATGCTATCTTAATACCTGACGGTTTTGTACCGGTAACTCATCACTTCATCGAATGAATGATTTCATCGAACGCTATTTTCTGCTGAAACAGGAATGTTTTCAATGTATTTTAAATATTGATTACGTAGGTTAGATCTTTAAGATACCCTGAAAACATTATGGATCCAGCAGAAAATAGTGTTCGTTGTTGAATGTTTTATGGCGTCATTTCTGTGGTCTCCTGTTGCAAAGCGCTGGAGGTGACTTGCAAACGAGGCCGTGCGACTTACATACTTATGTTTTTTTTCAAATTAGGCAGATATTTACCTCACCCAAATTTACTAAAGGTTTGATGCGTGAGATGAGAATCTCTCACATTGGATTGGTTGCATCCTTGAACAGCCGTTTTAGACCTTGCCCGGGATACACGAGGGTATTCTTTGAAAAACTACCCTATTCTAGGATACCAAGCTATCTGTGACGTCACCTATCCTGGCTTGTCACAATCATAACCGTCCATACTAGGGTGATCGCACCAGTGTTGGACACTTTAAGCTGACAGGCACCAATAATGGACACTTTACTCTCAATTCAAAGATCATAAGGTTATAAATTGATTGTTGCAAAACAAATGAATAACCTTTATTGTCTGTAAAATAAGAGTCACGTGTCCATCATTGGACCTTGTCCATTACTGGTTCAATCACCCTAATCCATCTATATTAATGCCGTAAATGCTAAAAGTAACTTTGTTTCTTTATTTGTTTAATTGAAGGAAATTTGGCACAAAGAGAGCTTGAACTTTTTATCAGAAAAGAAAAATCCGAGGAAATAGCAATAAACGCAAAGTGAAAGATATCGCTGACAAAAGCTTGTTTATCTATATGTCACACGATAACGTTATTTAATAGAACGTTTCACTTAGCATTGCTTCGACCGTGAGACTGGCCCAAGCCAAGGTACCACGATGTTTAACTTACATTACACCACTAGGTAGCTCGAAGTCCTAGCTAGCACAAATGTTACAATGCGGAGTAGGCGCGTCATTTCAACGAGTGGCAAAGGCACTAGAATTCGTGGAACCGCGTCGAGTGAGAGATGTTTATTTGACGTATCTTTTGTTGCCCGGCGAGACGGCGGGCGGCGCGACGACGGTTCGAGCTCGCAGCCACTTCAAAGACTGAACTGAATACTCGCCTGTCTTATTTGTCCAGGCGGAAATTGTCAAACACTATGAAATACATTTTGTAGCGCTTATTTTGCTATTTTGTTAACAAACTCTAATGAGCTTAGTAGCTATATTTACTAAGTTTTTTTAAATAATATTTGAATGCTTTATTGCAAACAATTTATTTAAGAGTGCATTATTTACGAGACAACCTTTAGGAGAATCAGAAATAAAAGATTAAGGGTAATTTCATCTAGTTTATCCTGTTTTGACTCAACGTGTTAGCACTATGTAAGTTCTATTTCAGGCTAACAAAAATATTTATTGTAGTTTAACGTCCGTTACGTGACCACGTGTAGTCGTTTACAGCGGCCCGCGCGATGGCGGCTCTGATTACAGCGGGCTGCGCACGCGCCCGGAACCTAAACACCGCAGGAACAAAGCTTCAGTGCCCTAAATCATAATGCATAAAGAAAACATTCCGGTAAGGCATTCAGGTTTATTCGTTTAACTGAAGTTGGTGTTGAAAACGTAAAGCTTGTTGTTTGACGTTGTCGGCGGAACAAAGAGACGAGAGGGTATATTGTTACTAGCTTCTGCCCTCGAGTTCATTTCACCCGCGAAGTCTAGTAATCCGCTACACCTCCCATTTCGGGGACCATTCCACGATAATAGTGATATAATTTTTGTGATAAGTGTATTCTTTTTTTGTTTTGTTTGTTTTCCAGGAGGCGGTTTATATGAAAGAAAAAAAAATGAAAAATCGAAAAAAAAAAGTAAAGAAATTTACAGCGGGGCAAAGCCGCTGGTGGGTCACTAGAGTAATAGAGGTATATATGTGATAGCTCAGGGTAAACAATTTTCATTCAAATTTATTATTATTATTTATTTCATCCAAATTCGTTAAGTTGGCCTGGCCTAGCCAAGATTGAAACGCTGCTGTTTCTGTTTTCTCGACTCGAAGTTTATGGACTTGACATAATTATGTAAGCGTTTGATGCGATCTGTCTTACAAATTTTGTAGATTTTCGTGAATCTCTAACTTAGGGCTTGTTGTTTGATCAGTAGTTAAACTTTCTAATTGTTAAAAATCGTAACTAGTGGTTAAATCTCAAGGAAATTCGACAAATTTTAGATAATTTTTCGAATTTTAACAATCAGTTAGTAGCGTTATGCGCTACTAGCGCCGGCAGCAGTTCCAACGACAACAAGTAACCAATATATTAACTCTCACAAATAGTATTAGTATGATTAATGAAAGCAACACTTTCAGGGGCCAAAGTTTGTTCTAATGATGGTAAGCCAAGCACTTACATCGACGTGATAGCTGCGTTAGGATTAATTACTAATCCACATCGCTAATTAACCTCGTACGAGTATTGTTTAGTCGGATAATCCCCATTAATACGGGAAATCCGATAGTAATAGTCAGCCTGCTCTTAAAGCATGTCGAAATTTGACTTAGAATAAGGGTCGGTGCAGTAATTGTATACATTTTATTTTATTCAATAATTTAAAAAAAACAATGCACAATAGTTCAATCAAGATAATAAACTTGTATAAAGCTTCGCCAAACTACTTAGCAGTTTGTCGGCGAATTATACACTCTTTTCTAACTATTTATCTGTGTTTCTACTTAAACTAATGCATGCTTAAAATCTGTGCAATTAAATAAAACAAAACATTTTATTCTTAGTTTTTTGGCTGTATTGTTTACAGTGTAGGTACCTACTATCCGAAGCTTAACTTTTAATTTCCCGTAAAAAAACAGGTACTTAAACCTAGACCACGGACCACCCTGAACAAATAAATCTATCTAAAGCTTCCTAGTCAGAAGCTGTTTAATTTTACCTTTTTTTAAATTATATAATGAAACAATCTACATATAAATACTATGTTCTTATGCATTTATAACTGTTTTGATCACATAAATAATAAAACACCCACACCTTCAACCGTGTTTCAAACCACAACATTATACAGCCTGATTAAATCTTATCCGAGCGATCGTTGAGTTTAATTATACCAGTGTCAAATCTAAAAGTCTAATGCCGCAAATAACCACGTTGATTTAATTGATATAATTTTTCTCCGCACATCAACAATACTCGTAGTATTCAATGCAACGTACGAGTATAGGTAATGTTGCCGCGAGCGCGACGTTCCTTTCCTAATTAAATTAAATCATGGGTAGTCGGTTTGTTTTTGGTTCTACCATTTTCCGAGGAATTGCAACGTCTGTAATCCATAAAAAACTGATGAGTGATGATAGTCAAATATGTTCCACGTTATGAAAAGCTAAATGATGTATTGTAACACTATTTTGAACATTCATTCTACTCTTAAAAATACACACCAAATATTTAACTAGACTTACAAGGATAGTTTCTTACTTATAATGAGCACGTACCTAAGTAATTATGATATGCGTTTTTAAACGTATATTTTGAATACCTAATTTGTGTTCTGAATATTAGAGAAGTATTTTATAAGAAACGTTAACGCTTGTACTGTCTACGTAACCTCATTTAAGAG
Organism: Acleris holmiana; assembly: GCA_949316455.1. Lineage (NCBI taxonomy): Eukaryota > Metazoa > Arthropoda > Insecta > Lepidoptera > Tortricidae > Acleris > Acleris holmiana. The sequence goes on from OX438764.1 coordinate 12,009,507, forward strand.
TCGTGACCTTTACATAGGATTACGGCCCGTTTCTTTCGCAAGCAGCTGTCATTTATTGACGACAAACGAGCCACGGTCTCATAAACGTTATCGCGTCAGGAGCACGCTGTATTTGGAACGTAATTACGTATCCAGTTCTACACGACATGCATTCAGGGAGTCGTGCGCATGCCCCTTAACCAGGACTTTGTGGGGCTAGCACGAACCAACTATCCTATAAGTATTTAACGTAGAACTAGTCGGGGGTGAAGTTAAAGAGGGTTGTGCTAGCCTTTCGGTCGAGGACGAGTCGTGCGCGCAGGAAGCACGCGCCGCTAGCCGACCCGCCGCGAACGTTTATGTTTCCCTTGCTTTAATAAACAAGGTGCGTACGTGACTCATGGGTTTTAATAAGGTTAAAAAACTAGCAACTATACCTAACCCAAAGTTAAACCAGGTGTGCACGGAATTCGTTAATCTTATCTTTACTTTGACACATCTACGAGAACGCAGTAATACTACACTTATTTGTTGTCAACATTATCAATATTCCTAAACTTTATGGTTGTGCAATGTTTCAGGATTGACGTCTTGTTTGCCTAATACTGTAGTTACGATGAAAATCTATTCCTAAGCTCTAAAGCTCAGAATGTAGTGTTACTTCGACAATCCATAACACATTCTCGATTATCACATGACACTCATAGTTCCTCATTAGTATTTCTCCGGGCCATGCATGACTTAACGACGTAAGTAATCGTAACCTTGCAAACGGTCTGGCGCGAGATAGTGTGGGCTTCCATCCTACACAAAACAGAAGTACCTACCTACGTACGTGAAAAGGTCTAATACACTCATTAAAAGGGCCCACTGCTAAAAGATAAAAGGAAGTTCTTAACGGTTACGCTAACACTGCCGTATTTTTGGATAAATAATCCTTGGTAACGGTTGAAAAGGAGGGAAGAATTAAAATAACCTCTTAACTCGCATTCTAACCATCCTAATCACAATAAAAGGAATTTGAACGTTAACAACTACGACAGAATACAAAGAGTAGCTAGGATTTATAGCGGTTTTGTTAGGGCTGTTTAAAATCATTTATTCCTCACGCTTGAGTAGTTTCTTTGGAAGGGCGGCCCCCAGGGAGACGTTGCGCAGGTACACAAACAGTTGACGCTCTTACACTTTTTTTAATCTTCAACTTGTCTGTCGGCTCAAGTGTAGAGGCCAGAAATGTTTTGATATGCGATAGGTACGAGTGTAATAATATCCCATCTTTTGTTATTTATTTGTCGCATTGTGTCGAGAGTTAAGATGGATCTTGAGCAGTTATTTCTTAAACATAGCTAATAAACAAAGTTCAAAAGCCTGTGTTGTAAAGTATTTATTTTTGTATTTATTATTAGTGCAATTGTCACTAAAATTTAATTTTGGTTGTATCCTTCTCAGCACCAACCTTATTTTGTTTCTGTTTGGCCCATTGGTTGACTGGTAGAGAATGCCTTAAGGCATTAATTTCGCCATTTGTACCTACTTTGTGTATTGTGCAATAAAGTTTTTATAAATAAATAAATAATAAAACTTTTTGTATGTAAAAAAGTTGATGTATGTAACCGCAGTTGCATTAACTTAACATTTAAGGAAATACTCTGTTCACTCTACAAACAAATATCATGCTGACTGAACAAAGTATTAAGTATCAAACGTTCTTAGTACAGTTATTTTTTTAGGTGTTACACGTAATTTACGTCTATTATCGCGTTTGCACAATTTCTTATCATAATAGGCGCGGCGGTGCGGCGTCTTCAGTTAAGGAACTAGGATCGCAGCTTATGTTTACGGCTAACATTAACGCTTACAAAACACCGCTCGTTTCCGTTATTGTTATTAACTGATATGCAAACATGAGCAACATAAAAACTCTACAAATGTATTTTCGTTGATGGCCCCTATGCTCGCTCAGTAGACGACAACAGCTATCGTGGTACCGGGGCTCCCCACGCGTGCACCTTTGACAATCTTCGGTCCTTGTCGCTCATGGGGTATTTTATATTTCTTTCCTCGTCATAACTGAACCCCATTACAGTGTACAGACAGCATAAAGCAATTTCTCGAGCGGCGCGCGCGTAATTTTGTTTGAGGTTATGTTAGTATTAATTCGTCATTCGCTCGAGGCGAACGTGCCAAGTTGCGCAGCGTCGCCGGCTGCAGCGCGTGCATCAGCTGCGGCGATCGATGTGTTTTGAGTGCAGTGCCGACTCTTGCCAATTATTTGAATGATTACATTGAGACTACAACCTAACGACTTTTACCATGATCGCGACTTTGAAACTAAAGTGCCAAACGATCGCCAATGTCTACATGACACGGATAAATTAAGATAGAGGTTTGTGTTTATGATGAATTTTAAATTTAACGGCTCTTCGGAATGCGATAAAGCCATCTACGCTTAGAAATTTGATATTGTAAATAGGTATGTACGAAGTAGTATTGTATAGTTAAAATTATAGTTGTTATTGGTTCCTTACTGTTTTTAAAATTAATTCCATAATTGCTATCGTCGAAAACCTTGTCAAAAAAAACTGTTAATGTCTACATCATCATGATACTTACCTACCTAATAAAATATAAGCTGAAAGAACACCACTTAGACCTTCCGCATGGATCTCTATGACTATAAGATAAATCAAACATTATTGCTGGTTTAAAAAAATATTCAGTTGAAATAGTGTGACAGTAAAAGTATTTAAATCGTATAGACACTCCCCGTAATCATAATTGGTTTGTACACACGAAGGTAATTAATTATGATTAACAAACAAAACAAGCAGATGCATTTTATAGCTAGCTATTGTTGAATTTTTGTCCCTCCTGCAGGCCCCTCGTACCTACCGACCTTAGACCCTCGTCACACTCCGTCTGCCATTACAACACAACAATGCAAAGCTACTATAACCCCTACGACTAGCTTCATAAGGGTGTTTTTCTTTACAAAGGCATAGTAGTATGCAGACGTCGTCGCCGTCATGCATCCAGCCACCCTCCCCTTATTACCTATACCGTATGCATATTGCGGTATTGTGAATTGCGTCCATCCATTAGACGATTAATCCACCGCATTGTTGTGATATTCATTGTTGTGTAAATCATGACATAGCAGATCGTTTCGGTAAACGAACGTAGCGCCGTCCCCGTCCCCGGAGAACAAAATGATATCCGAAAAAACGTGCCTAATTATTCGGGAAAAATAAAAAACAAGTCTTTATTGATTGCATTTTAAATATTTAACATAGGTAGGTAGATAGATAACTAAAGATTTATGCATTTTTAAATGTTTTAATGAAACACACGGAAAAAATGCCAAAGCAGAGGTTCCGGATTTCCAAAATTAAGAAGTTAGAAAAAACTCCACCATCCGAGATTTATAGTACCTATCGATTCTCGTTTTATTTTCCTTATGTCTAGGTCAAACACAAATATTGCCGTTATAATATTACTTTATTCAAATGGTTGTTAGATATACCTAATTAGGTAAAGATAACATTTATTCTCGTATATATCGTTAAATAATTTCTTCGGTAATAAGGACTTAACATAATCAGTTTTTTGCTGGGAAACTATAGTATTGTAACGTATATCATTATCTCGTGAAATAATTTTATGAGCGTTTGTCAAACTTAAATAACTTTATTCCAGTAATTTCGACACGGATATAGGTAATCTCTGCATAAAAGTGTATTGTTTGATATTTAAAATATAATATAATTTTTGTTTTCGGGGATGGTGATAGGGTAGGTTATATTATACCCAATTTGTGGATAGTTTTATGCATTAAATATTATACGCTCGGCGGCTGCCTATCTACCTTTATAGACGCAGAAAGTAATTAATATTGGCAATAAGTTATCGATATCAAAAAATGCTGCACTTTCGCCATTTTCACCAAAATCATTTAAAGTTCATAACAACGAGCGATGTTTAACGCTTTTAAACCACTTGATATTTTAATATCTTCTCCAAAATCTGTGTGCCAGTTCTCCTCGGTGCGCCTTAAAAGGCGACTGGTGTCATTAAACAAGATGCTCCAGTTATGGCCCGAGACAAGTGTGGGCTCAAAGGATTCACTCGCTAATCTTATAACTTACCTTCTTTGTTTAGTTGGTTATTAGGAAGACCCTGAATCCTTTGTCTGAGCGGTACAGGACTTAAAATTGCCAAGTTAGATACAATTTTTGAGATTACATTTGCAACCCACAATAAAAACAGATAATCGCAATGATTTACCGCAGTTTTATTAACTCAGCATAACACGTTTTAAAAATTCCCACGATATGTAAGAGCACTTTATGTTTACAACAGCAATATTTGCAGCACAGGAAACGTTAAAGTTCACGCTTTCGTAATAAGTAGAGTTCACTCAAGTCTATTGTAGGCACCTATACAATACGTATCCACGGATGTTCTCCATGATCCTTGATCTATTCGAACAAAAGGTAGACACGATCAATATTCTGACGTTCATTTTTAACCTTTCGGGATTATACATTTTAACGGCGCTTAACATCGACAAGTACCTGCGTAGTAAACTTGTATGAGTCTGCTCTAATCCACATACCTATTCCGGATCTCCCACGCGTAAGATAATGAAGTTACTGGACAATGGCGCCTTGTAACGGGCGGCATGAGAAGGTTCAAAGACGCTGCTACTTGCACAAGAGGAATGCTCCGATGGTCCACACGTCCCACACTGGGATCTTTGTTAGACCACATATAAAGCAGACGTTCATTCAATAGTGGGACTCGCTGCCACAATACGCGTTGCGTGCTACGCAGCTATTAATTAGTTTACTACCGTAAAGAGATCAGAAGAAGACGCGTACCAGTTCAAATAAACGCTGAAATGATAACCTCTGATCTGACTGCAGTAACAACAATCTTTTGTATACCTAATTTGTTTTAAGATAATTATGTTCCTTTAATATCTATAGTAGAGCTAGGGCCATTTTTAGTAGGATTAGTATGTAGGTAATTTGCTCAAAGAAGTACCTACTACTCGTAGGCAGTGAACCGTTTAATGACATCCGCCGTAAAGCCCGCCATAACAAAAGAGGTTAGCCACGGTACGTCCATGTTTCTGATGTTGCGAATCTTGAGATAACGATAACGCTACGCTACGATAGGACCACGATTCTAATATTAAAGAATACACATTAGACCGAGCCTGACAAAGACACACGAAATAGGAACTCGAGGATAATAAATGTATGATAATAAAAGTCAGCGTTTTCAGTTAATAAATTACAACCGTTTTAGAACGGAGACCTAGAAGAATTAACGGCTTTTAGTCACGGTCCATATTTACATCTATCATTCATTACTTTCAACATACATAATTTGCGTAGATTATTATGTCGAGAAACTTGACTTTAGGAGATTTTGTAGTTTTAACAAAACAACTTAACTGCATGTTCGGCAAAAAAAACAAGATTTAATAATAATCTCCGGTTACATCACCGCTTAGCCAAAGGATATAAGTATTTTCTCACGAACTTCTACTGCCATTGTTAGAAACCTAACAAATGAACACGTACGAGATCTGTCTGCCTATACTAAGTTTTTGCGAAGTCCAAGCCTTTGATATCCACAAATAAATTTAAGAGATAATATTAGTTTTGACGAAACTGTTCAGATTTCGCATAAAAAATATTAGTAGAACATGTGACCCTACATAGTATCTACTTGGGGCACGAAGCACAATGATATAATTCAAGAGCTGCTGCTGCACAATAATGGAACTAGCACAAACCGATTTCTCTTGAGAAAAAATCTAATAAAGGAGGTTGAACATAATAGCAACGACGAGAAGTAATTTCCCAGATTCGTTCGATGAGCTCGGAACTAGAGCAGCGTTGATGGGTAGTTTCTTAATTCGATGGTGAACAATGAGAGGCGACAGCTGAGAACCGTAACTGCAGATCACTACTGAGAAGTGACCTATTTACCGGTAATAATCATAAACTCATGTAATTAAATATGATCTGGCTAGCTTTATTTGCATTCATTAAAAAGCTGTTGTCTATAATATCATAATAAAAGATCTAGTTACTTTGGCAGTAGGGAGCGATAAGCTTATATAACGAACCGTAGATATCAGCTAGATAAACATAAGTCCACCGAATGAGTGTTGGGTCACATTCCGTAGGGCCCATTGTGCCACTATCGCTCTCGTAGCCGCGCATAAATCCGAGTTTTGTTAATACGAGTAAGTGTGGGCGCAACATGGGCACGAACCCGTTACACAACCCATAAATACCAGATATGTATTATGCCCTGACCACGTTGACTTATGATCTTAACTAGGATTTCGGGAATAAATCTAAGCTCAATGAGGATTCTTAAGTTTTTAATAAACCCCTAGTTTTTACGAATTATACAAAAGTCTTTTTACAGTTGTTGGTATTTCTGTAGCTCTGCCTACCCCACTCTGGGAATAAAGGCGTGATGATGTTATGTATGTATGTAATAAACCCCTTTGCAAAGCAATCGGGCACTTAAGATTAATTCGTAGCTTAAATATAGAATAGGTAGGAAAATGAGATTTTATGCAAAAATATTGCACTTTCTTTATTTTTTTGTAATATTAATCCGTATTTTTTACATATTTTTTAACTAGTGTAAGTAAGATCACAATAGATAATAGTAAAAGGTAAGATTACCACAGATTAAACGAGAGTTACTTGGTATTATAGTTGATTATACGAGCAAAATGTAGGTATCTATTAATTATTTTAATCCTTAGGGTTTTGTTATATGTATAAATTATTCTATGCTCTGTGTGGACTTTTATCTCTTCACTAATGGAAGATTTATAAAAACATTTTCAAGTTCGCTGTAGAAAGGATAAATAAATTAAAACCACATTCCTCATAGTTGAAACTACCCAAAAATACTCTGTAAGAATATAGACAAAGCTGCAAGTACAGCTGTAGTTATTTACTTTGCCTTTACCAATTGCAATTCAGCCGGCCATAAATCGAAGTCGTAAAGGTTCTCGTGACTCCCCAGTAAATTGGAGACGCCCTACTTGAACCTTTTAATTGATCCGCCGACATCGGATACAGCGAGAGGTTTTTGTCGCTTCTCACTTATTGTGCCGAAGCACTTGAGAACATGCATGGGCCTGGGTTGAACTTTCCCGATCATAATGGTTGCCCACTTGATTACAAAGGGGCCGCAGGCACGCGGGGCGAGGACCTTTGGAGCACCTCTTCACTAATGCTACATAACGTGCATTTATTTTAGACACCAAGAATGATAATGCACCGTTCATGTGGCTTTCTTATTGCCATGAGTTTTCTGTTTTGTTGATATTTTTGTTGAGATGCGGACTTACATGTGTTTTAACTACCTTGGCAAGGAATCATCATTGTTGACAAATACTGCTACCTAACTTTGTCTGTAGCGGGTGACTGATTACAAACTTACTGGTGGGTACCTACCTACGTCGTTTCATTTATAGAGTATATTCTATGATTTATATCATTTATTCAAGTTTAGTTGCATTTTCATCTCTACAATAACTTTAAATCGCTAGCCGGTGAAATTGGAACATGTGTACTTATTTTTAATCACGCGAAGTTCCTTCAAAACATGTTTCATAGAACGCCCTTTTTTAAATGAAATATCAGGGGACAATCTCACACAAATTGACCTAGTCTCAAACAGCTCTAGACTTGTACTAGACAACGATAAACATACGTAAATAGAGAAATACCTACATACTTAAATATACCTTTAAAGAAAACATCCAAGACTCAGGAACAATTCGCATTTTCAGAACAATAGTGACCTAATTATTATTATTTATTTTATTTTATGTTAGGGAGAAGGCACTTGAGCACTCAGGCCACCTGATGGTAAGTGGAATCTGAGACCCATAGACATTTGAATTCTCAAGACTATCATCCTAAGACCTCAAATGCGTTGCCAACCCTGAGGAATGCCTCTATGCTTGTAATTTCACCGGTTGTCTTATCCCCACACCGGAACACCACAAAGCGAACACTGTTGCTTGGCGGGTGTTTAACGATAAGATGGTGGTAGCGATCCGGACGGACCCTGCACAGGGTCCACCACCACTAAAAATTATACTACTAAACAGAAATTTTAAATTTCGAATTAGGTCTTTAGTAATAAATTTATGACTTGAAGTTCGAAAGCTGAAATTTTTAATTGGGTCACTTTTGTTCTGTACATGCGAAATATTCGCGCTCATCACACAAATATCTGCCCTTACCGGGATTTGAACCCAGGACCGCTGGCTCCAGAGGCAGGGTCACTCCCAATCACTAGGCCAACGCGTCTTTAAAAGGCATATGGGCGTTACGAGGAGCTTTATAAGTATTATACCTATATAATATAAGTAATCAAAGGCAGCACTCAGTCAGCTAATGACTATTATTAGTCGTCCCTTGATGACGATTTTACATTTACAGGTTTGAAAAAGGAACGAGCTAATTGTGTCTAAAATGTCTCTGAGTATGGCGGAAAAGATTTTTCTGAAGTCAATACCTAACAGAAATTAATATAAGAATAACGGAAAACAAGCAACGTCAAGATTTTTTTTACAAAAAGTATCCTCCAGATCTCCGAATGTCAAATCGCCAATGATTATTAACTAGTCCCAAAAGAGGAGCTGCGGGAAAACGCAAGTTTGATAAGAGACGCGAATTTACGCCACTGTGTTGTTTGTTGCATGCGAATTTATTGCCTTTATCGGTTTGAACCTCAATCATTTTCCTTATACATACATTTCAATATCTTGTTTGTGCTCTTATTTAATAACTAGGTACCTACATTAAGTGGTTTATTTAAATATGAATGCACTAAATTTCCAAATAGTTGTAATTTATCAGATGTGCTGCATAATATCTACAAGTAGCATTTGACCGTCGCACCATCACCTGTAGGTTAAATGCGTGATTTAAAGCTTCACATCAAATGTTCAAATATACCTACAATTCTAGTCCATAATGGATAGCAAAATATTTGTGTATGCGTCAACCAAGTTTAACGACCAGACAAGTCATAGTTTGGTTTCCACTATGGGTGTATAGGTAGGTATGTAGCTTCAATTTGAACCTAGACGGAGCGGCTGCGATCTTTGTATTCAATAATGGCGCATCTCCCGCAATTTACATACAATCACGGTTGCCAAGTACCTACCTAGTGTTCGCTGCTTGAGAACTTCCGCTCCAGTAGGTACTTGAAAATATGTAAAACTGTAATCCAGTTTATGAGACTAATTCAAGTAGAATTAACAAGGCACATATTGATTATAGAAATAATGCCGTATTCCCAAGGTCATTTAGCCCAGTTGCACAACCTTTTAAATATGTACAGTAAAACCAGAAATATTAATAGTAGGTACTCAATTGTCTATCACTGTCTCTCTTCGGCATCTGTCGCTATATTATTTGTCATGCCAGACCAAGTGTGAAAGCGATAGACAGCCGAGTAGGTACTAGGTATCCACCAAAAGTACAGGCAATACGGTCATAGGTATTTTGTTCTATGATGAACATCCAGTAACATTGTTTTGCAAAACGTCATTGGACTACCGTTAGGGTGCAGTCGATACTCACGCCAATAATTCGTCCAACGGTCGACCGGAAGAGCAGTGACCACGCGTCCACGGCGCTGCTGCCCATTTCGGCGAGCAACGGGACCCGCTGCGAATTAGCCAGCTTCCGATCCGACGATATACAGCTAGCTGAACTGTTTCACTTTGTTTGCAAAATGAAACCATCTAGCAAACTACACGGATTGTTATTTTGTTATATAGGTACATATATACCAATAAAACATGAAATAGGGTTTTGTGGTTTTCTATGACAAAGTAGAGTAACCAATAATAACTTTACAACAATAGCTTATTTTAAACTTGTCTACGAAAACCTTGATGTTGAAACCGCAGCTGACGTTATTCTGAAATAAACAAAACCTTGTTTGTATCCCCACCTACTCGTACCTACTTAATCGCGCGTCTGGCAATTGATGTCACTAAAGTATTGGGTGATCCCAAATAAAACTCCCCTTTGTTTTTATTATATCCTGCGGTCGTCTATCAGCAATAAACATCGCCCTAGCTCGTAGGATCTCGGAATTTAATTACTGCTAGTGTCCACACCGACATACTTGCTCCCCGGGGATTAATGCTCTCCGTCCTGCGGTCGACAGCCACGCTCCATATAAAATTACTGACCATTTATATCCAGCAAACAGCCTTTTCGTCGTTACCAAATTTACGGTATCCCCTATCCAATACGTTTTACGGTCTTTTGGCGATTTGTGTCAAGAGCGAGCGTGATAATAGACTTGCGTGGAGTTGTAACGTAATACATGTGTATTATGGCACTCGAGCGGTTAGATTAGTCGCAGCACGCTAACATTGAAAGCTTGCACTTAATAAAATAGTTATACCATTTTCACGGCCTTACATTAGAAGTATTTAGCTAATTTAGTATGAGAAACGTGTTCGCGTCCGAGCGGATATCCTCAACGGTACCGGCGCGCGCGCCGAATCGGACACACGCCGTCTGCTTCTAATTATATCGAGATGCACCCGACGTGCATTACCGTACTATCTTTATTATCGGGCGTGCATTCATTAACCATACGTCTTCCTGGGTAGAGTAACGACTGGTTTTATTTACGATAGCTAAATCAATTTTATAGAAGATGAACGCTATTAAACCATTTTGCTGTTCTTCTAAATACATGTAAGTACCTAATGTATTGCTCAAAAACAATTGAGATTTATAAGTACTTAGGCAAAGGTTGTATACATTAAGTTAATTCCAAGTTATAGGTACAGGACATTTTTCATTTCAAACCTGCAGACAAAAAATACTGTCATACCGCTTTTTAGGGTTCCGTAGTCAATCTACTACTAGGAACCCTTATAGTTTCGCCATATCCGTCCGTCCGTCTGTCCGCAGCCGAGCGCAGATACTCTTAGTACTAGAAAGCTGTAATTTGGCATGAATATACATATTAGTCACGCCAACAAAGTGGTACAATAAAATGTATAAAAATGTTTTATTTAGTGTACCTCCCCTACACGTAACCTGGGGCTGTTTTTTTTTTTCTCGTCTTCCCCATAGTGTAGGGGGTCGTTGGATAGGTCTTTTAAAAATATTGTGGGTTTGTCGAAACAATTTTTTTATCAAGGGATCCGTTTATAGAATATAGCTTTGAAGCGCTAATTTATGTTAGAGTCAAGTGTCCCCCCCCCCCCCAAATATAACAAATTTAAAAGGAAAACTATCACGACTAAGTGGCCATCATTGGTTTTTGTGATAGCGGCGATTAAAGTGTTTATACCTACTAAAATCATCTAAGACGGCACCGAACGACTTTAAATATAAAATTTGTTATTACTCTTTGATTTTTATGTTTGTAGTAAGTACTTAACGGCTTCGGAACCCTACACTGGCTACGCTAGCATGGTCCCTTATGCTCTTGTCCGGTTATATGAACAACAGAATTTGAAAAAGTTACAACGCCAAGCATAAGAAAAAACAAGGAAACAAGTACCTAGACAAAGTACCTGACACACATATCTGTGTTTGCATTGAACTTCATCATAGTTTTACAATGGTAAAAAAAAATACGCATAAAGATGTTTACCTAAGCGAGCAAACAGCTAGTTACAAAAGACAGCAGCGGAGTTTGTTCAACTATGTACTAGACCGGCTCCAACCAATGTGGCGGAAGTCAGTCACTGTTTGCTAACAACAACGCTCGCATCGCTTGTAAGCTCATGCGCAGACGCAAAGCTGCGTGGGCGCTAATGTCAATCTTGTTGTGTGTTGCCTGGTTAGGACGTCATACAAATGTTGTTTATGAACATACAGAACCAGGACTATAAAACATTTCATTTTGTAAATGTTATTTTTGTTTAAAATTTAGTTGAGTTGTGCTAGGAGTGCTATCTGCATTACGGATTCTAATTTAAACTGACCCGAATCATATCAATCATGTTAATCGCGAAAACTGGAACCAAATGCAATTGTTGATTAGATATATAGGTAACTCCATTTTACGTTAGCATTTCACAAACATTTTTCTTCTTAGTGTTAATATTAAGTTGTTATCTAAATATAACTGTTATACTTAGCATGGATCTTTGGTGTTTACCTCAGAACGTTACCGTTAGCAGAAGCTGAGTTTAATAAACACTTCAAATCATATTTAATTATCTCGTCAAGCTCCACATGAGCATAAGCTGCTCCTATATTTAGCGGTGTGTGATGAGCCGAGGGTATTGTACTGCAGATTAAAGAGTGACGTAGTTAAGTACTTATACCGTTACTACTAATCTAACGATCTTTTAATCTACGCTGAATAGGCAGATATAATGCAGGGAATTACCATATAAATTATTCAAAAAGACCGGAATGTTACGATACAGACGCTTAAAAACGTTGTACGTCGATATATATTAATAACATTTGTTTTTTTATTTAAATAGAAGAACCTATACCTACAGATGCGACATAGAAAGAGGTATAGAAAATATAACACATTTAATCATAAAAACTTGAAGTAGATTGCAATTTTCATCCGATATGCACTCCAAAAACATTACATGATATCGTTTGTTAAGAGCAGTTATTTTGTTAATTGCAGTATTGCAAGAAGTGATGGGCGCCCCGGCATGGGGCGCGCGCGGCGGAGGCGACCGGCCGCGGCTGCTGCGCATGACGCCGCTGCGACACAGCTTCGCGGCGCCCGCCTCGCCACCCGCGCAGCCTCCGCGTGCCCACGACTACGCCTCCGACGCTGACACTAATAAGAAAGGTAACTTCCCGCTGTTAGCCTACCCACCAAGCCTCTAAACAGTCTAAACACAAGGTGTAAACCCTTCTTGTACACTTTTAAAGTAGTGATTGACTCCTATACCTTTTTTCGACTTGGTGTCGTAAAAGTAAAACCGACGTACTTATTAGGGTATACAGGTAAATTGCATAAATTAAAATACCATCATTAATTTTCAGAGGAAAGTTGGAATGCAAACCTGTCACAAAGATGGAGAAAGTTGCGCCGGCGTTGCTCGCGGCTGCGGCCTGGATCTGGCAACCGCGAGGCGAGCCCCGTGAGATGTTCGCCATCTCCGCCGCGTCCGCCCCCGCACTGCTCTCCGGCGCCGCCCTCAAAACTATCTTTCAGGCATCGTGGCAAAGTGTACACGACGGCGTCTCTACGCGTAACTAACGGGGCGCCTGACATACTCCGGGCCCTCGGTAAACTTGGCGGCGGCCTTCGTCGACGTGCTCTGTCCGCACACGACGTGCTCACTCCCCAGCAGCAGCAAGCCCCTACGTTCTACGTCCCTAGCCCTACCGTAGACAGACAGCAGCCCTCGCCTTCTCCCCCGCGGCAGAGTACACTCCGTCGCCGCTGTAGCTCGCCGAATGTGTATCGAAGCAAAGCCTCGCCGGCTCCACGGGACCTACCTCCACCTGTTATCAGTCAGGACGATGAAAATAGAGATGTAGTGGACTTTACTTATATGCCAGAAAGGAGAAAGAACAGTGGTGAATCAAGAAATCGAAGGCCTTATAGTGAAAATGTGGAATTAGATGCTCCTGTGTATAGAAATGGGTACAGTCGTTTGACACCGGAGCCTGGCCAAAGATTGTGGGAGGAGCCGTACCGGTTGCCGCGGGTGCAGGCGCGGCAGGAGCCCCTGCAACAGCTGCGCAGTGGGGTGGCCGAGCTGCGCGTGAGCGCCACCCCGCGCGGCGCCCGCCCGCCACCCGCTCCGCCGACAGGCCAGGCGGCCAGCAGGAGACCACCTCCACCAGAACCCCGCGATGGAGTTCATTCTTTTGAGGTTAGTATATAAAAAATATTATTTACCTAAAAATCGTTCAAGTGCGAGTGGGCTGCGTAATTACGAGTAGGTATGTTCAAAAGCTCATTTACTTTCATTTATTGCATTGATCAACCATAAAAATATACTTAACATATAAATACTTAATATTGAAAACTACTTTATAACGAAAATTCTATCAAAGTTACACCAATGAGAAGTAAAAAAAAAAAATAAAAAAAAAAATATCAGAGGACAATGTCACACAAATTGACCTAGTCCCAAACTAAGCTCTAGGCTTGTACTATGGATACTAGACAACGATAAACATACTTAAATAGAGGAATACATACTTAAATATATATAGAAAACATCCAAGACTCAGGAACAAATATTCGCGCTCATCACACAAATATCTGCCCTTACCGGGATTTGAACCCAGGACCGCTGGCTTCGGAGGCAGAGTCACTCCCAACTAGGCCAACGTGTCGTCTGTTCCAAGTGATCCATAAGTTTTGATAATCGGTATAAAAAATGGGAGATAAGTAAATCGTTATACTATTATGGGATTATGCACACTTTCAGTGTTTGCAAAAACTTAATAACGTCATTCAATTGATTTATTTTACCCTTTAAAAATATTTTTACGTATGGAGGTCAAATTTTGTACCTTCACTAAGTCATCATTAGCTCATTATTTTTATACATATAGTCGTGTTTAAACATTACTGAATGAGAAGAAGTCGAGTCGAAAGTTAGGCGTACATAACAGGGGAATATCAGTTCTGAAATTTGGTCGAAGGCCAGCACCCTTGTCAATTAGAAAGCTCTGAAGCACGATTCCTGCCGCAAATTCGTTTTTCTTTCTTTAGCTTATTTTTATTAGTTTTACATAACTGTGGAACAATACTATTAAATTACTCTCGTAGATTAATTAAGCTCCATTAGTAAAAGTTAATGTCACAGTTATTATTTGTAGGCCTCAATAATCCTGAAAAAAACCTACCCAACATTTTGGTGACAGAGCTGGAGATAAAACAAACTACTACAAAGTTAACTTATTTATCCTTAATCATAAAGATAAAGCAAGGTTTCATTTTCAGTAACAACATTTTTTTAATAATGCATCAGGACTTCTCCACACCACCGCTCCAAATAATTACAAAACTCGCTCTTATTTTGCCGACTTGTAAAATGGTTCATACATATGTTTTTTTAGCTATCACAGAAAAACAAATGAATAATGTATATATGTATATTTTTTCTTTATTTAAGGTTAGTTAGTGCCACGGTATAGTTCTCATTAAAAGAATATTATTATGGAGATGGTTTATATCGATTATCAAAACTTATGGATCACCCCTAGTGGTTCAAAAAACTATATTGTTTAACATTGTTTCTCCACAAGTTTACAAAATACACGAAAATAAGGTATACCGAGTATTATTGAAATTGAATAAACTTAACCAGGACCTGTTGAAATAACATACTTTAAAAATGTATTGAGCAAATAACCACTTAATAAGTTCGACAAGTACCTAAGGACGAAAGGGAGTACTACTACATAGTGAACGTAAATTAGCTATGTGGAAGAATGATCTGGGCCTCTATTCATGTGCGTTAAAACGATATCGTGTTTGACACGTTTAAGAATCGTTTATGTCACAGTCGCTATTATTGTAAATGACATAAGAGTTATCAAAACGTTGACAATACGGAAACAGGTCAAAAACGATATCGTTATAACGCAGTTGAATAGAGGCCCTGGTACACTTATTTTTCTTCATACAATTTTGGGCACCCTACTAAATATGACTTTTCTTAAATATCATAGTAAATTACATTGTTCCGTATTCGGCACTACAGCAACATTTACTTCTTATTAGTGACACCTATTTAGCTAGGAGAGGAAACTGCCAGCTCTTTGGTAATTCGTAATGTTGGCACACGATGAATACTGGAGCTAATATTATTTATAGCTTTTGTTGATTTTTTTTGGAAAATATGAGGTTTTCAAAACTATTTTACACTACCTATAAAATATAGTTAACAAATAAAACCAATTTAATAGTTACTTTATTACGTTATTACGCTTTTTAAAGTTTTAATCTTTTAAGAAAATGTGAAGAGGGAATAGTTTGTAGACCTACGTGTAAATTACTATTTTTTACCCGGCGATAAACCACGACAATTAACATTGTTATAAGATTGGACAGGGCTACTTTGACTGTGGCATTATCCACACATTTGGCTCTTACTCGTCTTATACTTTTGAAATCGTTTATGTTTTAATTTGTATTATCAATAAAGACAAGACATGATTTATGTTTTGTGTTGCAGGTTCGGTTCACCAAGTCAGTGGGAGGCAAAGGTCTGGGGTTCAGTATCGTGGGCGGCCGGGACTCGCCGCGCGGCAGCATGGGCATCTTCGTCAAGACCATCTTCAATAACGGTCAGGCGGCGGAATCGGGTTTACTGCGCGAAGGTTAGTTGCGGTTCATAGAATCTAACTGTCTGTACAAAAACATCGCTTTTAAAAATGATGTCCATCGCGTAGCGCTTGGGTTACATTCCTGCGCAACGGTTAATCGACAGCTGCAATTTATTGGCATTTCTTGCCCCCAAGTTAAGTGAGCTGCGTTAACTCGTGGTCGTCCCACTTGCACCTGTCTTATACGCGCTATAAATGCTATCAAAGGTTACGTCATCGCTAGGAGGATAAAGCAATCTGAGGAAACTTGTACTAGAATTTGCGAAGGTCTGCATGTAATTATGTGCGTATTCGTATACATATAACTATACATTAGTGGCAAAGCTAATTATCTATACGTACAGAAATACGTACCTTGACTAAGATCCTAATGATGTAGTTAGGCGGGAATGAATAGGGAAGATAATTAATGGAAAACTAGCAGGCGTCACTTTTGGCAAAGATGTGGGTGTAGTTCGTGTTGTGACGTGACGCTAGAGGTCAGCTAGAGCACTTACTTACAGTCAGTTTGCTTCCAAGGTCAAGAAACCTACAAATTGCGATTGCTTTAAGTTAGAAAAACTAAAAGGCTTAAAGTGGATTCAAAGACTTCCTCGATGTATGTAGAAATGTCGTGTGTAAGGTATACTTGATCTAAATACCTACGCAGTCAGATTAAAATGTTGTTATTCTTGTTTCATTATAAAAACTCAACTTTCCACTGAAACCTGGTTTTTTAATCCTTTTTATAACAAGCTTTTCTTGTGGACTGTACTTCTATCACTGATAAAAAAAAACAGAGGGCAATCTCACACAAATTGACCTAGTCCCAAACTAAGCTCTAGGCTTGTACTATGGGAACGAGACAACGGTAAACATACTTATATAAAAGAAAAAAGAAAGAAATACATTTATTCGTGACAAACATCAATAAATGACAGAGAAATATGCACCAGAAAAATGTAGTCACGAAATACAGAGAAATACATACTTAAACACATAGAAAACACCCAAGACTCGGGAACAAATTTTCGCGCTTATCCTTATCACACAAATATCTGCCCTTACTGGGATTTGAACCCAGGACAGCTGGCTTCGGAGGCAGGGTCACTCCCAACTAGGCCAACGTGTCGTCAAAAGATGAACTCGCTACGAGATAAAGAATCCAATCTCGACGGATCTTCTATTATTAGCTATTGAGGAGTTCTTAGCGACTTTTCCGGCTCCATCGTCATATCAGATCGATGGTATGGTATCATATTATTGTATTTGTCATCGAAATCATTTAAGCATGCTAAATTTCCAGTCAATACGATAACTGCAAGTAGGTTATAAATAGGAGTTGGACTTCCTATATGTGTTTACATTGTCAGTTAGTTACTGGCAATGCTAATTATAATATAAGTGAGTAAAAATGGCAGAATCTAAATTTAACGAAAGTTAAAGAAATATCATAAACTTCTAAGTATTGAGTGCCTTTGCCCGGTACAGTCATTCAAATTTAAAGAAAAATAGCCGGTACTTACTTTTATTTGATGATATTTGCACAACCGCTGAAATATGCCAACAAACAGTGGTGGTACTCGTATACACAAACGGCAAAATGGGACCTCTCAGCGTATTTAATAAAAATGAGTACTTAGTTGTCTGTTACACCTATTAGGGAATATTTTAACCAAAAATTGTCCTAATTCTTAATAGTCTAGAAGTTTCACTGATTTAGTTCTTCTCTTTTTACACGGATACCTTTACCTAATAATTACATTTTAGAACCTGGCCTGTTAATAATAGAACACTCTTATTAACATTTCTTAATACATAATGAGTATAATGACCCATGATTGAGAACTTCTAAAGAAAATAATCTGATACGGACGTGGCAGCAACGAATCACTACATAGTATAAAACAAAGTCGCTTCCCGCTGTCTGTCCCTATGTATGCTTAAATCTTCAAAACTACGCAACGGATTTTGATGCGTTTTTTTTTAATAGATAGAGTGATTGAAGAGGAAGGTTTATATGTATAATACTTTAATCCGGAGCGAAGCGAGGGCGGGTCGCTAGTTACTAATAAAATAGTTTTCTAATTAGACTAGACCAAAAGGATCTGAAAAGAGGTGTACAAACCGTAATTAAAAATAAGAAAAAGAAAAGGAAATTCAAAGTCTCTAAGTAACCACAATCTCTCCCCTCTTAAAACCAGTATTCGTGCAATTAAGTAATCTTCGATTATTCTCATTTCATTCATTCTCTCAGGCGATGAGATCGTGTCCGTGAACGGGCGAGGCACGGCGGGCCTGACGCACGGGGAAGCCATCAGGCTATTCAAGGACGTGCGCGCGGGGCCCGTGCTGCTGCGCGTGGCGCGCCGCGCGCCGCCGCGCTGACTGCCCTGCGCCTGCTGCGGGCCCGACCCGCACCAGGCGCGTTACCCAGACTCTTACTCCACCCTGTAACTATAGAAGAAAAAATAATGATGCCAAGAAACTCCAACTATCTGATTACTTAAGGATGCGCACGCCAAGACCGTGCTTCCGTGCTGACTGCCCTGCGTCTGCCCAGACTCGCACCAGGCGCGCTACCAGACTCTTAGAAGAAAAAAATATAATGTCAGGAGAATCCATCCAGTTATTTAAAGAGGTGCTTGTAGGTCTATGATGCCGTGCTGACTGCCCTGCGCCTGCTGTGGACCCGACTCGCCCCTGGCGCGCTACCCAGACTCTTACTATTCGCTGTAACTAGCTTAGAAGAAAAAATAATAATGTCAGGAGAATCCATCCGGTTATTTAAAGAGGTGCTTGTAGGTCTATGATGCCGTGCTGACTGCCCTGCGCCTGCTGTGGACCCGACTCGCCCCTGGCGCGCTACCCAGACTTACTATTCGCTGTAACTAGCTTAGAAGAAAAAATAATAATGTCAGGAGAATCCATCCGGTTATTTAAAGAGGTGCTTGTAGGTCTATGATGCCGTTCTGACTGCCCTACGCCTGCTGTGGACCCGACTCGCCCCTGGCTCGCTACCCACACTCGCTTACTATTTGCTGTAACTAGCTTAGAAGAAAAAATAATGTCAGAATAATCCATTTAGTTACTTTCGGAAGTGCGCCAAGCCTGTGCTGACTGCTCTGCGTCAAGTACAGGCACAACCCGCGATACATTAGACTCAGACCCAAACGCACTGAGAGCCGAGGCAGCGCGTCGCGGTGCAGTCCTATATTAACAGGTCTCAGCGCGTTTGCGGCTTTACTCTACCCAGTAACTAGCATGAGAGAAACTCGTTTACAACGTTTTCTTCATGAGTAGCCATCCAGCTGATCCGTACTTGTGAGCTACATTCTTACTCTTAGTCCACTTTTATTCCACTGTTATTCTACATTGTGATTATTCTAGCAGAGAAACATGTTTACAATCTAGACTCTTATTAATCTCGATGATCCCTTCCCCAGTACACGCACTACTCAATGATATTTAGTCATTCCTCTGCTCTATAACATTATTATGGAGAAGAAACAATTGTACAATTCAAAGCCATTCAAACGTGTCCGAATAATGACGTCTGCTACTCAATCTAGTCTCTAACTAGCATAGGGGAAACCAGTTTACAATGCGAAACATTTGACATAACCTTTATTTGCGGGCTAGAACTAAGAAAGAATACACCAGGCTGTTCTACACCGTGGATTATACTTAAATCAAATTACAGGTTTCAGATTTAGTATTTCAGTATAAATTGTATATATCGCCTGGAAATGTATTGGGTAGACATAGCGGTTTAGCGATCTATCATCAACTTACGTCAATCCTATACATTTTATCGACCGTACCTCACACGTTGGCAGTGGCACACTGAAAGGAGAACTAAATTTGAAGGGGTAGTGCCTTTATATGATTTTAATGAATACTTACTCAGCAGCACCAAATTCATTAACTAAGACTGCATTGGCTTGAGAAATTCCGAAAAAACTTAATATTGCCGTATTACCCAAGTTGTTAAACTTGACGTGTATACGGTTGGTTTGACTTGAAATTTAATATGCGTGTATAGTATCAACCATACCTAAGCATAAAATACCCTGAAGCTGCGTAAATGGAGTTATTACATGGGTTTCTTTTGGACGTGACCACACTGGTCGGCGTAAAAGACGCGGTAAAGCCTTGGCGCAGTAGACAAGTCATCGTATAAACGGTGCGTCAACGTATTTTAAGATTCGCTGTGGTCGATCCTAAATGATGAACATCCGATGGCAATTCCATATTTAAGTAGGTAGAGAAAGAAAATACCTCAAAAATGTTTTTTTGACGATAGCCCTATTCCAACCAATTGCTTGCCTCGTCCAAAATGCCGCGTTGTAGTTCGTATAGAAGTGTTTTCATATTACAGCACTTCTTTAGGGGTTGATGTTTGTGAAACCCTATTTTAATGAGACTCTACATTCTATAAGTAAGTTTAGTTTAAGTTGTCTGTCAGGAAGTAAGTCATGAAACGGTTTTATATAAATAGTTTAGTTTTGTGCATTAAAAAGCATATTTTACACTGGTTTTAAAATGCCACTACCTACTTCAAGAACATACAAAAGGCTAAGTAGTAGCAGTAGCCTTGACATCTCATTACCAGGGGTGGGATTCTTTACGGTAATAACGGTATCGTCTTTGACTTGTTTTCGTATGGTCAACGTTTTGATAGCTCTTATGTCATTTACAATAATAGCGACTGTGATATATACGATTCTAAAACACGTCAAACGCGATATCATTATAACGCAGTAGAATAGAGGCCCAGTTTGAAGTCAAAACCTGCAGTAAACTTAGGCTAAGCACTATTACGACGTTTCAAAAGAGTTTATTATTATGTAAACCTACTTGAATAAAGATTATTCTGATTCTGAATTTAGAAGAGCCGATCGTTTAGTAATCAGTGTTTTATAATGATGCAATGTATGTATACCCTAGAGACTAAGGTAATAAAACTAAAGATATATAAAATTTAAACAAAGAAATGCGCCCAAATTATTGACACAATTTCTAAAATTGTCTGTGATATAGCAATTTCGAAATAAGTTGCACTATAATTCATACAATTTGTAATTGTATTTTAATATAACATTTTAAAATATAATAAAAACATATTTTTTTGAATATATTTATAGTTAGGAGATTAGACAGTAAGTTAATGATATGTTTAACAACTGTATCTAAAATATTTGTACGAATAGGTAGATTCTTATTTATCAACTTATTAATATGCAATAACAATAACGTAGTGTGTATTTTTGTAAATTTACGTACTTAAGCTTAGCGATATGCTTTATTACAAGTAAAATAAATGACAGCGAGCCAACACATTAAAAAAATACATGTAAGTATTATTGTACCCGTTATCTTTCCCCGTACATACTTTTAACCTCGCATGCTTGAGAAGCTTGTGTGTTTGCTTGTTTGTTTGTCGGCCTGTTCAAACGGCAAACATTTGGAATACGCAAGTAAACTCGATGACAATGCCGATGCAATTATGCTGTCTAAGAGCTAATTCGATGATTGGTTCGGAAGGAGCTTCTTGTATTGGGATTTCATAGATTAGTCTTAATGCAACTGGTAATTGTGCAAAAAGAGTACAGTCGGTTGAAAAAGTGTGCCTCAAAATTATATTTTTGACATCATCTTGTTACGTTTAATAATGTTTTACTAATCATGATACACCTCAAAGCAAACTTATTTTTAGCATATTGTTCAAACCTAACCTTACCTACTTTTCTAGTAGATACTTTTTTGTTCCTATTGGAGTTGCAGTTCTAACCTAATTATATATTTTTTGTCTAGCAGGAAAAACCATTATCCTTAAATAGAAGTATGCCGTAGGATTGTTATGGTACAGTCAGCAGCAGAAGTAGCTACGCAAGCAATGCAAGCTAATGGACTTTATTGTCAAGAAAATACGTAATTTTGAGCATGTTATTCTGCTTAGCTACTTTTGATGCTGACTGTAGGTACATACAATAATATTATACGAAAGCCGGCAAAAATAATCTTCTGCTAAACACACAGATGAACATTTGGCAGCATATTGTAACCCATGGGTAGTGATAGTTATGCCAAGTATATCTTTATGCAAAAGTATCATTCGACGAAAAGTGTTTCTGCGATGTACATGTTATGTGAAGTGAATTTCAAACAATTATAACCTACCTGGGATCGCTTCATTTTTCATCGTATTCTTGTTTTGACACATTCTTGTATCATCGCTTTACGTTTTTGGCATAAATAATTACGAGTAGTAAAATCATTCTGTCACTAATATAGTTTAACTATTAGACTGATTGCTTCCTGATTCGTCGTATTCTTGTTTTAGACGTATATTTGGTAGTCAGTCTGTCAGTATATATATATATATATATATATATATATATAACCCCCCTGCAAAAACACTCTTAGCAAAATCGACGACAGGAATGACGTCACAGTTGTTGTTCCATGTTTAAAATATACGGACCTCATAAAGACATTTGCATTTATTTCAGAAATATATATATTTACAGAAAAACAAATTAATAATATTTTTTTTTTTCCCTAGTTTATGGTTGATTAGTGCCACGGAATAGTTCGCATTAAAAGAATATCATTATGGCGATGGTTCATACTGATTATCAAAACTTATAGATGAATTGCAAAAATATTGTACGTAGTTAGGGACCTAATTGATGTCAGTGTTTAATTGAAACAAATTATGTTTCCTTTGTGTGACGAAGATCAACCATACTATCATACGACTAATTTTCGTTACACAAAGGAAAAATAATTTGTTTAAATTAAGCTTTCATATCAACTAGGTCCTTAACTTTGTACAATATTTTTGCAATTCGCCCAGATTATGAAGACACTTTACTATTTGAAACTTAGTTAATTATGCATTTTTAGGAAATGTTGGCCACTTCATCAACCAGACACTTGAAAATTGTCTTTTTCAATACAATGTCATAATTATGGTTTGGTCCTTCGTATTTTTGGATTGAGAATTGGACATGTACAACAATGTGTCTTTATAATAAACTCGTTTTCGCTTTTAATTAACTTCCCTACTATTTCATCAGTGCTACTACAATTCTGTTATCCTTCATACATACTTACGATGCACTTCGTACCTTGGGATCGAAATGCAAGCGAACGACATGACATGTACAGACAGATGTTGCCGTCGCGCCTGACGGGATCGCGTCAGCAAAGTATTTCAATTTAAACATGGTGCAATATGGAGAACTTATTTATTTTAACTTTAGTGCACCTGTAACGCCAATTTCTTGTCCCTCCACCCCCCCGCACGTGGACCATATCCGTATACAATTATACACCACAAAAACCTTGTGTAATCCTTGGCAAAGTGGAACCCTGACCTACCATAGGACTGTGTCATGCTTAGTGTTTGACTTTTCTTACGATTTGATTTTTAATGTCACTGTGTGTCTCGATTGGGACACACTTGAGGTATGTCCATAATGGCATCTGTCAGCAGTTAGCGTAGCCGAGCAGCAAGCATCTTGTAATTTCGCTTGGGGTTTACTCAAGATGCCTTCTGTCAACGTTACGAGTATACCACTACAGAAATCAAAGAATATTAAATATTAGGACTCTCGTAAGTATCGCGCATTTATTGAAGTTACCAAATCTATTCACGGTATGGATTTATTAGGAATGAGCATAATTATGTCAATTCCATACATTTAGCGAGATTTCTAATCATCAGCTTTCACAAAATGCATCATGGGTTACTTTTCTAGCAATATCAACAGCGCCAGATTTTAACACAGACTGTATCATAAATTTGTATTCTTCTTAGCATTCAAAAACTACCAATATTTAAACTTTAAATGCAACCTAGACTGGCGACGAACGTGAAATAATATGTTACGTTAACTATGAAGTTATACAGAATCTGCTTCGTCCAGTACCTTGTAGACTGTTATGTGCTCCGATAATGGGACGTAAAACCGATTGAGTGCCCCAAATTACCGGGGCGTTTTATTTATGCTAGCTTAATAACCATTCGCGTTTTGCATAATTAACGGTACTTAATGTACATTAGCATTATCTCTATTATTGATTCAAATTATTTTGGTTCAGCAATACAGTAGGATTCCACTCAACAAGGGTAGCCTTAATTAAGAATAAACATTAGACGAAAATAAGTAATTTATTATTATAATCAATACAAGAAAATAATAACATATTTAGGTAGGTACAATTATAATTATAAATAACCTGAAATACTCTCATTATGTTTTCCCTACGAATACTAGCAAAACAATAAATAAGGCAATAAAGGCATTTAACAATGAACGTAGGAATAACACCAATACGAGTAAACACAACAGTAATTTACGTTATTTTTTTGAAAAATAATAATAATAGCTTTAGTTATCATAAAATTATGTACATGCTTAATATCTAAAATTAATTGCTATAAATTAGTGGTAAGGTAAGGCTTACAAAACAGGTGCAATATTCATGGCAAGTATCTGCTAGGATTGTAGACATATTGGAATTATTTGATTGGTTTATAAAATAAAGCAAGAGACATTAATATACGTAAAATGATCTCTTTTACAATCATCAATGGAGAGCATTTTCGTTATTATAAATTGGGTATTTTTGCCACGCTTACGTCCGCATAATTCCTAATAAAATAATGGTCACAATTTTGAACAATGCATTTAAGGCGTTGAGTTGTTCCCAGACACAAGGATGGCACTCGAACAGATCGGGAATGCCGCTCAACACTTACACTTTAAGTACGGCGCCAAATTGCAAGCAGTAAGCATCTCCGTTCGCCATTCTGCTGTCTAGACTAGTAAATACAATTCCTCCAGCTCCATCCAATTTGGTTAAGTATAAATGTTTTAAAACAATAAAACAGTCTTAGTGAGTTCCTAAAACGATAAAATGTAATCTTTCCATTCAGTTAAAGGGACAAATTGGCACACCGTTATGTACAACGAATCTACTGACTAAATGAAGGGAGTCAATTGAGTTTGTACAAGTAGCGAGCGGGCCCGGCGCGCTTCCGACGCACTTCGCTAAATTGAATGGTGTCAGTTAGCATCTTTTTATTCTCTCGTTCAGTAAACGTTCAGAGAAACGGCTCTCGTTAGCTGAGTGCGAGCCGGCTCGGACAGCACGCGTTCGCCAAATTAGTTCAGCTCAAGGCCCTTCAATTTCCTCGCGCTGACTATTCCGACCAAACTACTCGAAAAGTGAATTTAAATAGACCACACAAATATTGTCTTGCGTAATTGCGTAACCATGCTATTAGGTCAATGTAACACACTTAAGACTATTTACCGAGGGGGTTTCTCATTACTAGAGTGACGGGGCCGGCGGGCAGCGCCTTGAGCGCCGCCCAGGCTTGGGTTCGTGTGAAGCCCTCCATCGAAACTCCTCCAGCTGAGAGGAGTTCAGCACCGACTAGAATACGCCCACTTTGCGCAGCCGCTCCACCTGGAAAACGAAATTCTTTGTCAATATCATAAAAGTACATACAGCGTGTAAAAATCATTCGGGCATGGGTATATTTTAGCCAAACGTAGTTAACGATCATACAAATCATGTGAGGATGATTTTTTCTTGGTAGCTTTTATTATTGAAGCGTAGGTAGTTAATGTTTTAAAGTTGGTCTTAGGAGCAATGTACGAAGTGTGAGAGCGTCCATCAGTCATCATGGTTATTACCTGTACGCAAGTGCAAGGACGGCATGTGGAAAATAAGTGGGACGTATTCAAAAAAATTGTACATAGTTTAGTTAAAACAAAACTAAACTGATTCCTTTGTGTAACGAGAGTTACCCATATATGACTTTCGTTACACAAAGGACGCGATCGTGATTTTTGTTTTCAATAAGCCTTTAACCTTAAGAATAAATACCTACTATTATTCTTATGCTTTAACTATGTACAGTCAAGTTCAAAAGTATGTATACACTTTAGTACCTTGTCTATTTAACGTCATGTTTAAACTGCCATATGAAATTATCCAAGCGATTAAAGTGACAAGGTACTAAAGTGTATACATACTTTTGAACTTGACTGTACAAATTTATGAAAAAGTCTCAAGTAACTATATCAGTCGAGTGAACCACCACGATTAATAAGTAATTAAATTTATAACGGAATATGCGGAGACTTGTTGTCAGCAATTTATAGTTGTCATATTATTTCTTACTTTCTTGTTTTAGTCTGTAAGTCTCCCTAAAAAAAATAAAAAAATGATCTTTATTTTTAACTTTTATTGGTGAAGTAAACAAACGGCGAACCGTAATTCATGACATGACGATTACGTAGATGCTTTAATTTAATTGGCGAAATGTGTGATACATTGCTTGCTGAATAAATTATATGTAATACGAAAAAGGAAAATACAACAAATGTTGCTGTTACACAAGTTTTTACGTTAATTAGTGTGCATATTAAGTTTTTTTAAATACATGTATAAACTACGCTGTGTACGTAGAACTACAGTTATAAAACGTCACAGGCAAGGCTGGGTTGATTTTGCGACTAAGAAAATACCTATCCCTAGTTTTTATTAAAACTGAAACTAGCTTCATAGTCTTTTTTGCATTTAAAAGATTTTCATTTCTATTTCCGAGTGAAATGTAAATTTAGTCACCATTACATTGTCTTCTTACCTAAGATATTTACGAGGCGTTTATCATTATTGCAGGCACAGGACGTCCACTGTTGGACATAGGCCTCCCCCGAAAGTTTACCACAAGTGCCGGTCCTGCGCCGCTTGCATCCATCATCCATCCATGGCGTCGGTCCACCTTGCCGGAGGTATACCCACGCTGCGTCTTCTGGCTCTCGGACATCACTCGAGAACACTTCGACCCCATCGGTTATCTGTTCTGCGAGTGATGGCCCCGCCCCTTAAGTGCAGCAAAACTGAGGGCTACATCGGGGACTTAAGTTCTCATACGGATCATCTCATTTCTGACTGAGTCGATCGCGCTGAGTAATTCCTTTAAGTACCTTGAGCTTTTTTATGAAGTTGATTGTTAGGTGGGGGCCCACATCTTAGGACCAAAAGTCATCATGATCGAACGTGAAGTTTCCCGAACGCTGCCCAATCGAGTCAGATGCGACAATAGCCTCTTTTCACGCGACATTAGTAATATGCAAAGTTTGGACAAGTAATATATAAAACTAGTCCAAATCGATAACATTAGTAGTTGCTGAAATATGTATACTATGGTGACAGACGGACGAACCCACACACAGGCAGATAGAAGGATTTGAACCCTAATGGCTACATTGTTACTATTTTAAGACGAAATGAGAGCGTCCTAGAACAGCATGGCGTCATTTATTGAGTCCATGTTTTGGCTGTAAGCTTGAAAGGTAGGCTAAGTACTACGAGTAGGTAGGTATATTTTTGGTCAAATGTATAATTTCCCAATTTTTTCATTTGCCAATCCAATGTTATATAATTTTTTCAGAATCTATTTTAGTACCATATCGTGTAGAACCCTTTAGGTTAGGTTAGGTTAGCTTGTATAAAATCCTGAAATATTTACGGTTACAGAAAACAAAGCGGTTCGGCAAATGAAAATTTGGGAAATGAAACATTTGACCAAAATCGTTTTGGCGGAACGAAGGTAACCCGTATATATAAGGCCTACACGCGCCAGCAGATACTTAGTAAAATTACATACATACATACACATCACGCCTTCATTCCCAAAGTGGGGTAGGCAGAGCTACAGAAATACCAACCACTCAAAAAAGATTTGTTTGTAATTCTGTAACCACATTTTGCACAATCAGGCCAAGAAGTTTACCAGTGTATTAGTGACAGGTTGCAAGCCCATCGCTTAATAGTAGGTACTAAAAGCTCTTATTCCCTTAGTCTCCTCTTACGACATCCACGGGAAGACATGGAGTGGCACTATTCTAACCCGGCAACCACACGGGCAAAATTATGGTGTAAATATCTCAATTCTCCTGAAGCAAATGCTCTCGTCGCCTCTATTGCTTCTACTTTAACTTGGCTATGGGTTTCTAACCTGCAAACAACTTCTTGACTGTGAGCGGGCGGTCGCCGTGGGGGGAGTCGCGGCCGCCATCGAGCCCGAAGCCGAGCCCTGCGCCGCCACCGGCCTTGTCGAGCACCACGCTCACCACGGACCGGCTCGAGTCTGCGTCATGACGAGCCTTCGACTCCGCTATACAACAAACAAGCATTAAGTACAACCTACCTGGAAGACCGAATTTTGCATAGGTTGAAAACGAGTTTTCCCAAGAATCACAACATGACAGATCGAACACTGGACCCGAGAAACCTTTTCCCGTCATATAAAAAAAAATGA
Organism: Acleris holmiana; assembly: GCA_949316455.1. Classification (NCBI taxonomy): domain Eukaryota; kingdom Metazoa; phylum Arthropoda; class Insecta; order Lepidoptera; family Tortricidae; genus Acleris; species Acleris holmiana. The sequence goes on from OX438764.1 coordinate 12,038,187, forward strand.
AAATCCAACATATACATACATATATTATTCCTATATTTTTCACAATGAATAAGTGAATTTCTCGAAACATTTTAGTCGGTGGCGAAGTAAAAAAATATCCTTTTTGGTGAGCTAGTCACCGGATGAGTTAAAAAATCGACCTCCTGTTTTTTTTAATATAATCAGAGGGCATAGACAAGATACATTCTGCAAATTTTATCACCACCGAAATCAGGTAAAATGTATGCTATGGACGTAAGGTCAGACGTGGATGCTTGAATAGTCGCGTAGAGCGGGTATGTCAACTCCATACATTTTGTAAGTTTTCGGAAGTCGTCAGCTTATAATGCAACTTGTCTAGGCCCGCAGATCTATATTTTTTCCTTATCAAACCAAATTCGTATGTTTGGGATAACTATTTGCAAGAGTTATTTGTTATATGAACTACATTTAATTTCAAAATAAACAACCATTATAATCATGTTTGCTCCCTTTTACGTCGGTAGGTATACGAGTAGGTATATATTCACGATGCAGCGTAGATTTATTTACTTTCACCTGTCATACAAATTCAAAATCAAATTCATAACATTTATTTGACACAAACACACTGCAACATATAAAATAACTTCACTTACCATTGTCAGAGCCGCACGTAACGCTACTTGCATTATCTTGTGCGTCGTTCTCTATCTCTATCATCACTTCCAAACGTTGCTCCTGCAAATAAACGCATGATCTATATTAAAAATCGTCATTTGCGAGTCAGACTCCAATTTCGCACTTTTTTAGGGTTCCGTAGTCAAACTAGGTACGCTTATAGTTTCGCCATGTCCGTCCGTCCGTCCGCAGCCTAGGGCAGAGACTCTTACTTAGTACTAGAAAGCTGTAATTTAGCATGAATATGCATATTAGTCACGCCAAGAAAGTGGTACAATAAAATGTAAAAGATTTTTTTTTAGGGGAGGTCCCCTACTCGTAACGTGGGAATGTATTATTTTTTCTAGTCTACCCTATAGTGTGGAGTGTCGTTGGATAGGTCTTCCAAAAATATTATGGGTTTGTGAAAAGAGTTTTTCGATTAAGTAATCCGTTTGTGAAATATTAAGCTTTAAAGCGCAAATTTTTGTTAGAATCAAATCTGAAAAAAACTTAAATGAAAGAACATATAACGAATTATAATGTAAGTAGACATCATTGATTCTTGAGACACAGGCGATTAAAGTGTTTATACTTACTAAAATCATCTAAGACGGCCCTAAATGACTCTAAATAGAAAATTAGTTATACTTGTTGATTTTTATGTTTGTAGTACTTAACGGCTTTGAAACCCTACACTACACACACATGGTCCAACATGGTCTTGCTCGGTTTTTTTTCTATTATATTTACATGTACCTGGTGGTATTTTGTTGCATATTTCCATGATAAGTCGAAAACTTCGCGGCATTAAAAGCAAAGAAGATTTTGTGTGATGTGTAAATCCCGTAATTAGTGAAGTACCTTAAGGATAGCTACAGTCTGCGCATGCGTCAGTCCTGCCATACTGCAATTGTTTATGCTTCGAATTTTGGCGCCACGCTTTAATCCGGCCCTCGCCGCAACACTATCAGCAAGAACTCTGTGAACCTACGTAATGAAAAATAATGGCAATTAGTAATCAATATGGCCTAGTTAACTTACTTACCCCAAAAGAAGAACAAAATACAGAAAATGTAATGTTATAACAACTGTGTTACGTACCGTGACATCCTTCGCTTCGCAATCAATGCCACCGGCCAGAATTAGGCCCACGCCAGAGCTCGCGCCTTTTTGTAATCTCATTATTTGTGTTGATATTTTTGACTCTTCTAAAGAGCTCAGGTCACTTTTGTCGCTTAAAAATCCATTGCCATTACTGACTTTGATAACGGACTTGTCTTCTTTAGGTAAACTACTTACATTTTTAGAAATATGAGCAGAAACTTTTGATATTGAATTATCTCTTTCAGTCTTTACAGGTACTTTTTCTTGTTTAATATCTAGTAAACTAGTTTTTTCCGCAGGCATCATTTTATCATATCTATGAAGTCCAGTTTTCTTAACTTCTTTAATCATGTTTTCCGTTTTCGGTTTTGGTGGATCTTCAACTTTTGCGGTTTCTACAACCACTTCGCTCTGTTTTGTTTTGTTTGCCGAACTCGAATTTCTCTTAAGTCTTGAGTTTTTGAATTCAGTCTTTCTTTGTCGCACGTTGACCTCGTGGTCACTGTCGGAATCTGTTTCAGCAATTACCTTGTTGCGGCGTCTGTTTTCGCCTTTATTCGAAATAGCACTCACGGAAGACGTGAGTGTAGAAAGGCGGTCAGACGCATTACGCGTTGGGCTGGGTGATCTTTCGTATGACTCGTGCGAGAATTTAGTTTCAACTACGGGTGACTTCAGCTTAGCATCGCGTCCGCTCCTACATTTTGCCGAAGCCAAAATATTTCTCCTATTTATAGTGTCTATATTACACGTTTTCGATCCCTTTTTCCTGTCTGTGTCAGCGACAGAACTTTCTAAAGAACTGCAGCTGGCTTGCGACCCAGAAGTAGCTGCCGAACCCGCTGAAGAACTGAGTGAAACATTCGTATCAGATGATACTGAGCGACATACGTTACGTTTAACGTATTGCTCACAATTTTTCTCCGAAATAGACTTGGTAGGTATTTCAGTTTTTACAATAGTGTACGAAGTATAATGTGATGTTCTGGGTGAGAGACGGGAATTATCAGATTCAATGCTGTCTAGATTATGAAGAGGCGAGGAAGCTGATGAACGATAGCTGGATTGAGTCGAGCTCATTGCAGAATCATTATCGCTGTCCACTATTTCAGTCGCAGTACATATCTTAATTTCAACGTTTTTGTAATCACGTTTGTTACTCAATATTTCTTTATAATCGTTGCTGGAACTTTTGTTGAAATTGGACATAGAAAATTTAGTAGGAAGCGTAGATGTCCCATTTTTGAGATCCAATAAGCTTCGCGCAGGATTTGGAGCAAAAGTTTTACTGTTCAATTTGTTGAGAACATCTACCTTTTCATTGAACTTTCGTTCTGGCGTAGACTCTTTTGATAAAGAGGAAGGTGTGTACACTTGCAGAGACTTTCTTTTAAAAGCAGGTGAATACTTGGGGATATTATTTGGTAAAAGGTTGGTTTTCCACTTGGTTTCGTTCAAATCGATAAATTTCTTCTGACTTGTTGTATTATCTGTTTTATTCAAATTTGTGTTCTGATTTGGTTTAAATATAAATGGTTTTGATATTGAATCCTGTACTTTAATTGCTGGTAAATCCACAATTGGCGATTGTACTTCTGGTATGACCAAACCCCTGAGTTTTGATAAAGACTTTTTTCTTTGTTCTATTAAATACTCAAGATTTGACTTGTGAACACTTTTATCACCATTATCATCACTTACACTGCGCGCATGAAAGACTGGCTGACTAAATGCCTTCTCAATGCTCGAAGGTAGAGTAGTTGTACTTCCATAGAATAGTGGTTTCTCTATTTGACGAGAACTCAATGTATGAGATCCCTGCAAATTCGGAGTAATAACCGTAGTTTCTAGTGCTCCTAATACTTCCGGTCGCTCTGAATGTCTCTTATACGATGGTGGTACTTCGTCGAGATTATCTTGAGACTTTGTTAATCGTCTGTCTAGGGACGAAACATCTGTGTAGTTACTCGAGTACGAAGTTGTACTTTTTCTGGAGACCGTAAGGTTTTTAGGAAGTGTCCCGCAACTGTCCAATTGATCTGAACAAGGAGTACGATCGTTAGAAAACATGGCTATTTTGTCTTTAACACTAGCTTCACTTCTGGCATCCTGTGTCCTGGAGACGTAAGAGAAGCGCGTGCGCGTGTTGGGCCAGCCGGCGGGCAGGCGCGGGGGCAGGCGCGTGGGCAGCTCGGGAGGCTTCTCCACGGCGTCCGCGGGTGTCTCTACCCCGTCGGGCGGCTGCCGAGGGCACGTCGGGAGCGGGCTCTCGTCGTTCGACAGGCTTTTATCTTCAGCATCGCTCTTGTTGACCCGATCTGAAAAATTAACACCGTATTTATCACTGGCTCACTCTAATAATGACTTATTATGGGGATGTCTTGTAAACTATTAAAATGGAATATCAGTTATTATAAGCAATCTTTAACATAATACGTAACTTGAATGATGGCATATCGCAGCAATAAAACAATACATGTGCACGTAAATAATATCATGAAGGTTTAAGATTAAACCTTGAAGGCGCTGAGTGGTAAGACCAACAATGAATATGGAAAACCAGTATTCTGAGGCTAAAAGATGAATCACCGCCGGTGTCACTTTACAGTTGACCAACCTATTAGCCAAGATGATGCGTCACTAGTTCTATTACACCCGGTATTCAATAACTTTAATTAAGTAGTATCATTAGTCGGCAGAAAACTGGCGCCTCTTGTCTTTGTCAAAATGATCATGTCTTTATACCTTCCCTTTCTTCTTCAATTGGATGTAGACAACGAGAGTGTCTGATTTTTACGACACTGTACGATTTTGTGTCAAAAACTATCACTCTTTGTGTGTACATCACTCGTAAAATACAGTTTTTTTTAAAACATGTGCGTTTATAATGAAATTCAAGTACCAACTGATGTTTTTCCAATATATACGTAAAAGCATTAATACGTAAACGCAATTATGTCTATACGTATTATTTATTCTGCGGACCTGGCACGCTTTAATTTGTTTGAACAAATGCTTTGGGCACACTGAAATTCAGCATCGAGGACCACCTTAATGGTTCTTTGCTGGTGTTGTCGCTGTTTCGTCATTTCGCCATAACAAAGGGATTGGTTGGATCAATTTAATCAGTTGTGCGAAATGAGTGCACAAAGTGTGCGCACGGGCAGTGGGAGCGGATGCACATGTGGGGCTCAAGATTACTCAGTACACGTATGTTCATCTGTGTACTCTACTGCATCACTGTACCTTCTTGTTGTTCTATTTCATACGACCTTAACAATAAAAATATTAATTTCGATTTTAAACAGGAAATGGGCAATGTGTGTGTGTCAACGTGAAACTTGTTTATTTTCGTGCATTCCAATGCAGTTCTTGTAGGTAGTTAAACTGCTGTAACTGCAGAAATTCACCTACTTTATTGCCGATAAAATTGTGCGATTTACGTTGGCACAATGGAATTTATAACGACTTACTCTTAGTAGTTACAATAGATGTAACAAGAAAAAAGTATGCTGCGCTGTGAATTCCGTATAGGTACAATTCGAGATGTTTGTCATTCCTTCTACGTATTCAGATAAGATGAGTGAAGGTATACAAAAGGTATGAGAATATTAAAAAATAATATTAAAATTCTACTTATGTTACAAATATGTACAAAACTTTAAAACGGGCATTGTTCACATAGCGACCAAAAGCATTTACTTAGCACTTTTTGGCTACGTACGCGTGCCTGAAGCACCTAGGGTTAGACAAGTTGCATCCTGCAGACGTTAATGACAGGATACCTATATCAAAGGCTACGGCTATGTAAGTATAGGACTAATTTGAATGTAGTGTGTTCATGTATACATGTCAGTCCAATATTAATAAGGTGGAACGGTACAAATTGTTTCAAAGTTCTTTTTTTATTATTAAAATCTTACACGATGTTTACGTATTTAACAACAAAACCATTTATGATGCATCGTCACATGAAGATTTTAGGTATCTAAGTACAAAGAAGATGACATTTTTTTGGAATAAGTATGATATTTCTGTCTGTTTGACTGTCCATTTATATACCACAAAAAGAGTTAACATAAGTAAAAAAATAATATCAAGGAGGTGAAGAGAAATGAAAAGTTAAAACCTTGAAATATAAGGGATATTTTTTTACTTAGGTAGGACGCGGAAAGCGTAGGTTAGAAATTTAGAAAAATAATTTCATTTTAATTTATTTGGTATTATGGCCTTCGTAATGTTCACTTTGAAGATAAGAAGATATTTTTTCTCGTAATAATTTACAGAACCGCACTCACCGAATCCGCACTTGACCGTTTTTTTATGGTTCTGAAGTCAAACAAGAACCCTTATAGTTTCACCATGTACGTCTGTCTGTTTGTATGTCACAAGCACTTTTTCTCAGAAAATATCAAATTTACAAAACGGATATTTTGTAAACGTACTTACAGCTTTTGATCGCGCATTAAGAATAAGTACCTAGGTACCTACCGGGGCGACCGAGCTCTACTTGGGTGTATGTACGTCCGCACGTCGTATAAGGGTCGTTTTAGAATACACCGTGTTTTTTTTGATTTACGATAACTTCGGCATATTGTTAGGTACACGTATAGAAACTACGTGGTACATTAGATTTTAAAATATTGCAAAAAAAGAATTGTTTAGAACAAAGTAATTAAATGTTGTGTCTTCAATCATTCTAAAAGGGTCTTTAGAGTTAACTCATAGTTAGTGTCAAATACGTCAAGTCAGCGTGACATACACACACACAAGTAAAGATAACACTTGACAGGTGCACGACCTAACAATTGAAAACTCTTTACTCATAATAGGTAATTAAAAGAAAATTGTTAGGTATCAATTAAGAGCCTTTTACATTAGTTTAACGTGATTAACTGATTAATTTTAATAATTGAATATCTTTATAACCGTACGAGTTATCATATGTCTGTCTTCGGGAAATTAGCTTAATTTGACTTGAAGAACGTGCCCTTAAAGTTATCGTAAATCAAAAAAAACACGGTGTAGAATACGAGTATAATATAAGACAAAAATTTATAGTTAACAAACAAAAATAACGATCTATGCGATCGAAGCCTATAATTAAAAACAAACTTAATTGATTTATTTGTGTAACGAAAGTTAGTCATACAAACTATATGGGTTACTCTCGTTACACAAATAAATCAATTAAGTTTTGTTTTAATTATAGGCTAAAAACAAAACAAACAAAAACAAAATTGTACATAGTTAACTATGTACAATTTTGTTTCAACTTTCCATATGTCAAATACCTCGGAACCCGATTTTTCGGCGGGTCCCGAATTTTCCCATTGATGACGACTTGACAGATCGATTTTTTAACCCAAAAAACCCCTTTTCCGCAATATTCATCTAAATCGTTAGGGCCGTTTTCGAGAACGTGATTACAAATATATAGACAAATTTGGTCGGTTAATAAAAACAATAGGATAAATAATTAGTTAAAAAAAATATATTATTAAAAAACTGATAACCGTACAGCCAAAACTACTACTAAAATCTGAAAAATATCTTAAATTCAAACACATACCTAATTATCACGAATTTCAATGAAAAACTATCACGACTAAGTTGACTTGATTTGTTTTCGAGCTACAGGGCGACTAAAATACCTACATACGTACTAAAAATTATCACCAATTCACTTGAATTAAAAATTACCTCATACTTGTTGTTTTTTTAAATAGATTTTGTGTTTGTAATATTAGCGTTGGGTTGGAACCCTACAATGAGCATGGTCCAACATGCTCTTGTCCGGTTTTTTCCATTGTTATGAGTGTTATGACTTATTTACTTGGCACAGCGATATTGAGACCGGCCAAGTTGGCTGGCTGGCTGGTTGGTTGACTGTTAGCTTCGCGAAATACAAGTACTAGCTATCTAAGGCATTATGCATACCTGCAAACTGTCTTCATCTAGAACGACGACGACGGGGGTTACCTAGGATTACGGTCGCGAGCGTTGCACAGCAAACATACGCGAAAACGTTAAGTTGATCCACATAATAGATAAAAGTGCAAGTTAAACATGGCAATTTCAGAGAAAGGAACATTTTATAGATGGAACGATAAGGAAAAATAACACATTGTATGTAATGGCAAATATGTGTAGACTGTAGGTAGCAAAACTCCTGGAGGACATGTCCTTAGTACACACAACCATTCAAACAAAAAAAAAAAACAACAAACTCGTATCTGATGAATAATACAAACTTTTTATACAATAGGTAAACAAATAAAAATAAATAAATAAATATATTTTACTATAATAGAGAGGGCACAGACCGTAAAGTGACACCGAGCGTCGCGGCAGTTTCCTCAACTCCAACATCTTGAAACCCTTCAAGGAACGTTCAGGGATGAATTATTTGAACCAATTCATAACTGCGCACTTTCATTAAGTAAACCAGTTTCAGTTCATTCAGAAAATGTTACTTTCATTACACGATCAACGAAATCCACGAAAAACAACACCCACATCTCACGAGAAGAGAACAAAAGGATATCCACTTTATTTATTTGGTGGTGAAACGATACCGCGAATCTCTCGGTTCAAGGAAAGAGGATCGGGTTAAGAATGCGGAACCAGCTCATTGACGACCGAAATAACAGTTATTTAACAGAGGGCGGTGCGTGCAGAGTGCGCCCACGGCGAGTGCGCGGGCGCCGGTCGGCGCAGGACGCGCGGTCAGCACGGACGCGAGCGCGAACGGCGAGCGCGGTGCCGCCGCGGCGGGGCGAGATGCACTGAGTCGCGGCGGGCTTGCACAAATTTGCAGCGTCGCCGCCCTTGACGGGGGCGTTGCTCCGAGCCAGGGACGGACACCGAGCTGCGCACGCGAGGCTCCCCCGCATCCCATCGCCCGAGACTGCAAAAACCTTGCTGACGTGACTAGATACCCTCACCCTCGCACCGCAGACTCGAGCCAGAAAGCCCTGACTAACCAAATCAAACCACAGAATCATCGCTTATTTTACGATTTAATTCACAAACACTCTCGGTGTTCTAACTTTGAAGTAAGCATGAATCTGTAAATCTGAGCTATTTTTAGCGAGGAGAGGCATTGAGGGCGGCGACCGTGAGCGCGCGGCGGCGCTGCGCTCGCGCAACAGATGTCAGGGTCGCAGGCGCGCGAGCACCCCGGCTACGCTCCACTTCCGATTATACACGCGCCTTCTTTGGTGAGATGCAACTGTTGGATTGGGCTCAGAAAATGCGGACAGACCGATCTCACGACTGCACTTTCTTTTCATCAGTACTGTGAGTGGAGAGAATAAGTGGCATCGCGGAATGCGCCGTGCCATCTAGGTACATAGAGGTGACGTCGCCGCGGCCGCGGGAGGTTGGAATGCCGCCTGTGCTCTCCGAGCCACCGCCGCCCCTCGCAATCCGGACGCGGCCTTTAAACCGCTCCGACGTGTTTGCAGAGTTGTTTGCACATTTTTTTACATTCCCGTCCTTTTATTAAACTCTTTATAGTAGCCATAATATAGATCAAAACATGTTAAATGAGTTGCAATAAGCAGAAGTGATTCAAAAACCTCTACTTGTTTTAACTCATTGTAAAAAAACCTCAAATACGGGTCTTACCGTTATTGACATGAATGATCTTTTAGATGCAGCAAGATCCTGCCGAAAAGAAGAAATCCTTTGAAAACAATAGGCGGAAAGATTTCAAGAATTTGAATGTCTGACGGCGTTGGGTTCCAACAGCAAACTTTGAAATAGATAGGTAAGTGAAAGAAAGTGTAATCGATTTCACTTTCAAAACTAAATTAACTTTCTCCAGTGACATGTATTATGTAATCCCAACGAGACAAGAGGCATAACCGCAACATTTGTATCTCGGAAAGGTCGCGGGGCAACTCTTTTATTAATTCAAATCGCTTACTTGTGTTTATTAGTCAGCACATCTGACATAACGATCTCGGGTGGCACCTATAACAACAGTGAGTGATGGATAGAATATAACACCTCTGTGAAACTTACTAGGTATCGGTATTTCACCTAAACGCTTAGCTAACCTCAGTATTCAGTGAGCAGAGCCATGACGTAACAGTTATTTGATTATTTGTGTTCTAACGAGCTAAGGGTAATTAATGCTTTGGCATGTCGGTTTTGCGGGCGAGGGGAGCGGCATTCGCGACATTTAAGTCGAATAAATAACGCTTCGATTGCGGTATGCGACCGGCGACCGAGCGGGCTGACTGCTGCGAATCAAACCGGGCACGCCAGGAATCCGCCAAACGTTACAACATCCTCTCACACACCTGCTCCGCAAACCACAACTCTATTGCTTCCGCCATAAAGTGCAGTTCCATTGCGAATAAAGTATAAACACTTTTTGCTAAAGCCTTCACCGGAGAAAATTCCAGGACTTCCAATTTAAAATGGCAACCGGATAAGTTAAGCCCATCAAAGTTTTTTGGTTCAAGGTAGTATTAATGGATTCCGAGGGTTTACATTGAGAGAACCTTACAATAATATAAAACAATAACTGATATCCCTCATTTCGTATGTGGAGAAAATTAGGACAATAATTAAGTTAATCCCGAAGATAAAACATCGTGTAATGGCAAAACCTGCGTTTAAGTTTGCTAGCGTGTGAATGAAGTCTTAAAAGGAAGTGTACTTACAGGCAATCAGCGGTAAAAGCTTGCTCAGGTGCACTATAAACTGCTAACCTCTTTTCTATTGTGATCGTATCGATCTAAAGTATTGACAATGGCTATCAATCACGAGCGATAAGCATTTGAAATCGAATTTCTGGGATGCAAAATGCCGGTTAACAATGAAAGTTGACGGGTAGATCGTGGTTGTCAATTTAATGATCAGCCAGCGGGATATCAGAACACAACTTTCCTTATAAGCATACTCACAACAAAAAAGACTACCTTACCGTACTGATGAGATCATCAATATTTATACAATTGAGGATTCAATAAATCTATAGAATAACGGATGATTACAGCCGCAGTGCAAGAAGAGGAAGTACTTACTTAAAGAGCTTAATAATATTTATCTTTAAAAGTGACCAGTTTACCCCTCAGTACTTATACGGTTTGAAAGTCGGCGGCATTCGCGCAATGCAGTTCAAGCCTTGCACCGAAACTGCATTACGGCATGTGCAAAGAATGAGCAGGTGCGACAAAACGGGCGGCGGCGCCCTCGCAAGGTGCACTTTCACGACCCGGCGGCACACGCAAGGATTCCACGACACAACTATGTATAATATAATACGAAATGTATACAACCGCCTGGAATGCAATAAATATTAAATTTCTCTATAGGTTCAACAGCACAACCGATTAAGAAATTTACATAAACACGATATCGCAATGATTATGTATTTGTTTGGACACGTTTAGAGCACGCTGGGGGAGGCGTGGCAGGTAACCTCACTTTTCAGGAAAATTGCGGACATTTAGCTTTACCTTTTTACTAACTAGACAGATTACACGAAACCGTTGGTAAAGATAACAAAGAGCAATTTCGTTAAAAAAAACTACCTCTAAAAATGTTCTTATAAATCGTTTAATACATAGTGCGAACCGAGTGTTCTGCACCTACCTATTTATCTACGATTGGTAAAATTGTCTATCTTTTCCGATAGACTATTTTACCAACTGCAATATAAAGTTTGCCATGCGACAACTTATCTGTGGGGCTTGACAATTGCAACTTGTCAACTGCAACTTGTCTAGCCCCTCAGTATCCTTAAAAAATCATATGTGATAGAGCAACTTCAGTAGTTTCTAAAATAGTGTCCGGATAAAGTACGAGTATAATAAAAGATAAAATCTTTTACAGTATAAGATCCGAGTATAGAACGACCTTCACGGTATAAGATCCGAGTATAGAACGACCTTCACGGTATAAGATCCGAGTATAGAACGATCTTCACGGTTTAAGATCCGAGTATAGAACGACCTTCACCGAACTGGTAAAAAGAAAACTAACTGGTAGGTGAAAAGTATTTTATATATAATTAAATATGCCAAAAGCCCGTGTGGTTGCCGGGGTAGAATAGTGCCACTCCATGTCTTCCCGTGGATGTCGTAAGAGGCGACTAAGGGAATAAGGGCTTGTAGTATTGTTAGGCGATGGGCTTGCATCCTATCACTAATACACTCGTAAACTTCTTGGCCTGATTGTGCAAAATGTGGCTATAGAATTATCAACAAATCTTTTTAGAGTTGTTGGTGTTTCTGTAGCTCTGCCTACCCCACTCTGGGAATAAAGGCGTGATGTTATGCATGCAAATATGCCAAAAAGTATGTTGCAAGTGGGTTGACTTAAAAAAATCAGTCCAGATTTGTTATATAATTATGTGTAATATATTTTATTATTAAAGTAAAATTAAGGCAAAATCCTAAAAACGCGCGTGGTTGCCGGGTTAGAATAGTGCCACTCCATGTCTTTCCGTGGATGTCGTAAGAATAAAGGCTTGTAGTAGTGTTATGCGATGGGCTTGCAACCCGTCACTAATACACTATTAAACTTCTTGGCCTGATTGTGCGAAATGTGGTTACAGAATTATCAACAAGCATTTTTAGAGTTGTTGGTATTCTGTAGCTCCCTATCCCACTCTCGGAATGAAGGCGTGATGTTGTGTATGTATGTATATTTTACGTGATATTAAAGTAAAATTAAGGCAAAATCCTAAAAACAATTAAGTTGTAAATTCTTACCCTCCCAAAAATTGCTGTTGAACGTGGTCTTTCGATCATCAGTTTCAAGTTCAATGTTGACTGGTTTTCTGCAACAAATAAATAAATAAAATAAAACATGGGAAGTTTAATATCAAATCTTTTAGAGTTCTAAAGTTGTACGTGCTCACATAGTAAGTCACTGCGATAATGCTGCTTTTGTTATTATAACCTACTAGGTATAAATAGGTATGTAACTACATACTCACATGTCGTGAATCATATTTGTTACAATCACTTTGTAATTCCCTAACTCTTTGTATGAGAAGCGATAGAATTGCTAACTTTTACACATTTCGTCACTACTTTGAAAAAACCGCGTATCTCATATTTCGTGATGTACGATTTCAAACTTAAACATGAAGCGAAATAAGTTTAAAATCGTACACCACAAAATATGAGATACGAGGTTTTTTCAAAGTAGTGTTGATTTGATGATTCAATTCTTCATGTGTGTTTACGTCTTAAAAAAGTAACAAGGAGGTCACAAGAAACTTACATACTTATAACCCGAAAAACATAACCCCCTTCTCGTATAAATAATAGAATTTAAATTATTACCCTACTTCAAAAAAGGTGGAGGATCTCAATTCGTCGGGTTTGTTTTTTACGTATGTTCCCCGACTAATCAAATATTGCTGGACCGATTTGAAAAAATATATTTTTGTTCGATTGAGTATACTTTCTAGTTGGTCCCATTTCCAGCACCTCAAGATTCTGATGATTGGATCTTAGAAAAATCGAGGGAACTCCTCAAATATTATAGTAATAAATATACGTGGACGACATAACAGTATAATTATGATCACTAAAAGGTATGAAATTAAATAATGTTATGAAAAACTAAAAACCGTCTTCAAAAAGCAAGAAGTAACTTCTTTTGAAATAATAGCTTCTTAATATGTCAGTCCAACTCAATTTCGTTTCGTAAAAATGTTTTTGCCAAACTGATTTACTTCCCAAATATGTCATTAGAACCAACTGTTTTTTTTTCGAAACTGAAAATTTATCAGGATTTGTGGTTAGGTTAGGTTAGTATTATAAAAATACTTAAATATTTACAATCATATTAAAAGAAGTGTTTTCTTGCTATTTGGAATCGGGTTTTTTATAATTTCGTTAACGGTTTAAGTATTTTTTTTTACCGACTAGAATTGGAAAAAAGTGGTTCCAATTCCTTGTTTGTCTAATTTTCGGTAAGTAAAAAGTAAAAACGTAACAACTAAACAAACATACTTTTCCATAATTATGTATGTAGTTAAGGATAATGTCAGCATTTCCATATGATGTACGTAAACTCATAACTTAACATTAAGAAATTACAATAAGTACCAGTATTTACATAAAGTTATAGTACAGATACAAGCTTATCACTTTAAGATATCTCTTCCAGGTTACCTTTGGTTGAAACATGATAGACAAACAATGTAGGTAGGGTAAGATGGGGGAATGGCAGTCAGCGGGCAATGCCGGTGGTCACGTCAAAATATATAACTTCCAACAAGATTATGCAATCGCTACTAGTGTCGCTATCTAGTATGCGGCCGAGTATACTAATTTACCGAGCGGCGCCATTGTCTTTCGCGCGCAGTGAGTGTGACAGCTGTGTATAGGTTCGGACGTGTTTTGTTGTAATAAAATCGAAAATTTGATGAAAGGTAAGCTTAAAGTGATTTATACCAATTAATATCTTTCTTAAAGTTAATTACTATACGTTTGCAAGTGTATTGTATGTACTTGTTGGATTTTATGAAAGTTATTTACACTTTTCGTGACTAAGCAAAAAACCGTTTCCATATTTTGGGGTTATGGCAATCACTCTAAGCGGGCAATACCGGTCACTGAGCGGTATTGCCCCGTATGGAGTTATAAGACAATTTATTATTTGTGTGTTTGTTAAAAAAATATTAAAAAAGATACAATCTGTCATTTTAAAAGCAGATATATAAATAATTAATAATAGGTATATTTTATTTTATAATAAAAGAGTTAATTTTGATAAAAAATATATAATAATTAAAATATAAGTAAAAGAGAGTTCCTAAGCGTACCTATCAATCTGTGATTTTCAAAGTAGAATTTATATCTAATTAATAATACTTGTTCGTTTTTTTAAAGAGTTGATTTGGGTAAATATAATTAAAAGAAATATATAATATAGTTAGAATCTAAGTTAAAGACAGTTCCTGTGCGTCTCATCTGTGATTTTCATAATATATATATATATATATATATTTAATAAAAAATAGTTAATTTTGGTTAAATAAAGATAATATTAATAAACTGTCGTTTTATTTCGTTTTGATACATTTTAGAAGCAACCCTGTGTTAATTTTGAATGACCGGTAATACCCCAACAGTAGACCGGTATTACCCGCATTTGCGGGTAATACCGGTCAACGAAGGGTTTCACAAAATGATCAATAAATAAGAAACCCGTAATATATTGATAATGTATTTCATATATATCAATAAACTACTATATAAGCTATGTAAAAAGTTAATTTCCGATACCGTAAATCATAAAAATAAAATGAAAAATTAATAACTGCTTAAGTGACCGCTATTCCCCCATCTTACCCTACCCAAAGCAATAGACGAACGGGGGCTGAGATTCCACACGCTAAAACGATAAACCACTACGGTTTATGGTGTTTTCGTATTGTCAACGTTTTGACAACTCTTATTTTCTTGACTGATATCGTTTTAACCTAGTAGAATAGAGGCCCTAATAATATTACTAACGATAAGGATACTCAATACCATAAGCATTGTAATCTGTTTTAAGCTTGTGTCAGCCTTTATGTTGGTATATATCTGTCCATCGGTCTGTCATCGTCTAGAGCCCGAAAGTGTCAAAAAACAGGTTGGGTTTTTAAATTTTAATCTTACTTACAGTTATAGCCGTAATATCGATCACTGATGTATATATTTTAATTTACTGTTGACAATGACACTTGGCAGTTAATATTTCATAGAACCTACCAATTTATTAAAGTATAGTTATTTAGACGTCTAATCGCGTAAACGTTGGGAGCGCGCATTTAATCCTACAAGTGTAGTGATTTATAGCAATTGTGTATAAGTGTCCAATTTCTGTAATGGCGACAATTAGCGGGCGGCAGTGGCGCGCCGCGCGGCCGTCTGCCTGCGCGTGCACACAATACCAGCAGGCACGGTTTACTCCCGACAACCATGTTGGTCCAGAAGGCCTATGGTATGACCAACGCTAGATATCTTTTGGTTAAAATGATCATGATGATTTGTTATAGGTAAGGTAAAAAACAATATACTTAGCTACAAGCGTAAATCCAAATGGGGTAATTTTTATTTGGTATCTAAGAAAGAAATGCACTCAGAGATATCCTTATGTCATTCTAACTAGGCTCTCTGGGTAGACTGAAGTATTTTTAATACCTAATTAAGAATGCGTGCCCTAAAATGTGTTTTGTATGTACGCTCTGACGGGTCAACTTAAACTCGCCGGTTAACATTAGCCGCGTCGAACTGAAAAGTAGAACACTTAAGAAAAACACATCCCGGATGAATGATTGCACTAGGTACATTGGAAATTATGGGCCTTAACTATAAATGTGAACAAAACAAACGAACCAAAACTTACTTTTGCTCCATAATCCTACTTTTGAAGAAGAGTGGTAATTTTAATGATTGACACATTTGATCATTACTCTAATATTAAGTGTAAGATTAAATAACAGTTATTTTAAATAAAAACACGCTCAATCAAAATTTGAAGTAATGTGTCAAAGAGACTTGTTTCTTTACATCACTGGTGATTTCTATTGACGCCAACTATAGACAAGTTGCATTCTGCGGACGTTGACAAGTGCAAACAATCAATTATACATATATGTATAGCCTCGTAAGGCCCGATGTGCATTAGGACGTACAAGGTAATGTAAGGGGGGGGGGGCAAGGTTCAAGGTAATTTAATTTAAACTACAATGTACAGTCCATTTTCTTTGTTTAAAAAATTAAATTGGCAAGATAGAGCAAACGTATTTGAACTTTATTTCCTCGCTTCTACATACAAATCCTATTCACGAAAAAACCTGTTTTCACCTCAGCACCTCAAACAGGGTGGTTTTGCTGTTTAAGACAGTGAGCAATGTTCGATTTTGCTGCGAGCGTTAGACAAAATGTTTTTTTAATTTTTGTTCACAATATTAAGGCCGTGGCCGTGGTGCGGCGCACGGGCGGATGGAGGATGTCGTTTTATTTTTACCATGTTTTTTTTTACCTTATAGTAGTTTATGTGACTGTTACATAATAACATCACACGAGTGTGTTAATGCCTAATTATGTACAGTTATATACACTGCTTTATCTACATACATATATTATTATAAAAAACAAAACAACTATTTTTTGCGACAAAACAATAGAACGTCGGCGGCACCCGTGGTTTTTTTTTTTTAATTAGAGGCCGATTTAGTGTTGGCCTCTAAATCATATCGTTCGATATCAAGTAACAAGCGAGATTTGTCAAAATTGTATGCGATATTTTATTTCGAATAAAATGCCATCTCGAGTGATATTAGAATCGAGGTCAAATAAAAACGCTTTGTTTTTCAAAGATGTTCGAAATTTAAATGTAATATTTATACCGAATTTGATGATATTATTATGCAATAATAACATTTTCACGAATAAGAAATGTATTCTACCAAAACAGTTTATCTTTATGTTAGTCGTAATTTGCGGTTTTTGAACACATCATAGACGGTTTATGATATGTGTGTAGATAAAGGTTATATTTTCTCGCTGCTAAGGTGGAAAATTGTATGTGAAACACAAGACTAAAGTTATTTGCATCTCGTGTCTTTGAATCCCTCGCTGCACTCAGGATTGTAACCTAGAATCACTCGCTACGCTCGTGATTCAATTCTACAATCTTTCGCTTGCTCGGGATTTAAAATCAACATTCGCAGCAAAAAACAACTTTGCTCTCTTTTTGCACAAATAACTATTGTTGTATGAGGGGGGCCTCACGAGGATAGTGTTGCCGAAAGCTCTCGTGTTTTGTTTAAGTTGATTCTGTTCCTTTCGAAACACTTCTAATCATTCAGTTTTATAAATGTATTTTTTCTAGTATTTTGTCCTCATTATTGCAGCCGAAAGACTCGCTCGACATAGGCCTCCACCAGGGTCTTGCGCCGCTGGCCTCCATTCTATTTCTCGCAACCCTACTTGGAATTATGAATTTCATCGTTATGTATGAAGGAGGAAGGATAGTACTATAAAAAGCGGTAACTCTCAATGAATATAGAATAACGTGTGTGAGTGCGTTTCCTACAAATAAATCCACAATTGTCCTTGCTAGAACAACTTCAGCGTTACTCTTAGTAAAGTAAAGAGGAGTTTAATAGCATTAAGTAATCGGGAAGGATGAGGCAATAGATATCTTAAAGTAATGAGGCAGTTTGCTTAATTTGATCATTATAAAGTTATTCCCGCAGCTGATATACAAGCAAATTAAATTTCTAATTTTGACAATGAAACAAAAGAATTTCCTTTTACACTATTGAATGCAACCTACATCCATGCAGAACTTTCACTAGAAAATTAGTCAACGGTTACTACATCAACTAACTTATTAATTAATTATAAATTCTCAAAATCTACATAATTACTGTATTTAACACACAATACCAATTCCAAAAATAAAACAAATGAACTATAAATATAAAATGTACCTGTCAAAAATTAATACCCATTATAATTAACTTTGACAGTCATAAATATTTAGACGTTCTCAAGACGTCAAAAATATCTATATTCATGCCTCTGTCGGTTCTACTGACAATAAGGTCTAAGTGTAAAGATGTAGTGACAGGACAAGGTAAGGAAAGCGACAAGGTACAGAAACTCACTTATTTATAACGGTGACTGTACCTATAAGCATACTAACGGCCCTAGTATGAAAGCCTTCATGTCGTTTGCATCACAGCATCACTCTCACACGTGAGTTATTTACTAAGGTACGAGAGGGACGCCAACGACATAACAATTTTCATACTAGCCCCGTAAGTAGATGCTATTTTTAAGGAGGCAGGTATTAAATTTGATTGGTATAAATATTTCCCAATAAGCTTCATTTTGTTGTACTTTATGTTTTGTCAAAATAATGTTATGTTTACTAAAGACAATAAAATTGAGTATTTTCAAAGTTACTGAAGGGGGTTGTAACATCTCTATAATATGCAATAACATTTTTCAATTTGACATTTGACACTAAACAATAAAGTTTCATATTGGTGAATATGAAAACGTCACTCGTTTAATACAATCATTGATTGACAGTTCGGGTGCCATCGTATTCCGATTGAGATCCGAGTTTTCCCGAAGGAAAATATTTTGCATTACATTTGGGCCTCTAATCTACTGTGTTGTAACGATATCGCATAGAATACTTTATGACTCGGTCTCCATTATTGTAAATGACATAAGAGTTATCAAAACGTTGACAATACGGAAACTCGTCAATGACGATATCGTTATTACCGTGTTGAATCCCAGCCCTGTACATTATATTTGATGTTATACATAGTAATGTCGAATTCATTAAGTGACTAACTATCATTGCAAAGAGAAATAGTACATTGTGCATCAAGGGAAGCAAGAGGGGATAACCAACGCGAGTATAGAAGCCCGATGCCGCAGGCGCAGGGCTTTTAATGACTCGAGTTTGTTATCCCCTTACTGCCCGCGATACGCACAATTTTTCATCACATTTGCAAGGAAATAAAAACCTATTAAAGAAAACAACAATCAAAAATGAATGGCACTCGAATCGCTAAAAACATTGTCAACATGATAACTCAACTTTTTTCAATATAGTCTTCCACAAATAAAGCTAAGAACTGCCATTAGTTTATAAACTTGACAGGCCATATTGTACCAATTTTCAATATAAAATGTAATAAAAATAATTGCAAATGTCTCTGAAATTATAGTAAAATATAAATATAATGCATTTAAATGTACCGTATAAGTTTTATATACAGTAGAATTGGTTTATAGCCGAGTTTTGAATATAGGAAATAAACCGTGGCTGATTTTACACCTCCTTAGTCTAAAATGATGTACAGTGGATTCTATATTTTAAAAACAAACCCATTACTCGGAGGTAAATAGGCTATAACTGCCCTATCCGCCTGCGTGTTATGACACCCTTTCCGAGCATATGTGATGAAAATAAATAATTATGAATTTTGAATTATGAACTAGGTGGGTACTCAGTAATCGTGGCTCCGTAGCTGGCCTGCTGTGGAGCTTGTCCACCCCGTAAGCCGCCGACAGCCGCCCTTCCATTATCCGCACTTCACCACTATTTACACATTTATTAGAGCTTCACAGAAACCATACTTTACAACAATTTACATTACATGAAGGCTAAGAGCTTCATTACAGTGACAGGCGGCTCCTCATTAAAGACAGGTGTCTCTTTTATTCGTAGAAAACTTGACGATGATTTATTTAAAGGTACAAAAAGCGTCGGTTAGTGATCGGTTTATTGATGAACACCAGATATTTTACCTTCACAGCAGCGTTGTGACTCGAGGGACTACACTATACACTTTACAAAGCAACAATAACAGAGTTGCAGACTTGCAGTTGTAGTAATCTTTATTGCCTGCTAAAGTCACGAAAATATACTTAAATTGAGTATTCCCACGAAACAAAATGAGTATTTATTGAACTGGACGCAAATTATCGACAGTGGAACGCGTCTCGTCCGCATTCTCGTCTCCGAATACTGATAAAACCTTGTTCGATATTCTGGTTAGGTTGATGACTCGCGAAATTACTCACGTTTTGATTTTGTGAAGGTTTCAAATCGATGTGCCGGTTTCCGATAGCGCTCAAACGTGTTTGAGGTTTTTAGATTGCCTGCACTGGCCACTCGTAACCCCGTTTGCCAATTATGTGCGATCGCGCATAATTTACCTCGAAATAGTAATACTTCTATTCAATGCTAAAACCGGATCTGATTGCTCAACAAAAGTCATTCAAACAAATTAGTAGGTGCATAAGAAGTACCACATTATATATATCGTAATAATTTTCCTTTAAAATTCGTTATATGCTCTTTTTAAGTTTTTTTTTCGGATTTCTAGTATTTGTAGTTTTGGCTACAGGGTTAAGGGGCGGGGGGGCACATGAGTCTAACAAAAAATAGCGCTTTACAGCTTAGTATTTTATAAACGAATTACTAATAAGATAAGATAAGACCTATCCAACTATACCCCACACTATAGGGTTAACGAGAAAAAAAAACATCCCCGCGTTACGTGTAGGGGAGGTACCCTAAAAAAATATATTTTTTACTTTTTATTGTACCACTTTGTTGGCGTGACTAATATGCATATTCATACCAAATTACAGCTTTCTAGTACTAAGAGTCTCTGCGCTAGGCTGCGGACGGACGGACGGACAGACGGACGGATGGACATGGCGAAACTATAAGAGTTCCTAGTTTGACTACGGAACCCTAAAACCGGGCAAGAGCATGTCGGACCATGCTCAGTGTATAGGTATAGGGTTCCGAACACTAAAAGCTATCACAAAAAGCAACAAGTAGGTTGGTATGAACAAATAACTAAATAGAAAATTATCGTTAACTAACGTTATTAACTATCGTTTACCAGTTCATTGTATGTAAAAAAATAATTGCTTTACTTGTTTGGCAGATATATTTTTTTTGCAAGATTTTATTTTACAACTGTATCGGCGTAACTTTAATGTATAACTATACCAAAACACAGCTTTTTGCAGTTCAAAGAGTCTATGAGTAAAACCGCGAACAGATGGAAAGGTGAACAGACGGACAGACGGATATGGCAAAACTAAGGGTTTCTTGTTGACTACGCAAGTCTAAACCAAAACATGTATCTAAATTCACTTACAAGTGTGAGTGCTTGTTTGTTTCATGCAGTAGTGCACAGGTACACCCGGATTCTTGAAGCAATTAATTTTATCCTGATAAGTAACGGGCAACGGCTATTCGAGACTTTTATGCTCTTAACTATCCGCCTTAATCTATATCTGAAAAGAGCTCCACTACCAGACAATAACATAGAAAACCGGCTGTTACGTAAAATATGTAAGCAAAATTGCTTGTATCGAAATGTCATGGCCCGCGAGCGCTAAGTTTAATTCCAGAATGCCGACCGACTCCGGCGCAGCGCCGCACGGCACTCTTCGACCGAATGCCGCTCACCTTGTTTTGCGCTACACTGCCCAATAACACGAAACTTACTATGCGAGGATAATGTTTTGAATCAATATTAATTAAAGTTTTACTTCAGAAAAAACAATGTTAAAAAAAAATGTTTAAAAATTACGTACTACGAGTAGGTATGTTACATTAACCGTGCAGCAGAGACGGTAAAATCAAGACAGATTTTTTTTTTAGTAATATGAGGCGTGTTGGAGACGAAGGACGAAAGGATTGTGTTATATCGTTCTGCTCTACTTGGCGTATGTTAATGCGCGTTAGAGGTATTCTCGGAACTTGCAGCTTTACAGTCTGTTTCGCTCTTTATAGGCGACTTTACGCCCCGAAGCAGGAACAAACATTATGCTGAGTAATAATGCCTATAAGTAGCGAACTAACACTTTACGCACAGAGTTAGGTAAATTATTAATACCTTCTACCCGTGACTTGCACCGTGCTTTGAATTCATTATTTGATCGAAAAACTTTTTAAATTTCCTGGATAACCGTAGCTATCCTTCGTTTTATTTAAGAACATGGTCGATGGTTTGATCAGATTTACTCCGTATCTATTTATTTCACATATGTATACATTAATAATATTAGTAGAACAACAAGATCGAATAAAGTGAAAATCCTTAGAAGCTCGGTTTAATAATTTTGATGTGAAAATACTCGTGAGTACCCTACTCTTTATGTAGCAGTTAATAAGTTAGTGCCTTCTACTATTTATTATGAATACACTTTTTAAATGACCTTACGCAGCCTTATAAGTGAATGCAATATCATTGTTTTATTTAAATTGCTGTTCTTAATAACAGAATAACATAGTTATGGAGTGAACAATTGTAAATGTTTATTTCCTCGTATAAAATAATGTTTTAGTTGAATGTGAATATTTTTAACTGATGCCCGAAGACAAAATACAAATAATTTCAAAAACTACACGAGATCGTCATGTCATAGAATAAAAACATTGTAATACGTTTTATTACCCTTCACGGATTGTAAGTAGGTATATTCTCTTTACGTCCTAAATAAAACAACCCGGAGCTGGGCGCACTTGGCAACTTTTCATTTGGCCTCACCATTTGCCCTGCTAAAATCGTTAACTTTAAGCACATTACCTGAGCCATGACTAGATGCATGATATAATGTTATCGTTTGAAAAACCGGGCAAGAGCATGTCAGTGTAGGGTTCCGAAGTCGTTAAGTACGACAAACATAAAAAAAGAACACGTTAATAACTAATTTTCTATTTAAAGTCATTTGGTGCCGTCAGATGATTTTAGCGGTAATTCATCACTTCATCGAATGTATAATTACATCGAATTTCATTTTATCGAACGCAATTTTCTGCTGAAACCTAATGTGTTCAAGGTAGCTTAAACATTAAATACGTAGGTTAGGTTAGGTTAGATGTTTAAGATACCCTGAAATCATTATGGTTTAGGCAGAAAATATAGTTCGATGAAATGAAATTCGATGCAATGATACATTCGATGAAACGTGTGTCGATGAAATGATAGACATCCAATTTGAGCAGGTATAAACACATTAATCGCCTGTATCTCATGAACCAATGATTTCTAATTAGTCGTCAAAGTTTTCCTTTTAAATTCGTTATATGCGCTTTCATTGAAGATATTTTTTCGATTTTGTGTATTTGTAGTTTTGGCTGTAGGGGTGGGACACTTGACTCTAACAAAAATTAAGCTTATTTCTTAAACAGATTCCTTAATAAAAAAATTATTTCACAAACCCGCAATATTTTTGAAAGACCTATCCAAACACACCACAGTATGAGGAAGACAAGAAAAAAAAACAACCTCACGTTACCTGTAGGGGAGGGTCTCTGAGCTAGACATGGAGAAACTGTACCTAAGGGTTCCTAGTTTGACTACGGAATCCTAAAAATGCATTATAATGACGGGAAAAATATATTCAGTTTTATTTGTTTGGTTTTCATTATTTTACACATAAACGGTAAGTATAATTTTTACCCCATTGATACCCCATGCGTAAAAGTAGTAAAAATTATCTTCTTCCACAAAATGAAAGAATAACAATGTAGTCTAAGAATACAAGGAATAAAAATAATAAAAAGCCCTGCATCATTTTTGATACCGCACCGTATGCATCTAAGGGTTAATGATCATACCAGTAAGAAAAAACAATTTACTCGAGAGATAGTCATAATTCTCATTACTTCGTACTCTTTTGCTTGATTACTACCTATGTTTTATTCGAAACCTGATAGTAGCTAAATACATTCACTGCTGGAGTGTTTAGAGCAAATAAGTTGACTATCACTTCACTGTAGGTATAGCTCCCAGTTTGCCGAGCGTAATCGAACGTTACGTGACAGATGGCAAGCCTACCACCAAAAAGACAAAAAGAACACTGTGTATTAAAGACTTTTTATAAACCGCGCTCTAGAGGCATGTGCGCAAATCACCATAAAACTATGTATCATCTATAAAAGACGGCGACTAACTACAATATACTTAGTAGTCGCAGCATTCTATACTCCGTACGCGTAGAATTAACTTCCCGCTTCTTCCCCTATTTTAACCCCTTGGGGAATTAACCTCCAAAATTCGCTTTTTCTTAGTGCACTTAGAATATCCAAGAAATATTCCCTCCAAATTTCAAGTCCCTAAGGTCCAGCGGTTTAGGCTGTGCGTTGATATGTCAACAATCAGTTTAGAATTTTTAATAAATATACAGATTGCTAACCACATTTAATTTAAAACGCTTATACTATTACCTAATATGCAGTTAGCCGCCTTCTTTAATTTTACGGCAGAAATCAAAAGAGCACACGGTGACTCGTAACACTAACAATAAGATTCCTGACTAGGTATACTAAACATAATTATATATTAAAGAGCACTAAAAGAGGCATACATTCAATTTGTATATT
Organism: Acleris holmiana; assembly: GCA_949316455.1. Classification (NCBI taxonomy): domain Eukaryota; kingdom Metazoa; phylum Arthropoda; class Insecta; order Lepidoptera; family Tortricidae; genus Acleris; species Acleris holmiana. The sequence continues at coordinate 12,062,829 of OX438764.1, forward strand.
ATACTTAAAAAACTTAAGCCCCTCTTGCATGTAGTTGTATACTAAACTAATAAGGAATTTATGTCAAATCTCAAATATACAATGTCCAACGGGTCTATACAGGGGCCTATTGCATATAAAATAATTGCTTACTTTTAATATAAGCGGAATTCTCTTTCTAGGAGTATGTATTAAAAAGCTTTTATGAAACGGGCCCCAGATGTGTAATAGTTTAACCTTTGCAACGTGTACTATAGTCAGAAAAGACACAGTGTGTGTTGATCCACAGACAGAATCGAGAGCACCTCGGCCGGAGCCTAACCTAGGCTAACCGCGTCGTGACCGCCCCACCCGCCACCCCCCGCGCCGCGCTCCGCACCAACGGGCCATTCAGTGTCCAGCAACTTGCAGGAAAACTTCCAATTCGAAGGAGACCCTATAATATCTTTATTTTTATTCCTCTACAGTCTGAGGAATTTCCGTGTACCAACGATATATTACATTTTACGAAGTTGTTTTATAATTATTTTCAACTCGATTAATACGTCCGATTATTTAACAATGCGAGGCCGCTACAGTTCAAAATAGTCTTAACCTCACGATATTTTTAAGTCTAGCCTTGTTGATCAGTGAATGTACCTATAGGTACTTTACCTCTCGCAAAGTCACACGAGCAGCCTCCACCTCCCCTCTTTCAAAACCTTCACGTCGTCACTATTCAGTTAGGTACGCATCGAAAGTACGTGGCTCATTACTGCATGTCTAAACCTTCCTTTCATGCCGGACCGGTTATATCAACGAGAACTCAGGAACCTTTCCTTCCAATATAATAAGCAACTAAGGTCAATGAGAAGTCTAGGTTACGAGGCTTTATACCTACTTTTATAGTACCTAATTCATTAAAAATAATAAATGTTGTAGTATGGTAATAGGAATCTGAAATTATGTTTTCAATCAGTTCCTGATATATTATTATCACATAGCAGAGGGATATCAAATCGAAAGCTCCCAGAATAGCTATCCATCACAACGATATTGCAAAAGTTTGATGGGCATATATATTGCATCTTTGAAGATCGCAGCTGCTGTTCGCAGTATTGAAGAAATACTAGTATTGGGTAAATAAATACTCGTAACGAGATCAAACGAACTATAAACATTATTGATCTCAGTACGAGTAACCAAGCGGCTTACATAACAAGCTCTTGTATTAATAAAAAGAGAAACAGCAAAATGGGTTCGTTAAAATAAAAAGTAACGAGATTAATAAAATGTTATTGGCGCTGTCGGCGCGGAGGGTGCGGAGGGCGCGGAGGGCGCGGGCGGCTGAAGCTGGCAAATGAGGTGAAGGGAGCGACGACAGGACCGTTAACAGGCTCGCGACACTCGGGCTGTACAAGCGGGCGATTTACAAAAGCTTATAGTTCCCCACATCATTAAGTAACTTGGGCAATATCCATCAAGCCTGCCAAATTACCGATACAATTTATCAATCCTAAAATTAAATTTAATCGCTGATGGTATCAGTTTGTGCATGTTTTTAAATGTAACCTGCAATAGAATGAACCGTTAAACCATTACCTTACTTCTCTAAATAGCTGGGATGTAGCCCTCTTGCGCAGCCTTACACCACACATTATGTGTGCTTACGTGTTCTAACGGGCAGGCCCGCACGGCTCGCGTCAAACGTATTACGAATTACGAGCATAAGGATGTAGATTGTCCAGAAGGCACGAGTATGCTCGTACTGAGCCACTTTAAAACTTGTACCTAACGACAAAGAATTATGAAAAAATTATCCGTCAGACTTCATTAGACGCCTATATCAAAACCTTGTTTCATTTCAAATTGCTAAATGGCATCCAATTAGAATACTGCAAATAGTGGCATTTGAAAGCTGAAGAATTCGGTCACCACTTAGCAGCGCTACAATATTTAACGGTCACAATTCAGGTGCGAATATTTGATTAAGGCGAATTGAAATAGTTCATTATAAAGAGGGTAGCGATGGAAACGGCCGGCGACCGTGTGAACAGGGCCGTCAGGCTATTGTCACCGCATCACTTGATAACTTCCATGTATGTGCACTTATGTGGCACATAGCACAATGTGCAAGATCAAGGCGCACGCTGCGGTTGCCGCTTCCGCCTCTCACGTGAGGAATTCCATACACTCGAGAAAATCGCGCCGATACCACTTAATTACATTAATCAAAAGAGCTTGTTGAAAGTCTTTCATTTTCTGCTTTATTAACCGTAAATGCAGTCAATACGGCACGTCATCTCATTGTACAAGCAGGACCAGCTGGGCTAGGCTAAATTGGCCAATCAATTGACGCTTAAGAAGGGACCTACTATGAATACTAATCAAGTGAAGCGTTCAAGCTTCTCGCTATTATGCAACGCAGGAGGTACGTCTAAGGGTGACAACTACTAATGCAAAGTATTTGGGGATCTATTAACTCTATTACATTACTTAACTTTTCAAATCAAATTAAATCAAATATGTTTATTTGCTATACAGCATTAAAGGTTTTACAGAATTATGTTAACAGTGTATTCAGCCCGAATGCAAGCGTGCAACTCCTTAGAGCAAAATCAAATTTATTTACTACTAGTACTGGACTTTTCATGTACCTTCTTCTTACTATTGGTAATTTACTATAACTCTGCGTGACTGCATACACTACTGAAAACTTGATATCTAACTGGTCATCAATGGAGGTTCAATAAACGTGGGCGTCAAACTATTTGAGCCGCTCTAAGCCTAGCAGAAAGGGAACCGCGATAGTATAATCGCCGTGATCGATGTCGGCGATTACCATCACACCTAAGAGAAAGTAAGACGAGGTACACACATAAATTTAATAACAGTATTAGATGTATTGGATTGCAGAGACTGCCGTCTGGGTTGCAGGGCCGGCCGGCGCGGTCCCGTTAGTTCGGCCGGCGCTGCCGCAGCCGCGGCCACTCCGGCGCACCGACCGCCTCCAAGCGACACGAGACGAACTCACCTACTTCACGACATGCCGCTCTAATCATATCAGATTAAAGCTTAGCCTTTACACTATCTGGATTATTATAACTGTTCCTTGTAATGTCTTTAGGAACCTAGACAGTTCTGTAAGCTTCCCTACTGGGACTAAAATCGCTTACCAACACATTGTTAATGTTAGGTACACATAAGTTTAAAGCTAAGTTGAAATTGAAAGAAATCGGAAGATTTTTTTAACGAAATCTACTATTGACGTGTTTTATGCAGGTGGGCTCATATTATTTGTAATGAGCCGCCCACCTGTATAAAACACGTCAATGTTGGTAAAGTTAATATATTCCTAGCTGCAAGCGCCTAGGAATATTCTACTTTTCGAATAAAAACTAGGGAGAAAAGGCTAGCCGAAACTTTGTTAATAAGTTTAATGTCAAGGTCGAGTTTCCTGACTTTTACATTTCTAACGACGAAATTTGACTCATTTGTTCTAGACAAGACTTGATTGAAGAATTTGTACAAGCCCAGAATTTAGTTTGGAACAACTTGTGTGAGATTGTCCCTTGATATTTATTTATTTTAATTACTGATACACAAGTGAGATGCAGACTGTAAGCCTCCTTTAGGGAAAAAAATGTCCTGATGAATGATGTAAAACTTTATTTATATCATTCCTCAAAACGTATTTTCAAATAAATCTAAATTGACAGTGTTTAAACTATCCTTACAAATCAATCTGCGTTAACATTCTTCTGAATATTTTACATGTTTGATTTAACTGCAGGACGGCGTACATTCCTGAAATGTTTAGCCATTCAACAGAACGTGCTGTACCTTCAACTTCGTCGTACTTGTACGAACAGTGTTCCAAGGGTAATTATTTTACCTCTAAAGTCTGGCTCTAGCGCATACAACAAGGGCCTTTATTCTACTGGGTAAAACCATAACATTGCTTTTTATTGTAATTCTATCGTCAACGCTATAGCTCTTATTTACTTGATAGTAATGGCCACCGAGTTAAAAACAATACGATAACACTGTTGAGGATGGTCACTCAACGGTGTCTCTACGTAGCTCGTTCGGTTCATTAAAAAAGGGGTCAGGTTCAGTGGACTGTATATTTTATGGTTAATGGTTCTAGTTACACGATTCTAAGCAAAAGATTCTAGTTAAAGGTTCAAAGTTAAACTGATTCTAAACTTAACAAGGTTCGAGGTTCGAGAATGAGCGAGGTTCGGCAATGAGCGGGGTTCGAGGATGAGTTCTTCCTTGCGGTTCGTGGTTCAGTTGCTAAGAAGTTCTCTCCAATTTTGCTCCAATGTTCGTCGGAATGTTCGTCCAAATGTTCGTTCGGAATGTTCGTCCGAATGTTCGTTCGGAATGTTCGTCCGAATGTTCGCTCTGAATATTCGTTCGGAATGTTCGTCCGAATGTTCGCTCTGAATGTTCGTTCGGAATGTTCGTCCGAATGTTCGCTCTGATTCACTTTTGCTCCTTTGGGTTCCTCTGGTTCACTCTTCAACTGCTCCTACTGCTACTACTGCTCTATTGCAACTACAATGACTGAGGGTGTGTTCCGGTATATATACCCCCAGGCTTTACCGTAAAGTGAGCCGTTTGCACACGGCACCAATTCGCTCTTTTTTGTGTTCGAGATCCTCTATGAATTATACAATTTTAATTTCTCTTTCTAGAACCTGCCTATCGATTTCTCTATGAAAGAGTGCATATTAAAGCTTAGGTTGCCGCCCGTCTATATGTATATGTCCTACCACTGTAACATTCTTACTTTCCCGGTGGTAGGACATTCAGTAGCTTCGGGAGGGCCCAATCCCAGTTTATTCCTGATTGGAACCCTCCCATGCTTTCGGAGAGTACCCGACCTTCGGGACCAAGGTTAGATATGAGGCCGGGTACCTCGGGGATCACAATAAAATAAACATGGTCGTTATAGGTTATGGGGACGAGCGGCAATAAAATAAAAGGTTCACATTCCATAAAACATTACAAACTAGACAAAATCTTATGAAATAGTTACGCAATACGCTAATTCGAATCTAACAAGATTCTATTAGCGCAAAAAACGAAAGCGAGCGATTCGTCCGTAACAAACACGTTAAAGGCAATATGGGTTTGCCTAGTAGAATATAGGCCCTGGCTGTCATTCATTATAGCAGCGCTGTCAATAAAAATGACAGCGTACGCTATGCAACCTATACACACCGAGAGTACCGTCAATTGACTGACGAGAACGACTAATCAGCGTTGCGGACGCTCAAAGAATATGCCATCAATACCAAAAAGATGGTCCGTTACAGAGTACATACATGCGTGACCCCGAGCGCTGTGCCGTCGCCGCCTTGTCCGCGGTGACTTGCACTGCACATTGATGTGAGACAAAACCGCGCACTCATAGATTACACGCAACCACGCCCGCCGCATTCTGGGACAAGTCGCCATTGTGTACACTAGCTGTCAATTACACTCTGTACCTATCCATTACCGGATGATCAATTGAAAGCACTGAAAGTCCATGCCATAACGCCCCGTATTCGATTTAGGTAATGTTTTCTCTCAGAGATGTGGGTCGAGTCGTGAACGCTTACAGCTTTGATTATTATTAGAACGTTGATTATGGGCCATTACATTTAAACCAAAGGAAAACGGAGGCAACGCGGTGGATGGATGATCAGAAAATACATTGAAGTAACATTCTTTTTGGGTCTTTTTTCAGAAGTACTTATTTCTCACTTGCTACGCGATTCGAAACGGCTTTAATTTTTTATTCGGCATGTCTAGATCGTTCGATCTTTATCGTTATGGCTAGATAGTTCCCGCAATAAGAAATAAAATTGGCATCTCATTCGGATCATAGTTTCGGCCTACTTTTTGCGTCTGATAGCAAATGTTGCCTACTGGCCGAGTTGTGGTCGTTGAGGAAATACTTTTTGCGAACCAACTTTGCACATATTGACTATATAGATGTAAACAAGCGCGGCGCGAGCAGTGTGTATGTGACATTGGTTAATAATGACAAAAGATCACATCAGTTTTCACCAAAGAAGCCGATAGCGTATCGCATAGTAATTTTATTTACTAGTTACTAAAATTTTAATAGGTCCTTAACTAATAAACATATTCAAAAGAAATAAAAATATTCCGGACTAGTATAAAAGGGTTACCGTCTGATATAATGTTAACACTTAGTTTTGGGCACCCTTAGGTGTATAACTTAAGTCAGCATAAGTATATTAAACCTGTGTTAACTTATAATTTAGTAGGTATCTAATTTGGTAAACCAAAATTTGATTTGCTATCATGCAGTGAAAACAAAGAAAACCAACATTTAACAAAACAAATACCTCCCACAAATTGTAATAATGCGCTTTATTTTCACAGAATAGACGTTTTTTTAGGGTTCCGTAGTCAAACTAGGAACCCTTATAGTTTCGCCATGTCCGACTGTCCGTCCGACCGTCCTCAGCCTAGCGCAGCGACTCTTAGTACTGGAATGCTGTAATTTGCCGTTTTGATCACAATGCCTACGCCGCAAAACGACTTCGAAGGATTACGCCTAAAACGCTATATGACTAAGAAGCAAAATAACTAACATGCACAACGGCTATAAAGCAAAATGCCTCAAATCAATACCTCTAAAGCGGGTTACCTAAGTTGCATTACGCCTACATTTATTTTTGTCCAGGTAGCAAAATGTCTCATAAAAGAAAAATACTTTGAAGGATTATACGTAACACGCCATATGACTAAGAAGCAAAATGACTCGCAATAAAGAACGGCTAAAAAGCAAATTGCCTCAAATTAATAATATCCAACTAATATTATAAATTTGAAAAGGAAGTGAGATAGAAAACTCTATGCGAATTCCCTATTTTGAGATTAGATACTGGCCACTTTAAGTTGAATTGGTTGTTATCTATTAAAACTTAATTGTCTATAATGACAATCGTTTGAATTCATTTATTGCGTTTGCATAATACTGTAAATAATACTCGTTGTTTATTTCATAAAGAAGGTAACAGGTTTTTTTAGTTATATTTAATGAGGTAACCTCCATGTTCGTAATTTAAACTGCAACCAACTGTAAAATGGCAGTTCGGGTGCAGTTACGAGGCAATTAAAGAAACTGAAATGCCAATTTGCAGCTGAGTTGCAGTTAAAATTCTGTCCTTCTGTAATGGCCCTAGATAACCTGTTCTACAAAACACCAATTTCATAGGTAATGACCTAATAGTAAACAATTCTTGACGAACCATTAAAATTGCTTGTATATCGTTTTTGTTTGATTTCTTTATCATATCAAATCCAAAAGGTGGGCCCGCTCATAGATTAAATATCTGCACAAATTGATTTTAAAGTTAGTCATTATACGTCGGTGAGATTCAAAAATCGCACCCCAGGTCATAAAACTACTGAGTTGTTTTGCATTTGAAGTATTTTGCATCCCTAGGCATCTTTATATCCAAGCATTTTACAACAGAGATGTTTTGCATTTGAGTCTTATTAAGTTCATAGTCATTGTAATGTTTAAAAGTTTTAATACAAAGTCCTTTTGCATTAGACGCAAAGTAATGATAAGTGGTTTTAATTTGAGGCATTTTGCTTTATAGCCGTTTTACATGTTAGTTATTTTGCTTCGTAGTCATATAGCTGTTTAGGAGTAATCCTTCAAAGTGTTTTTGCGGCGTAGGCATTGTGATCAAAAAGGGTAATTTGGCATGAATATACATATTAGTCACGTCAACAAAGTGTTACAATAAAATGTAATAGAACAAGCGCATGTCGGACCATGCTTAGTATAGAGTTCCGAAGCCGTTAAGTACTACAAACATAAAAATCGACAAGTAATAACTAATTTCCTATTTTAAGTCAATTGGTGCCGTCTTAGATGATTTTAGTAGGTATAAACACTTTAATCACCTGTATCTCAAGAACCAATGATATCTACTTAGTCGTGATAGTTTTCCTTTAAAATTCGTTATAATATGCTCTTTTATTTGTATTTTTTTTCAGATTTTTAGTACTTGTGTAGGGGACAATTGAGTCTAACAAAAATAATATTTCATAATAGGATAAACTTTTATTAATTGAAAAACTGTCTTCACAAACCCGTAATATTTTTGAAAGACCAATCCAACGACACCTTACACTATAGGGTAGACGAGAAAAGCAAATACATCCCCACGTTACGTGTAGGGAAAGTAGGTAACCTAAAAAATTTTTTTTTTACATTTTATTGTACAATTTTGTTGGCGTGCCTTATATTCATATCCATGCCTAATTACAGCTTCCTAGTACTAACTAGACGGACGGACGGACGGACATGGCGAAACTATAAGGGTTCCTAGTTTGACTACGGAACCCTAAAAATTAGTTATTGCTTGTTGATTTTTATGTTTGTAGTAAGTACTTAAAGGCTTCGGAACCCTACACCGAGCCTTGTCCGACTTGCTCTTGCCCGGTTTTTACACTTTGTAGAGTATCTAAGGGTTCATGCCAAGTCAGTTTCCCGGCTATTGCAATATGCTTGATTTAGTTGATTGGACCATGTCGATCATCCTGTTTAGTTGAGTACACTCCTCTTATTTTGACTAAAACTAAGGATAAAATACGCCTATCATTTATCGATCAACCTACCCAACCAACCTATAATAGGGAACAACATTTATGCGATTAAATAAATATATTGAACCGACCAAGATCTAAAGTTCTGAAAACCTAAAAGACTTAATAGTTAATTTCAGTCTGATAGCATAGCATTGCGTTTCACAAAGCCTATAAATAAGTACGTAGAAATACATTAAACGGCAATCTTATATCTTTGCTGAAATATACTTACTGTTTTATTTGCACATATAAAATGTAACTGCCATCAGTTTGAAAGTGATACGATGACCGGAATTTGAATAAGTAAAGTCATTCGTAGAACCAAACCGAAGTTGTAAATGCACAGTTAGCCGTGGGTGTAGCACAGTAGCAATTAGAAATGCGGCGCCGGATTCTGTGTTTGTGTTCAGATTTACTGTTCTCGAACAAGCTTGAATAAACTGCCGCAGTTGTATTAACCTGCTTATGATACGCAAACACTCGCTTAGAGCGTGGAACTTGTCTCACGAAAAGATTTAAATGATGTAAGGCGATTTTTACTAGACATATTTTAGGATCGCAGTAAGCTGTTTTGAAATTGGGAGATTTTTCATGCCTACACAATAATGCATTTTTTGTTAAATAGGTAAAAAGTACCGGCCTTACTTAGACTTAGTAAGGTCATCGACCGTTATTTCAAAATGCTAAGCAGTCGCCCTGCACTGTGACTGATTACAATTACGATAAGGTTTCCTAAGTATAAATAATTAATCCGATTGCGTTAACTCGGAGTCTAGGCTATAGTTGGTGCTAAATTAATAGTCACTTAATAAACCTTTACAATCAAACTGATTATTTTAATTTGGTATAGGATTATTTATAAAAAAACTATTGCATTAGTTAATTCACAGTTTTTCAGTCATTTTTAGGGTTCCGTACCCAAAGGATAAAACGGAACCCTATTACTAAGCTCCGCTGTCCGTCCGTCCGTCTGTTTTTCGGTCCGCCTCTCACCATGAACCGTGATAGTTAGATAGTTGAAATTTTCACAGATGATGTATTTATATTGCCGTTATAACAACAAATACTAAAAACAGATTAAAATAAATATTTAAGCAGCTTCCATAAGACTAACGTGATTGTTTTGCTCGACATTAATAACGGCAACAGGTAGACTCTTGAAATATTCACAGAATATTTCAAGAGTCTTTTGCTTTAAAATAAATAAATCTTTTTAAATACAAAATATATTTATGGGGAGCTCCCATACAACAAACATGATCTTTTTGCCGTTTTTATTGATAATGGCACGGAACCCTTAGTACGCGAGTCCGACTTGCACTTGGCCGGTTTTTTTAAACTTATTTTTAAAAAAAAAATAAGTCCGTGCACTATATATTTTTGAGTGGCGTAAGTTAATTGTAATTAAACACCTGTACGATGATATTATCGTTTGATCGATAGACAAGCACGAGTCCGCCGCGCGGGGCGCCGGAGAACGATCACAATTGACTTTCTATTTCGAGTTCCAATCCCGTGACCATTCTGCTCGAGTGTTCTAAGCATCCAACCTCGAGATGGTTTTTCAAGTGGTCAAGGGAGTATCTTCCAAATACTGTAGCAGTTAAGTTATAATGAGTATCTACATCGAAGAGTTACAAGACTGCGATCAAAAAAAAAAGATTCCTTAAAACACATGATGTTAAAAATACAAACTGACATCGAAACGCTACACTAAATACAACGCATTATTCTAACATCATTTTACAACTTAAGAAACAATAAAGATAACCACGTTTCATTTATTAACTACAAAACAGAAATAGGTATCTGTATAAGAATGAAAGTACCTAGACATGTTAATTGATATAAATCATAATTTCTATCAAGTAGCCTCTTCCGCGATACAGTGCTCGACTCGTCACTATGTAGGTGCAGGCAAGGTTATTCAAGTAAATAAAAGCAGTAATATGTAAAAACATACCTAATTTAAATGTATGTCCATTGTACTCCTATATAAATCAGGACTTTATCTATACCTACTAATAGTATAAATAAGAAAGTAACTCTTGTCTGTCTGTCTGTTTGTTACGCTTTTACGGATAAACCGCTGAACCGGTTTAGATGAAATGAATGGTATGGAGATACTCAGTTAGTCCCGGGGAAGGACATAGGGTACTTTTTTGTGCCTCACAAACCTATATGTAACTAGCTTATAGCCTCAACTCCTTATTGCTATTCCCTATAGCAATAAGGAGTTGCGGGAATAAGCTAGTTACATATATACCTACATCTGTTTGAGACTTTGTGCTGTACAATTGGTGACCATACCCTTTCAAAATTGTTATTTCAACACAGAGACAAAATGAGATATGAAAAACTGTTTTTAACGGGAGAACGGGCATTGAGAATTAAGAGGCCGTATAGGAAATTTTGCCAGTTTTGCTTATTTTCGTGATTTTACAGTTTAAATACTGCTTTTCTATAAGTTTTAATGCACATCATGATAGGTATATCATTTCAGTTATGATCGAATAAATGAGTTACGAATGAATGAGCAACATTTTTATCTTTGTCGAGAATTTAAATTCGGGATTTAGGTTATTTTAAAACATTATATATTGCTATTTAATTTTTAATTTTTGGATGTGTTTTTTAAGGAAATGGATTGATTTTTAACTGAAGTTTATGACTGTTCTTTTAATTTTATGAACGAGTGTTTTAAGAAGCCGAAATTTAAAACTATTTTTTGTCCATTTTCTATAAAAAATTACCAAGTTCATATTTTTTTACACATATTTTTTTATAAAGGTGGTAAAAAGTAATTCATACATTTTTAGACAACTTTTACAGCAATCAATTGCTATTTTTTCATACCTTTAAGACGTCAAAACGATACGCGAATATGCGATAATCTAAACCTCTTACAGCAAAACTCACGAAATAGTCGCCGGTTTCAGGTCGATTAATCAAAATTAAATAATAAAAACAAAAAAGTATATTATACATTCGTTGAAAATCGATATTATCTTTCGTGTTGCGCAAATTTGTAGAAGTAAAGTATTTCAACAGTAAAATCACGTCTGTAAAATGACGAAAATCAGCGAAATCGGCAAAATTTCGTGTACGGCCTCTTAATAAAAAACATAAAAAATGTTTTTTTGTGAAAATATTTTTTTCAGTCTTGCATAATTTATTAGGTAGTTTTGTATTTTCAATAATCATCAAAGTTTTTTTAACTTACTGTAGTCTATTTACACGGCGTTTGAAAGTAAGTAGGTATAAATGTATTATGTCAATGCAAAACTTCTCTACACCTCCAGTTCACACAGTATTATCATTTTATTAGCTCCCTTCGTAACAAAAAGGCATTTTGACAAAAGGCTGGGATACTATTGATAATAAATTCGTCCCTATCCCATTCCTGACGCCCAAACGCAATACTATTCAAATCAGTTATATTTGTAAATCTGCTTGGATACTTGAGTAGAGAAAGTTTTGTAACTCCGCGTATCTAAGGAACTCTAAGTATCATTATCTGTAAGAGTCCGGAATATCTTATGTTATACAGGTGCGGTCCGGTCGGATATACGTCCACCTTGTGGGATCTTTCGTGCGTTTTCTTGTTAGCCTTACATACTTGGTTTCCTGAATCTAAAGGGTACTTCTCAGTCATGAGAGTATATCGATGATCGCATATTTCACTAGTGGTCGGGGTTTTACTTGGTTTGATCTCATATTATTTTTAAAACTATTGTTTTACAACAATATTTTGTTTTTTGGCGATACTGCTGCCCTGTCAAGTGAAACCCTTATAATGTTCATACTACGATAATGATGTGGTTTAGGACCACGTAAAATAAAATTAAGATTCTAGGGGTTTCAACTTAAAGGGATAAAAGTTCGCTCTTGTACTTGTTTTGTTATTTTGCCAGTGTTTTGAATTTATTTTTTATTTCAGTATATTTAATAAAGAGCCTATGCAATTCAGTTTAGGATGAGTGTAAGGGACAAAGCTATATCAATTACACGGCTGTCTGTTTCTCACCGTAAACTGAATTGCTTAGCCATGTCATGGTTACCTGGTCCTCTATTCCACACTGTATTATTAATTTAACAGTAACAACTGTTATAGCGTCTACATTTAGATTAAGATACAGGAACAAGACCCATCTTCCCAAGAAGAAAGAGCCTTGTGCTTTAATTCGGCAAATTTCAGTTGATTTGACGCCGCCGTTAGCCTAACCGGTAGTAACTCTTCTTTGGTGGAAATTAGATCATGTTACCAATCTTACTCCAAATAGCGATCTTTTTTAAACTCTGTGTATTTAATTTATCTATGCTTAGGAATACAAATGTTCATCATCATTCATCATCTTATCCCCATAGTTCAAGGCTAAAGTTTTTCAATATCTGAAATTGTTTCTTTCCATTTTTTTGTATGTCCCTTGTCCATGATATCCTGCAATTTGACCTTCTAGTCTGTAAAGCCCTTACACGCTGTTCAATGTTTAAATTGTTTGCTTTAAAGTAATTATATTTTAAACCGGATTCTAAACATTATGATCATGCAATATGCTTTTGATGCATAAATATCGGGAAGCGTCAGTAACAGAATAAAGGATAGGAGGAGGAGATAGATAATTTCTTTCCAAAGACGATTAAAACAAAGTAACGGATAAATCTTTAAAACGTATTTCAATCAACCCAGAGCGCGCTCTAACACGGCTCAATTTACATTGTGCTGACCTACATACCCAACCCTCGCTGACCCTCTCTCTCACCCCGAATTTTAGAATTTGCTTAAAATTAAATTGGGCACTTCATCCAAAGTCCACTAATTATTCAAGTTCTGTTTCTACTTATTGATTGAGTTCGGTTGCTTACAAACACGTCTTGAACGCGTATTTTGCTAACTTTAGAGTATCAGTACCTTATACCGACCTACCTCCTAAATACAGGTGTCCTTATTCTATATCTAAAAGTAAGTCAATAACTAAGATTTAGAACATAATTTAATAGTTGTTGTTTTTGTTTCCATACAAACATGACAGAAAAGAAAATTATAAAAGAAACTACCTAGGTACTGTGACTTTGGAAGGGTCATTTTTTTTTAATTTTATAACAATAACCCTGTTTTTGTGTTATGTACAAACTGTATATGTGTTAGGTTAGGTACAATAAATAGGAGCTTGCAAATACGGCCAGGGTGCATTTCCAGAGTTAGTTATAAGTTACAAGGGCGCGGCGCCGGCGCTCCAGCCGTCGCAGCGACGAATGTTGAATCTAGTTTGTATGAAAATAGAGAAAACTTTTCATGTGTGGCTCAGTTCCGAATTAAATATTATAAATCTTACTTTGCAGGATAATTTAAACCTATTTTGAAAGCAAAGAAGATACAAGTGCAACCCTCATTACACCTACAAATACTTTACTATCGAACACCACAAAAGTATGTCGGACCAATCTCTGTGTAGACGATAAAAAAACACATCCCCTCGTCACGTGTAAGAGAGGTACGCTAAAAAAAATGTTTTTCAAGATTTTATTTTACCCATTTGTTGGCGTGACTAATATGTATATTCATGCCAAATTACAATTTTCTAGTATTAAGAAACTCTAAGCTAGGCTGCGGACGGACGGACGAACATGACGAAACTATAAGGGTTCCTAGTTGGACTACGGAACCCTATACATATTATTATATTAACTAATATTTGAATTTTGAAGGTATTGTTCCGAGTCAGTCGTATTATGTCCGCGTGAAGCCCTACAAGACTTATGAAAATAAAAGTATCGTTTCCAAGCCTGAAGAAGTTTATCATTGACTGAAGAAAAGGAGCGACCTACAGGGAAACATTTACTGAAGAAAAGGAGCGACCTAATAATTCCCAAAATATTATATTCTAACGTAGGTACGTACGTACCCTTTGTAAAAAATATTTCAATTACAATGCAGAACATGAATGCGTTGTATTTGGCTGTTGAGGTATTCGTTGAAAAGTGAACTAAAAAATATATAATGAAACAATATTATGTAGTTATTTTATCATGTTCGCCGCATTCCTGCTTAGATTCTACGAAGTGATCACTTTCAAACTGGCGAGTAGCAATTACACGGCGGGTAAAGAAAATACCGCGTATATTTTCATGCTCCGATAGAAAACATATCACTATTATGAACATGAATCATCTAACTAAGCGGTAAATCACTATCGACATAATTAAAATTGACTATTTGTACCTATGTTCCGCCGTTTTCATACTTCCATCGCTTTCTTAAAAAGACTTACTTAGACCTTCTCGCGTACTGATATAAATATTATAAAGACGCTTCAGATTAACTTGTAAGTAGGTTTACGTACCTAATTATAAATCTGTACTTAGCTACTCCTATGTGTTCATAGTTTATCAAATGCTATCCGAAATTATTTTTCTTTTTGAAAGAAACCTTTAAAATATTAACGTGTTAATCATTTTACAGGTGCGTTTGTCAATTTTTCAGACGAAAATAATAATTTTCTCGGTGGCACTAGTTTCATCAAAATCCTGATTCTACAAGGATTTTTTGTTGATTTTTCCTACTCTGGCGTCGAATGAAATGTTTTAAAGCCAATGTATACATACCTTTTCCCGTAATTCAACTTGTGGAGTATTTTAATATAGGCTTGATCCCGAAGTAAAATTGATTTAATTTAATATACGATTTTTCACATTTCTATGTTGAGTTTTGCCTAACAAAGTAAGTACCACTAAATTTTAAGTGTTTCATGTTTACTAAACTCGAAAATCTAATTCAACACCAAATAAACTACGACAGATATTTACAATCAAATCTTTGTAAAAGTTATATATAGGGAATATACATGCATTCAATGTTTTTTTTACCCAATATTCAAAAACATTAAAGTATCCCAAAACAAATATTTTCAGATATAGTGCGCTTAAAGTCATTCAATGGCGTGTATGCGTGTTAAATTGCGTTTTTTTATAAGCTAAAACTATCTACTCGTACTACGGTATCATGGATGATACGGTAGGTACAAGTTATAACCTCAAACCTAAGAATACGCTATAAATTGTACTGCGATGACAGGTGTCAGGATTGACTTCTTATCGGATGGGAACCATAAGGTTGTTCACAACTATTGTTTATATAATATAGTACCAAATGTTATTAACACCTGAAGAATTACAAGTGCAATAACAGTTGTGCTACCAAAAATCTTCTATGGTTAAATATTTAACAGGGCATCTTGTATTTGTGTAAGTAACTTGAATTAACTTGTTTATTTAAATCGAAGGTTTAAAACTATCAATAAATAAATATTCTTAATGTTGTCTTTTAAAAAGTGGAAATATACTAACGCAAACATATTTTATTTTAGTGGCAACCCATGTTGGTCTTTAATTAGATTTTCGAGTATAAGTATCACTAATTTTAAAACCTTCACCACGGGCCAAAATATAAATAAGGCGGTCATAAGCCGCCATAAGTTCCACTTGCTAATAACGAGAAGATCGTGCGTGGCACTACTTGCATGCTGACCCACATTACGGACACCGCTGCTGATGAGCGCCGGAATAACAACGAACTTGCTAACACTTAAAATATAACACATACATACTCATTTACATACCGTGAACTATAATTTGCATAATTTAACGTAAATTGTCGGTATTTAAAGAAATAAAATCGATTATCGGCTTGAATAAGGCGGAAATAAAAATAAGAAAAGAAGATGTGAGACTTCCTTGAAATTGGAGGTTGATAGATTTTCTTGTTCTTATTAAATATCAACTTTGAAGTCAACAACATGTTCAATATAGCGAAAGTCTAATTTCTAGTGGTAGGCTTTTACTTAGTAAACGGGCAATCGCAACCAGCGATTGCTTCGCCCAAGGTGAAAAGCGACTTTCCTTACCACTTGGCACATAGCAGTTAAAAAGAAATCTCACCCACGAGTATACACCTTGTACGGCTAGTACGCATTTTATGTTTACTACAGGGACCCGAGCTAGCACGCAATCAATATTGGACCATCAAATAGAAGAACTACCGACCTGCGAACCCCTTTGCTCACACCAGTATGGATAATTAGTGGAAGTGAAGGGGCGCAGCGGGTGAAGAGGTTAGTTCACAGCCGCAAGCACTTGCTAATTATACACACAACTATTTTCTCGGAAAGTCGTCTTCACGTTTAAAAGCATTGTAACGGATACATTTCTACGAGTAGCATAACAAATGAACGTGACAAATTATGAATTTAAGTTATTGTGAAAGGTTAATTCCTACTTTATATACGTACTTAAGTAGGTACATGTGTAGAATACAGTCAGTTACACGGAGAAATAGTACTCGTATATATGTACAGTTAAATCTGAACGAAGAACATTTTACGAGGCGGCCGGCAATTCACGAGGACGAATAGGCAGGTTTATGTCTGAATGGCTCGTATTTATTTAACAAGCAAGCGGAGCCGATGACAGATACACCCGGGCAAATCTTTTGACGCTACATTTATCGCGCTCACGAAGGTTTATTGTTCACTAAACTAGCATGCCGCTTCGTGAATTTTATTATCATCGAGAATATATAAATACCGTTCACAAACATTAATATATAATTAAAACTCAACAATAGCACAAGTGGACAATTATATACAGCTTTGAGCTGCTTGTACATTATAAATAAATAAATAGGTACAATACATAGTGCCGCTAAACGTCGTAGTAAAACAATACTTACGCGTTATCAGTGACATCGCAGGTCTCGTCGAGATCTCCGATGGTATCGAGAGACGCCCCGGAGCCGTCCTCTCGCGGGTCTGCGGGCGGCGGCGGAGGCGCCGCTGTGGGTCGCGCCAGCGCACACGCACCAGCGGCGCTCCCGCACTCCTTGAAGTGGGGCTTCGGCACAAAGTCGATCAATCGAGGCAGCGCTTCTGGCGCTGGAGCCACTTCTAACTTATCGGGTGGTTTATTATTCATCTCGGCTTCAGAACGTTGCAACCAAGTTTCAATACAATTTTTTTTCGTTGGCGTAAGAAGCGGTTCTGGCCCAGGCTGCACTGTGGTTTCTGATATAGGAATGGATCTAGGTTTTTTTTCACTAACGGAACGTTCAATTTTCGTGCTCCTGGGCATTGGCTTTGGCTTTTCTGTTACGGTTTTATTTGAAATATGGGTTTTTTCTATTATTTTACTTTCTTCCGTTTTCTCTAGTGTGTACGAATTGTTAACGATGGTATTATTATTATTTTTGTCATTTAGTTGAAGTTTTTTCGTAGGATCTTCTATTGATAATGTTATTTGTTTCGATGTTTCATGATTACTAGATCCTTTAATGATTACAGTTTTTTCGATGTGTTTGGTTTCGTCTTTAATATCAATTCTACTCTTTTCTAAGAATCTCGTGCTAGATATGTCATTTAAAATGTTAGAATCAATGTTTTCAATGCAATTTAGAACTTTTTGTATATCTATAGTTTTATGTTGCATTGTAGGTGTTGAGGGAATACTGTTTTCTACTGAATTAGCCATTGAGCCAAGTCGATCAACAACCGTTGAGATCGAACTACCCGTGTCATCAGACTCTGCGTCTGCAAGTGCCAAACAACGTTCCCATTCTGTTGAGAGCAAGTCTATGTATACTTCGGCTTCTGGTGGCATTGTTTTACCATCAGATAATCGACGCACCAGTCGTCTAACTTCCTCTGGAGAACCCTTCTTGAGGTAAGCTATGCCCTCCTTGCCTTGGCGAAGAATGTGACTGTCAAATGAGGATTTTCTAGATAATTTTGTGAAATTAGGCATCAACCCATTTTGTTGTCCATTTATTTGATGTTCTTTATCGTTAACCATAGCATAGCCATCAGTGCACAAATATCCGTTTTGTTCACCAACTGTCTGAAGAGTTGGTTTATCTTTAAATGAATTTTTCTTGCCCAGTTTTCTTGGTGGGACTGGGGGTGGCAAAGTGGTCGGACGAACGATTTCTGTTGTTGGTTTAGCTGAGTTTACAGACTCCACCATAGTTTTATCTTTTTCAGTTTCGTTCGTAGATTCAAAGTGCCTTACAAGCAAAGTTAGTTTTTCGTCAGAATCTTTAAGCCGGCGTACACAGTCTATTCTAGTCAACTCTGCAACTGAGACGCCATCGATGGCTAGGATTTCATCACCCGGTATAAGTTTGCCCCAAGGTGCGGAGGCATTAGCTGCAGGGCTGTCTTCAGCGCATGATTGCACGAGAAGCCTCCGGACCCTCTCCGCAGCAGCCGACCCCCCTTCGAACTTGAGCCCGAGCCCGAGGCGGGCGCCGCGCGGCCGGCGCACCGCCACCTCCGCCGCGCCCGCGCCCGCGCCCACCGTGAGCACGGTCACGAAGGCGGACTCCCGGGCGGCGGGCCGGCTCTCGCCAACCGGCACTATAGTGACGAAGTCCTCCCCGGCCGCGTCCGCAGCCATGCCGCGTGCAACGCGCGACCGCAAAGTTTTAAACACCGCTGTCGTACTCGAATCTGCCGGCAAAAAATATTCATAAGCTTGCGTAATAAAAATGCAATAATGTTTGGAGTTGCGCTCGCGACGGCCGGCACGCGAGGACTGGCACGGCCGCCCTCTCTCTTTCACTTGATGCACTTCAACGCTACGGGATGAGCTCGGAAATGATCTCCGTTATACGAATGTACTCTGCCAAATATGGCCCCACATCTCAACATCGACATGTTTGCCTATATCCGGAAATTATTGTGCGTCGACGAGACTAGATTACTGGTTGTTACTTTAATTGACTTGTTTAGTATGTGTAATTTGTAGTTTTATATAAAGCTTTCCTGTAATCGTTTAACAAACAATCAATACTACCAATTTAGGATAATTCCATCGCTATTGCTAGTTTTGTCGATATATAATGATGGTACCTACCTGCTTCCCACATGTTCGATCGTTTTAAACTTTCGTCGATCGATGCGAAAGTAGATATAACGTGCGTGTTTGGGAATGCGTTGACCACAAGCAGTCTCATCAGCGCGCGAGCGAGATGTGGGTTAGTGGCACCGGCGCAGGCGCAGCCGATCTCGGAGAACCGGCGCATTAGCATAGAGCCCGGGGCTGCGCGCCCGTTACTCCCGAGTCCCGTTCCGAAGGGCCAGCCTTTCTCACGGCTTTCAACGAAACCCCGATAAACATCGAAATTCGCGTCTACTCATGTTAAAATTAAAGTAACTTCGCAAGTAACTATAGTACCCAAATCAGAAAAAAGTAACAAATCACTATAGGTGTCTACATTTTACAAAAAGTGACAAGTATGAATGTCGATAATCGATTGCAATAAATAATAAATTTGGGTTCTACAATAAAACGGTAATGGTGATTAATGGGATAAGTTGAACCGTAACGAAAACATAATCTATTGTGCTATTACGATACGGGCTCAAAGAGTATGTGAATATATGAAAGTGAAAACACCTCTCATAGGTACAAAAGGTTTTTATACTGATTAATGTTAGATGACTAAAATAACACGCACATGTATGTAGGTACTATGTAAACTCTTTTATAGCAAAAAAATCAATTACAAGTAAGTTCGCACATACCATACACCATGTTTGTAGAAACTGTACGAGCATAGGCAAGATTACAAAGATGTGCGCAATAAGTTAATAAACCAATATTTATTTAGCTATGCATGACATAATGCCGGAATTCCGGAAATATGTATTACGACGTTTACAGGCTTACTTTGCCTAACAAGACGGTGGTTATGGCATTTTGTTAATGTTTCCTAAACAACCAATTAAAGTACAATATAAATCATAAATACTCGTAACAAGACTAAATATACCGGGTGTAAAATTAAATCACGTATAAAATAAAAAGTTGTCTCTGTACATCGCACGTGAGGTTCGTGATGTATCTCAGTTCGTACGATGCACCAATCGAGAGCAGCAGAGTCAGCGTTGTCGTCACAGCCACTGTTATCGCGCACAAAGAACATTGCACTATCACACATGGTATTGTTCAACGATATCTCATAATTGAATCTTTACTGCCGTACCTCGCAAGACACTTAAAGTGTTTTACAATTTGAGGCGTGTTACCTACTTTCAATCGTGCAGAGAAGGTCTGCGATACTAGTGCAATATTTACCTACTAACCTAGTATTCATGTAGACATTACAATAAGCTTAAATTTCCTAAAATATATTTTATCCAACTCCCAAAGTTAACGATACACCTACGTATATGCTAAACGAGAACTCTAGAAAATTTAATTAATATCGAATTATAAACGTAAATTATGTCAGCTCCGGAAACGACTATAAATATCAATAAAAAACGTCTGTTTTGCATCAGAATGAACAAAATGTAAATTTTAAGGCTTTACCACTATAAAACCTGCGGAAACATAAACTGCGTAGACCCAAAGAAACAGCCGACGATCCATATACGAGTAACGAAATGTCTTTTTGAACTTTCATAACGCTAGCTTCCTTTGAAATCAGGACTGATAGTATCACAAATATGGTAATTAGGTATCTCACCGCCAGCGTTCTTTCCTGAACGATGCTCAGGGCACAAGAAAAAAACGAAGACTACTTAAATTACACTTAAGAGATTTTGTAATTCTTCCTTTAACGCGTATTTTTTAGATTAACTCTATATACTCGAGACATTAAACCAAACAGTCCTACCGTTTTCTAATAGGTACTCGTAATCATCGCGAATCTTCGTTTTTCTATGAAACACGAGAGACAGATGTACTGTTTGTTGCGAGTGCAAGTGGGATAGCGATGGCATGCCTAACTCTATTAGGAAGCTGGGAGTGCTGTAACATTAGTGCATTCACCTGGCAATTATTGTAAATTATAATTTCAGTATATCGTTTGCCTGTAAGAGTAAGGTGCAGCATGAATATTCAGCGAAGGGGTGCCGCGGGCGCGGCGGCAGCGCACGCGCAGCGTTATAAAGATCGCCAATTACACAGGTGCCGCACATCTGGGTGATATGCTACTATAATTTCGTATTGCATTTTGATGTTATTCTAAAACAAAAGAGGTATTTGCCAGATTTTAAATGAAGATACAGCGAACCAGTACAATGAGGTTAATATTTCTTTGATGCTTTGCTCGGATAATGCAGAACTTAGAAGGTTTATTGTTTAGGTAAAAGTAAAAAATGACATCAGAGTTTAACAATACCTAGGATTGGTAATGGCACATTCTTTGTTACATTCTGAAGCAGGTACGAGTGGGTAATTTTTCTCACGCATGTTTACCAACATAAGTGTCCAGCGCTCATTATGATTCCCCTTAACAGGCTTATTCCATTTATCAGACCAATAAATGTTATCAATACTTCAAGATTCTCACTATCATTATAGTCCACAAATCGAGTTATAGTTGATTAACTCATTTATGAGTTTTATGACACTCGATCAAACCTTTCAAAAGGTTAATAAACTTACCATGAATTTACAATAGCATCGCAAGCGAGACGAGAAGGTATTAGAAAATCGAATAACCGCCTATTCGAAAAGTTAAGCGCTTTCTACAATTAACCTGCAGCCGGTTGCGTTGGCGAGCAACGTTTAGCTATTTCACCTTCTACGGTGGGTGCATAAAAAAGCATGCAACACAATATTCGTAGTTGCCAGTGGCCAATCGCTACCTACATCTAATTAGGCGATCCTCGCTTGTGCAAGCGAACGGCTACACCTCGGAACTCGCTTGCTGCTAACTGATTGCTCTGCTTATTTATTGCCTTAGTTCGTGTCGAGTGTTCATTGCGGTGCACTAACCGACGACGGCTTGCTGCATTGGTAAGGATAAGGTAATATTAGAATACGTATTTTCCAGGAGTTCCTTCGAAGCGTTGATGTAAAGTATTCAAGTTTAGAAAGCTCCTAAAATGTATTTAAAATTGACTTAACGCATCTAAATACCCGTTATGGTTACGTAAAAACGTGATTTTCCGGACGAATTCGCCATTTTATTCATACTGACTGGAACCTATGACTCCATCGGCATTCGACATTTACATAGCGGCGCGCTGAGCCGGCGCGTCATAGCCGCAAGTCGCAACGCGGCAATATGTCAGCGTCCTGGAGTTAATCTCATCACGCAGCGCCCTCCTCCGCATTTATCTCCAGCGAAATTGAAATAAGTTTGATAATATCTTATCTCGGTGAGAACCCGCCCGAGACGACTGCTCCGGACGCTATCGAGATATGTCGCCAAAAACAGCGCGCACTGAGGAATAACAAGCGATCCCGCCTATGATAACCCTGTCAGCCTTTTATTTAAAGTCCTTCCTTTACTTATAAGTACTTTGAGATATGCGTCGCCACATTATCGACCGTACGGCTTCTACGTACTTAGGTACTATTTGATGCTCAACCGTGATAATGATTCACGGCTCATCAATATCAGATTTAAAGCTAGCTGAATAGTCCCCTATTTGGCTTCGTAATACGGTGTGAGGCTTTAAGGACCAACCAGCTCGGTTAACATTTACGACAACAAAAAAGACCTTTAACGTTTTAGCATATAAAACTGACTCTTGTTTCCTGCTGCGGCTACAAAGACTTATCTTTACTATCGTTATAACTTAAATTTGCTGTTTTGGTCGAATGCAAAATGGAAAAGTTAATAAGCTGGTCTCCCGCAGCGCAATATCGCCCTCAAGCCTGGCGAGTAAATTATTAAACCATAAAAACATCAACAGTGGCAGCCATGAACTCTTCCTGGATTAGACTTTTTCCTACCAACATAACACGCACAAAAAAATAAGCTGAACTTAAAATTCAATTAAGTTATGCAAAGTTATAGAAAGCTTATATTACGAAAAATGTCCCGTCTCCGTCATTGAGCTATTATTACTACGTATAGAGAAGACGACGCGACCAAAATCTGTGCAACAAGCGCGGCAGTGCGGGGCGCGCGGGAGGCGGCTAATGAGTCATAGATGCGATGTCACCGTCATAGACGGACACTTTGTTTATATTCTGCCTATTTAATTGGGTAATGTATGTTAATACATAGTAAAACAAATTAAAGAGGCTTGACACATAATTTTAATTATAATATTTATTTTAGGTATAAGTATCGAATTTATTCTGCACAACAAACAATATAATACCTTAAGTTTAGGTACAAAAAAAATAAAAGCCGTATAATTTTGTAGAATAGAAAATATGCCATGATGGCCGTGTATCCGTCTCTCAAACCCGGGCGTAATATTTTCATTACTGTTACTTACATCAATACAAGGTAAAGCAGACTTCTTCAGAAAACGCCTTCCCGTTTTAGTAGAATATTTATCCTCTTCACGAAAATACAACGAACACACATATTTATGGTCCGATGGTAACCAGGTCTCTTCACTGCGGTTGTTTTGGACGAATTTTATCCATTTTTCCCTATCTTTACGGCCCGGACGTGGAAACCTGAAATAAACAAAATGTAACAACATATCTCTAAACAAATAAATAATAACTTACTTGTACAAACAATCAATCAATTAAAAGAACCAAAAATTTTTTTTTATCTTTCTTCATTTACCTTTTTTGTTAAATTAATAACCACAGTCTATATTATTTTCTAAATGTGTAAGATTATTATTTTCTGCTGTGTAATGATATGTCAGCTAGCTAATACTATCTACACACCCAATGTCACATCTTGAATTTTTAGTCTATGACAAATGACGCAAAATGGCTTCCGCTAAATATTTTGCTCTAAATTAAGTTTTAAAATGAATATCTAGTTACTCACCGATGGAAAGTTATTCCTTTGCACTTTGCCGTATTACTGGAGTTATTAGTACAATATCGTAACACACACGAGGGCATATTCGACGAGTTTTCAACGATTTTCGCTTTAAAAGAAACACGATTTAAGCGCGCAAGAGCGAGCAAGCGACTGAGTGAATTGCGGCCGGCCGGCCGCAATTGAATGGAGCACTAGTGATGTTCGCGCGGTCTTCTCTATACGTAGTAATAATAGCTCAATGGTCTCCGTGATAAATGGACGGACGATAAGAATGTAATTTAGGTGACTTCGTTTTGATGTTTTTTTTTCTGAGTCTCTTTATATTCTTACCATAACCAATTAGTAAAACATACTTACTTAGCTTGACTTATGCAGCGTTAAATAAAGCAGTGGGTTACGGCACCGTTGATAAACGGTATTGTTTGGCAAGTGGGCTACCAAAAACCGTTAGCATTTCCAAAAAAATAATTGTATTTTAATTTAACGTCGTTCAACCATTGACTATAGAAAACAAATCAATATACAGTTTCTACAGCTATTAAAAAAAATGTAAATGGCCATTTAGTGATAGCCGGCTGGCTGGCAATGGAGTGGGCGTCATCGGCATGACATCAGCCTCGCGGCGCGGAGCGTGCGACTCCTCGAGAGGTTAACATCCTGCGAGTATCCGAGCCTGACCAATGAGCCGCTGCGCCTGATTCTTAAGGCAAATACCAAAAAGCCTGTGTTGTGCGACAACTCGTTCCAAGGCGACGAGTTTCTCATTTATACGGGCAAAAAAGAAGCCATCTGTGACAACCTGCCAACTTAAACCTGGCAGACGACCCGCGTGAATGGTTATTTATTTACTATTATAAGCGCCATTATAATCATTAATTACATTAAATAATAACCATTTCTGTTCTTAGTGGTAAAATATTAGGGAATTAAAGTTTGCAGCATAATGACTTGGTCGCAATCTGGCATATATATACTTAAACTTATTATATGCACGTGCTTTACAAATATTTTGTAACAACTAGGTAGAAACCTACCCCTTTTTCACTCAGTTTAACTGGAGTAAAGATTGCAATCATACATAATCGTAGTAAGTATATGTTTCCCTGATGTGGTCTGGATTGGCATATTAGGGTGAATCAACTTTTAAAGTCCTCCTTTTCTACACGCTAATAAAAACTTACTAGAATATGTGAGATTGATAATGGTTTACACATGTTAAAATTAGATAATCAGATTTTCGGATTTCACTATTCATAATCATAAACCAATTCTATAATTTTGTAAAAACATGGTAACGCAGTGGAAAATGCACGTTTTTCATACAAAACCCGGGGACAACGTCGTCCCCTGCGTTACCTGATATATTTGTGTAAATCATAGAAGAATTTTTAAAATTGTCAGGTAGAAAGTAAGTTTAATTGTCTGATTTATTCAATATATTGACCACATCAAAAAAAAAATTGCATTCTACCAAATTAAGGTGACATAGTGAGACATGTCGAAAATTGGGGAGTACCTTAAAAGTTGATTCACCCATTAACGTTAGTTTCAATCCTAATCCTCACTATATCATAATGTAAAGTATTATACTCGTAGTACTAAGGGAATGAGGGCTTCCATACTTCGTTTTATTTAAGATGAGAATAAGGGCCTGTATTTTGCACCCCTTTTATGCTTTTAACGTAGTCAAAATTAGAAAATAAAAACAGTCGTCTCTACTTTAAGTAATTACTAACGAGAATTAGAATACTGGCACGAACATTTCTCAGTACCTATTTATTGGCAACGTTCTTAAAGGAACCATGTGCAAAATTGGGTGTCCCCTTGTTTTACAGACAGAAAAATTACAGAATTTTGTTTCACAGAAAATGTTTCATATACTATTTGGTCCTTGTATTTTTGCTTCGAATATATATTTTTTTAAACTATTTACTTGATTGAAAAAAAATCCACAGAAAATCAATTTAATGAATTTTGTAATTTTATTTTTTCATTACTCAAATTTATCAAACAATATAATTATTTTTTAACGAATATTGTTTGGTCAGTGTATTTTTTCATAGCATTTCATTTTAACGACAACAGTATTATCAAAGTCGTGGGAAACTCATTAATCTGTGAACAATTTTTGTGAAACAAAATTCTACGAAATTACTCTTTGGAGAATAAGGATACATCAATAATAACAAAATCAATACAACATGATACATATTATCGGTGTCCCCTTGTTTTACAGAAACTCATTTCATAGAATGTATCACTTAGCAGAATTTTCATTTCTTAGTAAGCTGCTTTCTGCTGAAACCTTAATGTTTTCAGATTATCTTAAGGATGAGTTACGAAGGTTAGGTTAGGTTAGACCTAAGACCATCAAAAAATAATCTGAAAACAGTAAGATTACAGCAGAAATTAGCTTTCAAAGAAATGAAAATTCTGCGAAGTGAAGTGAACTTCTGTCTGTAAAATAACGTACAACTTATATTATCTTTTAGTATAAGGGTTATATGATAAATACTATATTATGATATAAATATGAGTGAGCGAGCGAGCGAAGCGAGCGACCAATACCTCTCTGGGCAGAACCGACTTGAATAGGTTAGGTTAGAAGGCTATGGCGGGAGCGAAGCGAATCAAGCTCCCGCCTTAGCCTTCGAGGTTATTTTTTTTATATCCCTTTCATTTCACACACCTTCACAAACTGCACCCAATTCTATAAGTTGATTTGATTGTTATTATCTCTGATATGAAAAAAGAAACATTGATTTTTATTTGAAATAAAAAACGATGATTTAAATGTCTTCAAAGTAATTATTCTACTTAATGATTCTATGAAATGATAATACGAGAAAAAAATTATATGAAATGAAATTCTAAACAAATTCTGTCTGTAAAATAACGTACAACCGCGAAATTGACCGTTATTATTCTCATCGTAAAAAAAAACGAAGTATATGTAGTACTGTCAGGCGATGGGCTTGCAACCTGTCACTAATACACTAGTAAACAACTTAGCCTGTTGGTGCAAAATGTGATCACACAATAAAATTACCAACAAGTCTTTTGGAGTTGTTGGTATTTCTGTAGCTCTACCTACCCCATTCTGGAAATGAAGGCGTGATGGTAAGTATGTATGTATGTTATATGTAAATGGCCTCTTTTATTTTCCCACAAATTGACTATTTCTTAGGATGCAAATATTAACAGGTTCCCTGTCCCATGAGTTTGAGTATGAGTTTTACTCATACGTTCATGAGGCACATGTATGCGCCTCATGGCCGGAGATAAAGATAATGCAGATTTCTTTATCTATAAATATATACACGTATCTATCAATCACTATGACACAAAGTATCATAAAATACTTGAAGGCAAATGACATTTGTTATCCGAAACAATACTAAATTACATTTTATTATTACTATGGGGACGTGTCGAAAGGTCGCTGCACATTGCTTCGGCACAGGGAACCTGTTAATGGTTTCCATAGCCGCAGGCAAACGCTAACAATAAATAAATATTAATTCTGAAATAAAAATCAAAACATACTGTTCGATTTCATAACATCTACACTAAGTCCAAGTTGTTTGATCAGTAGTTAAACTAATTGTTAAAAATCGTAACTAATTTCAAGGAAATGTGTCAAATTTTCGATTCTTTTTTCGAACTTTAACACTTAGTTGAGTTAACTATTGATCAAACAACAGGCCCTTAAACGTCAAACTGTATCCTAAAGCAAAAAGAGAGCATGAGCGTATGAGGCTGCCCTCACACCGGTTTGTTTGGGTGGATGCATAAGCGCATCCACTAAAAACGCGTTTGTCTCACTAAAATGTAAACACGTAACACACACAACCGGTACAAACAATCAACAAACAAGGCGTTAAGAAGCTATTGACTAATTATGGGTCCTACTAAAGCGCATGCTTTATTGAAAAAGGTCTTCCAAACTAGTATTTACACGTCACTTTTTGCTACACTTGCAGTTAGTCTTGATCGACAACAAGATAATAGCAATGTTTAACGTATCGTGGGAACCGCCGTCATTATGCGCATGATTGCAATAAAAGTCGGATTAAACATCTCCGACGTGTCACCGGCGGATGAGAACCATCAGTGACCTATTCTCAGCATTGATTGCTCGTCGCGTTTCGGGGTATTTGGTTAATACCTACTGAGGTTTTTGTATGATGTCATTTGCGACTTGTCATCCTTCTTTACTACCTTGACACAGTTTCGCGAAAAAAGTGCTTGTATGACATAGCAATTTTTAAGCCATTCCAAAAATATCAATAGATGTCTTTTTATTTAGATTCATCGATTTCTAGAGCGTAAAATAAAACCAGAGGAAGTCTCTTGTGTTCTAGATATTTAAATTTAAGATGATTGCGAACCGACGCTTAAAACGCGTAGCTGTAATATTGTTTCCATACCAATGTAGCTCCAGGCAATAACGTTTCCAACCCCTAACCTAAATCAAGTCCGATTTCCACGATTGTTAAATATGAATTAGTTATTATGTAAAACCAAGTTTGTACAATTCCGTTTTTTTAATTGTTTTTTTTTCCAAGAAATACGGTTTTGTACATACAGATACATACATACATACATACCATCACGCCTTCATTCCCAGAATGGGGTAGGCAGAGCCACAAAAATATCAACCACTCTAAAAAGACTTGTTGGTAATTCTGTAACCACATTTTGCACAATCGGGCCAAAAAGTTTACCAGTGTACCTATTAGTGACAGGTTGCAAGCCCATCGCCCAACAGTACTACAAACCCTTATTCCCTTGGTCGCCTCTTACGACATCCACGGGAAGACATGGAGTGGCACTATTCTAACCCGGCATCCACACGGGGTCAGACATACAGATAGTTTTTCATAATATATACAACATATCGAACAAAGATTAAGGGGTGAAAAACGCCATCAAATTTTGTATGGAAATGTTCAGCTTTTCAATTTTCGGTAGCTTATTTATCTACTGCAAACAATGGTGAATTAATGGAAAACAATTGTTTTATTATCTCAACGTTATAGAGTCTTACATGGGTTTTTCTAATAACCCGTATCCTAACGTGAATAAAACCCCCAAACTTGTGATACCATATACTCAGAATGAATAAAATTAAAGAAAATTAAAGATAATTGTTTAAATACCATAAGACGCGTGAAATTTATTCTGTAAATGGTATTGAAAAACTTGAAGGGCAGCGGTAGGTTGCGCCCGCGATGGGGGATAGATATACTCGTAGATAGGTGTGCGGGAGGATCGGGCGCAGTCGCGCGGGCGCCGCGCGCCGGCCCGGGACGCGCGGGAGCACCGCGCCGCCCATAATCTCATTACCGCCGGGCGGCCTTACCCAGATTCCCGAGCCACTGTAAATTGCACCCGGCCTATCTTTGTTTACGTTCTGCTTACTAAAACTTTAAGCACACTACTCACCCTTTTTATTGATCCGTATATAATCTTCAGTACAACACTCAACAAAGGTCTGAACACTTCTTTTAAGCAGGCTTCTCACATTAGCGAGGGGTGATATAAATCCAGAGAGCGGTAGTCGGCTAGCGCACGCGGGTGCGCAGCGAGCGTCGCGACGTCGGCGGCGCAGAGCGGCGTATGCGCCGCTCGGGGCCGACCGGTCGCAACCGGGCCGCGCTCTCACCGCGCGCCCTGCCACAAAGTTGCTTATAATCGCACTTGACACCGTGCCGCGCACAATCTTAATGAAAGTTTCGCATTTCTCTATGTCACCTTAACCCGAGTTGATGAGAGATGGTTGACTGGGCTTCATTTTCTCCACGCTACATAGTTTTTATTGCAGATTCTTACAAAGATTTTAGTAATTTGTTGAGACCCTCGAACGCTACGTATATATAAATGAGAGGAGTATTTTATGGGCCTGCATGAGAGTTTTTCAGATAGCGAAAGAATAACACTTTTTCCTCACGATCTTGCTCACGGACTAACGAGGCGTAACTTACCTTCGTTTCGAAGCCGACTCAACAACTCTAATTGAATTAGGTAATTCCGTAACACTTGCCTATTGGGTTGGCTTCGCTGTTCTTGGTATTCATTGGTTGCATATGTATGTATGTGCGCCGCGAACTATAGACACTGGGACATTCCGAGCCCGCGCCGCGCTCCCGACCCGGCCGACGCGTTGACGAACTGAAACACAGTGAAAGTAGATAGGCGCCATTCTCTCGCAAAGATAACATGAAAGATAACTTTGTATTCACTTTTCCTTTTGTCGTGTCGGCCAATCAATTGCTAATTCAATCATTCAACGCTCTAAGTGCTAATACACTTACTAAAATAAAAACCAAACATCATAATAGTAGATTCCATTACCTCGCCCGGGGTATAATCTACGTAACGGGTAACGTAACAAAACATTGACGGAGGTTTTGTTTCAAATTTCTCTCAAATGTTTCATGATGACGGTGCGATAGTTGGAAGCTATTGTGAAAACTGGATGTTTAATTAGGTAAGAATTTAGCTTTCAGATTAGGAGCTATTCGCACGACGGCGTTTTAAATGCCCGTCTTTATTGTCGAGGGAACTTTTATTATAAGATTCACAATTTATTGCAGCGTTATTATCCGCATGTCTTCTTCTTGTAGTAAGTATTTAACCTAATATTATTGTAATATTACAAGGGCAAAGTAGTATTGGATTTTTATTTATGAGAAAGGAGAACAGTTACGGAGCTGTCAGTCATATTTGTTCCGCGAATGGCGCCTGCGTCGAAGCAGCCTCCGCGCGACAGGTACTCGTCGAGCACAAAGAACCGAACAGCAATCTACATACTTAGATGATTTATTTCAAAAGGTCAACGACCTTGTGATATATTTAAACTTTTTAAACTAAGATTTCTACCGACTAAATACGTTTCTTTGTAATTAAATTTTCATTTGTCCTTCTTTCTTATAGGGTCACTTTAAATTGCAGTGTATGAACAAAAAACATTTCTGAAATAATATTCTTACTGCACTGCTTGCTTGCAGTTACTTGTATTGTAAATTTATAAAAAACCACTTAAATACGAGTCAACCAAGTTAATTAAAAATAAGTAAGGCAATGACAAGTTTCCGTCTGATCATACCACCTCGATAGGGTCATAATACTATTGAATAGTTGTTACAGTTTTACTAATGCCACCTGCATCAGTAAGTAAATTATCTAATTAATGCGACAAGAAGAAGCGAATGAACCTGTATAGGTTGTCTGGAAGAGATCGCTATTTAGCGGTAAGACCACCTGTTGTATACCTTGTAATATTGTACCTTCGATACTTGGATCCGTGTCCATTTTTCTGTAGATTCATAGTTTAAATTGTTAACTTATTGCGCATTTCTGATCATCTTGCCGGCGCTGTTCACCTGACGGTTATTGGGACTCGTTTGGCCATGGAATCATTCCTGAAATATGTTATTTAAAACGTTCACAGCTTGACCGACTGACTTTGGGGACGTATATCTTCTTTTATACATGAACTCCGCGATGTCGCGGCCTTCCATAGTGTTTACTTACATTTTTCCTTTTGATTCTTGCTACTTTTATGAATATTTCGTCATTTAAAACTGATATTTTGTACTTTATGTTTATTTTCTTTCAACTGACAATATTGTTATTTTCATTGTCTTGACAACGGGCAGAGACAATATCTTAGGTTTTATAATGTAACATGGAGTTAATATGATTGTTTTCCATATAATTAATTCCTGGCATGTGTAATTTTGTAATTTTATAAACTTAGAACTTCCAAATTAAAAAGATAGAACACCAGGGTATTTAAAGGGTGGCTCAGACTAGAGCGATTGATTCCTTCTCCAGTTTCCGAGTTGAAACGTTAGAAGTCGGCCTTGTGCGGGGTCAAGTCAGTCCCCGCACCTCAAGAAGCCTCTATCTCCACACCTCGATCTCGTTCCTGCTTGCTCCGGGGCCGTTACTCGATCTCACGGGCCTCTGCTCGGGCCTATCTGCTACCATACTTCTACGAAGAGGGGCATTGCTGCTATCGCTACGCACTACTGCGCAAGTGGTGTTCCCTGGAGCTCTCTTCCATCATCTACTTCTCAGAGATGAACTACTCTCTGCTGCCCTTGTGTTGTTAGGGACCTATATAATTAGTTGGTAATTTTTGTATCGGTAATTCTGTGTAAAGCTAAACAAGTGCTCAATAAATAACCCTGACCCTGACCTAACTCTTTCATCTCTCTCTACCCTCTTTAGGTACCTGGTTTTCCGAGCCTTCGAAAGGTCAGGTGCCTCTACAAATTTCCTCGGTCTGTTATCTAGTCTTCCGAACCTTCGAAAGATCAAGTAACACGACAACCTATGATTTAAATGTATATGTATAAAGAGTATATGTATTGTATTCAAATAAAACACTTTTTAAAATTTATTGACACCTTTGTTAATCAACAAATGAAAAATAATTAAAACAATACGATCACTTATAATAAAAACAAAGATATCAGTTCCATACAGTAATACTCGTTCCTAAGTACTTACTTATTTCATTTGTAATTGGACATTCGTATCGCATTCGAAACACCTCTTACACGGCGCACCTACCATGTATGTAAATGTTCCACATTATTAACCGGTAAGTAATTCCCTTCTAAATGGGGAGCAAATGAGGCTATCTGCATTTTTCTCATTTCAGGTTAATAAATATCGGCGAGTTGTCCATACCGGGCGAGTGAGATTTACTCGAATGCAGTCAATGAGACGTTAGCGGCTCTGTCTAGAGGTGTTTACACACAAACCGGGCCTAACTGTACTCTCATAAAATCAGCAGAACGTGGGAGCTCCTTCACCAATCAATATAACTTTTGAACGTTATTTGTGTGCTGTCTTACCCTGGGTTCCTATATTCAAAACTTCTCGTTAAAATGTAACGTCTAGTTGAAATTTGACACATTTTGTATGGAGCAAATGTCAAATTTCAATGAGTCGTTACATTTTAACGAGGCTTCTTGAATATAGGAACCCAGGGTTGGTCATGTCATTCACTTAAGGCACACTGTCGTACAATACCCGTCAAATTGAACAAGTTTAAACCTGGGTCTTTTATGGTCCCTGTTTTACTCATGTGTAAAATTACTTTAAGATTATGCTCAATTCTAGTCTAACAAGAATATAGTTTGATAAATCTAAACCTACTATTTTGGCAGAAGTAATAACTGTTTCGAAACTTAGCAAACTGTTAGTCGAAACGTGGTTTAAACCTCCTATTGGCGCTATCAATAGGTCAGATATCTACGGAGTGATTTAGGAAAAGTAGCAAGGGATATTTACATAGTTATCCGACCAACTTTTAATTGATCACTTTATTTATTTATACGAGTATGTTAACTTTTAGTGCACAAAATAATCCGCAAATGGCGGAATTCATGCCTAATGGCGTTCTCTACCAGTCAACCAAATAATGATACAGAAACGAGCAAAAGTATGGAAAACAGACGAAAAGCAAAGAAAATATTTACAAAATAATTTTAATAAAAGTTCTTAGTTAAGGCGCAGTGTTTGGATTTTGGCGCTAGTAGAGTTACTCAATATTACCGACACGTGCCTTAAATACCGTGATGTAGCCAATACCACAGAATAGATAGATAAGTTCAAGCCAATACGCTACATTTTTAACATTTAAAGTGGGGTATTTTTTTTACCGTAGAATATACTTTAGTTGAGCTTGAAATTCAGGTAAAACAGGTTGTTTCTCGTTAAACTAACACCAATATAGAAGAAGTATTTTTAATTAGTATCAAAAAACTGTTAAATATTGCAAAATCAAATATTTTAACCGGTTTCCGTGCAACCAAAGCAGCTCTTGCAATGCCTAGCTAGCGTTTGATGAAAGGTGCAACCAACTATGACGGCAATTGTTTAGGATTCCAATTAGAATTACGCATTTAATACCCATTATTAAATGTTTTGTATGCAATTGTTAACTACGAGCCGAATCATCTGTAATTTTTGACTATGGCAAAATAGCTACATTTACCATAAAAAGTTATTTCAACACCTTCATTATAGTATCCCCACACTGTTTATTAATTTAGGTAAAGATGATTGACTTGAATTGAGTAAATACTATTAATGTGAGATTCCCTAACCTCTAGAAAATTAATTTGTGATTGAACGATATTTTAACACTTCATTTGTGGTTTTAGTAATTTTTTCCAAATTTGTGACACGTGATTGATTGAGATACGTAAGTGACGATTAAGATAACAATAGGTGATTACAGTAATACGTAGGTAACTCAAAGCGACGCTTAAATTAAATTCGTAACCCCCCTAAAAAAACACTTTCTTGAAAACAACGAGTTACGAAACATCTCTCACAACCCTCCCTACAGCCAATAAAGCCGAGAGTTCGTTGGAAAACTTCCGATAGAACTTTTCCGACACTTGAAGGCTCATTACAGAGTGCTTACCTACATACTCGTATTGACAAAGACTTTGTACTCCAAGTTAGCGTGCCTGGTGGAGAGTCAACCGTGACCTTAATATAGTTAACTAGACGTTCTCTGCATTACGGGCGGCAGTAAACCACACGAGCATCTCTCATGCGGTCAGCTCGGCGGAATAAAGTTTCTTCTTTGATCAGTGACACAGATGGTCCGAATTTATCATCGCGGTGCGGCGGGAGGCCGCGGCCATCAATAAGTAATCAACATGGCCCGCCGCCACTCGCCAGCCAATAACGACAAAACCGTATAATGTTTCGCAGCTTATGCAATATTGATGAAACCCCTCCAGCCGCATCAGCTGATTTAGATAATCGCCGTAATGGAATTGCGCTGCCGTCGCGCGCCGCTCCCGTCAGCTACGGAGATTTTCTGGAATTACTCAATTGCTTTGTATTTAGCGACTCGTATTTACATATTCACGTTTTTAAAGACAAAGGCCTTTTTTTTTAAAGTACTTTTTTTTTGTTAGTACGCGCTCGCCGCCGCTTTCAAAGACATTTTAGAGTCGATCACCTCGTTTCTTTTTTCCCGACTGCAGCAAAGCCCAAAAGTAGGGTTATGTTTTGACCTGTATGTATGTCCGACTCTATGTTCCCTCGTAGAGGCTGGGTGGAGGGGCCGATTTCAACAAGCGAGTTGCCGTTAGATTCGTCTTAACGTCGCACGTCGCAAGTGTTACTGGGTACTTACATTAAAACAAAAACAATATAGCGAACAAAAACATATAATGGGTAATTTGCATGTGATGTGATGTGATGTAAATAATTGAAGCCTGAGAGGTTGTTCGTATTTTACAAATAACCCTGTATAAAGACGACATTATCAAAACATACATTCGGGTTTTAAAAACTTGCTTTTTGTTAGTTTGAAACTTGTGTATGAAAAATGAAATCTAAGAAACTAGGTACTCAATCGTCATTAATTGACTGAGTGCGGCCGTTAGACATGGTGACTATGATGCTGAAAGAAGTTAACTAAGAGGTATAGCAGCGATAGACGAAAAATATTGCAGAATTCATGAAATCAGGACCTCTATTCAGGTGCGTTAAAACGATATCGTGTTTGACACGTTTAAGAATCGTTTACGTCACAGTCGCCATTATTGTAAATGACATAAGAGTTATCAAAACGTTGACAATACGGAAACAGGTCAAAAACGATATCGTTATTACCTTGTAGAATTCCAGCCCAGTATTTAAAAACAGTTATGATAAGCTTGTTTTACCTTAAGTAACTTTTTTACTAGCAAATATTTTCCAACGTGATTTGGTAAGAAGGTATCAAGTACGCAATTTCTGGGCCTTATTTACTCATTGACAGTAATGGTGGCCGAGTTGAAAACAATGCGATAACATGCCAAAAGCACTATTGTTTTACCAAGTAGAATAGAGCCCGTGCTATGACCATACTACTTCTACAATTATATTTGCGTTACATCGATTTAAAGAAATCGGTATCGATCGATGTGGGGCAAAAAATGTTACAGTTTCTATGGTCAGCAGTTTAGTTATGAAGTAATCATCGGGAATGCACTAATGGCCGGTTGCAGAGGTGAACGCGTGTAATGTGCAATTTGCGGGCGGCCATTCAGCGGTCACGCGACTCGCCGACCACGACGCAGAGCTCACATGAACCGTCTTTAATAGGCATGAGGTCCAAAATCCTTTGCGGAATAGCCACATGTGTTTGTCGCGTGCCTGACAGTCGATTTACTACACGCGTAATTCATAAAAAAATATTTGCCATGAAAGCTATGAAACGGGCGGCCAGCTCAATCGCCCTTCCTGGAATTTAATCTTGATTTTAATCAGCGTGGAAAAAGGATAACGGTGTTCGATGCGGATTAATCCCATATTGAATATCGATTTATTAAAAAAACGTTCACGGCATCGCGGTACAACCTATATTTTGCTTTGCTAGATGCTACGAAAAACATCTATGTATGTTTTTTTTTTTTTTTTTTTTTTTTATGTTAAGGAGAAGGCACCCGAGCACTCAGGCCACCTGATGGTAAGTGGAGTCTGAGACCCATAGACATTTGAATTCTCAAGACTATAATCCTAAGATCTCAAATGCGTTGCCAACCCTGAGGACTAAGATGGAATGCCTCTATGCTAGTAATTTCACCGGTTGTCTTATCCCCACACCGGAACACAACAATGCGAACACTATTGCTTGGCGGGTGGTTAATGGATAAGATGGTGGTAGCGATCCGGACCCGGATCCGGACGGTATGTATATCATCATCATGGTGCTGTCAAAAATATACTTCCTCGTCCAAATTAAATGGTCAGTTTTTTTAATTACCGTAGTTTTAAAAGATTTTGTGTTTTTGTTTGACTTAAAATTTTGCAACCAAAAGACAAACGGGCACAAGTGGCACAACACAACATACGTTCATTTGAAAGTCGTTAACGAGTGCCACAAATTTTCAAAAGGGTAGGGTTAGTAATCATCAAAGGGGGCCCCATACAAGAATGGTACGGAAATCTGCGTGTGCGAGACTGATTCGTGCCTGGTCTTTTTAGGCAACCGGCTATTTATAAAATTGGGGATCCTGTCATTTCATAACCAACATTTCACAAACATATCATTTGACAGCCCGCGTTTTTTTCCGTCAATGCAAATAATTCTAGATTTATTTCAGGACCATCGTATAGAACCCGGTTAGGTTAGGTTAGTTTTATAAAAAATCTGAAATATTTGTAGTTACAGAAAAAAAGCGGGTTGGCAAATGAATAGGTTGCGAAACGATGCATTTGTCAAAGATTTGTCGGCGAAAAGGCAGAGAAGAAAAATTGGTATATGGTTTTTTTAATGATAAGGAGATGGCACACGAGCACTCAGGCCACCTGATGGAGTGGAATCTGAGACCCATAGACATTTGAATTCTCAAGACTATAACCTTAAGACTGCAATCCTAAGACCTATTCAAAATAAATATGTATTGTGTTGTATAATGTAAATGTAATTAAGAGCATCGGACCTTAGATATTAAAATATTGATACTTGGGCATATTTTTAGTATCAAAAATGTTAAACTTACTTAAATGTTAAATTTTCCTATTTGATATTATTAAACGCATTGCGTATATTTATGTATGTGTATTTAGAAGTTCTCTAAACCATTTATGAAAATCATCCATGGCGCTGAAAAAAAGACAATTAAGTCTATACAAACGTACCCTATACTCTTTAGGCGTACCAAAAAGATATTTGGGTTTTAATCTTGTATTATTATGAATATTAAGAATAACGTCAGTAGATATCATGCAAGTATTCATTGTGAGACTTGTACGCTACAGTCCAATTTCTTTAGAAATGTATCACATCGATGGACTCTGTGTTTGTTTAAAATGGCACCTCAAGGTTTTTACGACATCTCGTATAAATACTAGTTCCATTGCAACACGAGCACGACCTGTTTCCAAGAGAATATCCACTGCACATTGCACGTTATATGCAACTACAGCGGAAACGCATTATAGTAAAGATTTGCTCACTTGCCTTAGAACCAAACCCATTAAAAGCTACATCGTAGCGTCGTTGTCTAAACAGGCGAGTACGGACATAGAAAGTAGTACAATACGTTAGAGCTCGCAACGGTAACATTACTAGAAACAGTAGAAACTGGGCAAAACAAAGTAAATAAAAGTTGCCCGGCCGTGGTCAGGCGGAGAGTAAATTGGTGTAGACTACGACGACGATGTTGTGCCTTTTCACGTGCAAACAAACTTTTCTCAAATTGTCGGCGTATTTAAGGCACGTTCCATTAAGGGGAGGCGGTAATGGAAAGCGTAGTTCCTATAACACGTCCTTATATCCTGTTACTGAAGAAAGCGTCTATAAATCAGAAACTAAGCCCGAGTTTAGGAAACTGCCGTCATGGCCCATCTGGGAAATAAAGCTGTGACCGTGTTTTGTACCTACTATATGAAATATAATTCGTGCATTAGTATTTTGTGTAACCCTTACTTGATATATCTCACTTAAATATTAAATTAACTTGATTCATTTTATAAAGTTTCCTACCCTTTTTAACAGATTGTGTTATGTGTTTGACCTATCGTAGAGACTGGATGGATTGGCCGATTTCAACAAGCGAGGTGTCGTTAGACACCTCGGTTACATTAATACAAAAACAATATAGCAGCACAAAAATATGTACAGGGTAACTAACGTATATAGACGACATTATCAAAGAATGCTAACGGGTTTTAAAAATTTGCTTTTTGTTAGACTTGTCAGCCAGTAAAACTCCACGTGAACGTGCATTCGGCCCTCGGGCCGTCAGGCCGCGGCGCCCGCTATGCACTCGTAACATTTAACCTTTTACTTTTGACATTTCACTTATGGGACGGTCATTATTGCGCCTAGTTTCCAGCAAATGTACTCCTTTTGTTCATGGCGCGCTATGCGCCAGCTCCTTCGGCGCTTTCTCCGAGTTTCGCAAACTTCCTGGCTCAAACCATTTGCCATTACCAAAGATCTAGTTCGCCTAATAAAGACACCGAACGAGATTGCTGCAGAGAATCGTATTTGTCCCTTATACCCACTCGGCAGTTCATTTAACTACTGCCTTATTGCACTAGAGCCTCACCACACGCTATATCATATCAGAATAAAGATATTTAAGTGTTCCTAAAATATGAAACCGGTGCGTTTGTATTTTTCTACGTTAGAATTCTTATTAGACATCGGCGTAAAAATCAGCTGGGATGAAATATTGTTATAACTAAAATATTTTTACACGAACAAGCCAAAACCAAAACTTCCTTTAAGCAATTGGGTGACCACTAATGAGCTTGTGAGTTGCACACAAAGACGTCAAAGTGTAGCATTTTAATGAAAGAGGTTTTATTCATAGGGTACGAGCATAAGTAATTTGATATTTATAACATGGGGTTACTAATCACCAACCAACGTTAAATTCAATTGGCCCGTAGTCACAGATTCCCGGAGTATTATTCCATCGCTCACTAGGCCTGATAACCTATAAATTTAGAGAATTCGTGTAATTGGAGGCTGCGAGAAAGCGGCCCGGCCCGCGCGGCCGCGAACACCCTTCATTATCAGTTTCCGCGACATTAGCTCGCGCGACATTCCGCGACTGATTGCACCCGACTGTAACGCTGCGTTTTTCATTTAACCTGAAATTAAAAAGAAAGGTACATTAAAAAGTAATTTACTTACGTTTACCTAATTAGATAAAATGGAAAGTGTTGCAGTTCACTGAGCCTCTATGGATAGGGAACTGTTAAATTCAAATTAAAGATTTTGTTGACATTTTAAATCAGCTTTGGGTAAAATAAAGCCAAAATAAATTACCAACAACTAAGTAAAAATACTAGGAACAATATAGGGAAGGTAAAGACTGGAAGCTGGAGTTTACGACCCACTTGGTACCTCTAATAGCGACTTGCGTCCCTGTGTCAACCGAATGACTTCGGTGATACTTAATACAAGCATTTGTCTCACTTCACCTCAGGTAGTAGGCTATCTTATTTATGATTTATTCCCTCATAAAGAAAAACTTTCCAACAATTACGCACACGTTTATATCATATCCTAGGCAGATGATCTCGTTACTTTACGTTAACGTTGCTCATTAGGCGATCATACGCGCCTATCAGCTGATAACATTGGAGTTAACTACCTCGTGAATAGAGTCGAAGATCTATCATTTAGATAGCGCGAGGTGTATTCCTTACTCAGAAATTTTCTGAAATTTCAGGAGTTGTCTATTACACTGTCTACTTTATCTGCGCTTCTAACAATAATTGTGGGTAGATACTATTTTGGTTTTACGCTGGTGTAGAATCATCAAGTATTTTATGAAATAGGATTTCCTGGTTTTATTTTTCTTGTGATATGTTATAATACAACTTTTAAAAGTGTGGCAGCCGCACCTTCGCAGCATTATGAACCCACCCTACAGATTGCCGCATATTTTACCCGGTCGAAAAGTACGTTCACATAAAGTAGCAATCCGTGGCACTCCAAGTTTTTCTCGGCAAATGTAGCGAGTGCGGAAAACTCCGCGATGGCAGGGGTTAAAGCAGGGGCGCGGGGCGGCCTCATTGATCGCACCCGCGCAGCATCCCCCGCCCGCCGCCCGCGCCGCCGCAGCCCCGCTCCCGCGGCGTCAACACAACGGCCGGATTTTGGGAATACCGCTAATAGCGCAGAACTCTTGAATAATCGAGCTGTTGCAACAAAACACTAGGTCCTTTTATTAACATTTTTAATCTAAATATTATAATAATAACTTTATAATATGCAGAGGGATGTGAAGCAATTGATTCTTTATTTGTTTTGTAAATGTTTAGTTTTCCACCACATAAAAACGAATTTATATATTTTTATTCCGCATTGAAAATTACTCAAATAATTTGAGCTTATCAATAGGTGGTATACCACCTACATATACGTAGGGGACACCGAGGTGAGTTGTGACAAAGCCGATTTCTCTGCACCTACAAGACAATTAGCAAGCTATGGAGTGTCGAAAGAGCAACCCATTTACGAAGTTTTCAGCTCGATACACTGTCATAGGTTCAGAGAAATTGGCTTTGTCACAACTCACCTTTATTACAACTCTTCTCGGTCTCCCTATATATAATTAGTTAATAAAATCGCCAGTGACATATAGCTACTTGTATCTACTAAGCTCGACCGCTCGAACGCGTGGGCTTTAGATCACTGCGGATACCGGTCGCTGCGAGTTGCTTGCAAGTCTAGGGGTATGGTGAGGCTGAAACGTTGTAGCAGTCTATCTGTATGCCACAGTTATTTTTTTCCCCAAGCTGTGATTTTGTGTACATAGAGTCTATATCTCACAAAGACTAACAATGAAATACGTACGTACGTGGGATATTGCTAGATTTTTTAGCTTCAGGGGACCGTTTAGGAAATATACAGTTCTAAAAGTGTCATAGAAATGATCTTTATTGGAAGCATATATGTACTTGTTACGAATCTAGTACACTTTATTGAGTCATGAGTGGGTGTGAGTGAGTTAGGCGACTATAGTATTTATACCGAAAATTATGTAACACAGCACTAAAATATCGATAGTAAATAAATGGCGCATACAATTTATGTAGGTAGGTATACATAGTTATTCGTATTTC
This sequence comes from Acleris holmiana, assembly GCA_949316455.1. Lineage (NCBI taxonomy): Eukaryota > Metazoa > Arthropoda > Insecta > Lepidoptera > Tortricidae > Acleris > Acleris holmiana. The sequence goes on from OX438764.1 coordinate 12,104,794, forward strand.
TAGTAACACCAACGAAACCCCACACTAAGCATGGAACAACATGCTTGGTCTTGACCGGCTTTCGGGTTTCGTAGTCACAAGGAACCCTAAAAAGCTGGTCAAGTAGTTTAAGTTTGTAGTAACGGCGTCGGAACCCTACACTGAGTATAGCCCGACATGCTCTTGCCCGGTCTTCTTTATGTCGGGCAGGTAGGATGCTTTTAAGTAGACAAAAAATCACTAATTTCCCAAGGTCTTCGAATCACGTGACGTCACGTAAATTTGCCTATTATTTCATGTGCATTATTACTGTATGGACATGCACGCGTTTTTTTTAACTTTTACGTAGCACACCTACCAGCAATATTAATAAACGTAACAAAAGAACGCCCGTTTCAGTTTTAACGTGGAGGGTAGAATAATAGGCCGCAGAGAGAGCCAACAAATCCTACCCCGTTCGATTATTTGTGAACACTGATTGTAACTCAATAACGTTTGACATAAATGGCTGAACTAATTTGGATAAAATGTAGGTCACGGGGAGATAAAAGGGGCAATCCAGTTGTGTATGGTCGGGGTCGCGGGCAGAAGCTATTCATATACATATTATACACCGATCATTAATCCGAAAAACGGCATCAACTCGTAAGACACCGTAAAGAACAGCAGCAGACCAAAAAAACCTTGAATATATTAGTGAATGTTATTACAAAAATAACAGCAGTTTTCCACCCGAATAATGTATGGATCATCAGGAAATGGCGCAACCACTGGGAATAGCGCTGGAAAGGTGATGATTGTAGTAATTCATGCTTCTTGCAACGTAAAATATCACAACCAATATTATAATAGTGTGAATATTAGTGGGCAACCCCATCGGTGACGAGATGACAAGGTCGGAGGCTGTGTGCGGCGGCGCGCTGCCGGGCGGCGTGAATGGGTGGCGGCGGCGCGGCGGGCGGGGAGCGCGGCTGCGCGCCCCCGGCGCTCCGCCAGTCCGCACACCGGCGGCTCCGCTGCCCCACGGTCGGCCGCACTCCGCTAAACAACAATGCTTTAAACACACCGTAACTTCAAACCTTACCGTCACGCTGTCGGCGATGCTCGAAACCTGGGCGGCGAGCGAGGCCGTCGGCGAGCGGTCGTGAT
>OX438764.1:12106121-12363342 GCA_949316455.1 Acleris holmiana
AGCAAATACTGCCAAGTGAAGTGCTGCCTTAAGAGGTCATTTTATTTGTATGATTCGACAAAACTCATCACTGCTGGAGCCATCCCTGCTGTACAGTCAACATCAAAAGCAGAAGCATATTTTTTTTATTTTGATGCGTTCCAGCGACGTAAGCAATGTCAAACAATATTGCCAATGATGTTAATTCGATAAAATACAAAAGTCAGTATCTAATTTTAGCGTTGACATCTCTTCGCTAGCAAATGCCATTATCCTCCTATGGCCCAACGAAAAATTCAGCATGTAGTCACCACAGCCCGTAGTCCTACCAGTAGTACTATTGTTTATACTCACTCAGACCCGAGTACTTAAAAGACCGGTCCTACCAGTAGGATTTCTATTAAGTTCTACTGGTAGGACCGTGGTACGCTATGACTACACAACTGTCGAAGGAGCCACAAAGTTAATTAAGTACTATGGGTAGGACCTTGGGCCTTAGGAGGTTAAAGCACCAAACAAAGCGCTTTCCGCTAAGTGTACCGCCTCCGTTGTGACTTGAGCATTGTTTTGTTGCATGGTGCAGCGCAGACGAAGGCTTCGATAGCACGTACCCGACGAACGTGGTGGTACGCAACAACGGCTCGTGCCTCTACGTGCCGCCCGGCATCTTCAAGAGCACCTGCAAGATCGACATCACCTGGTTCCCCTTCGACGACCAGCGCTGCGAGATGAAGTTCGGCAGTTGGACCTACGACGGATATCAAGTGAGACCATTCAAAGAAACTAAGGCTATGGTTAAGTCGAGAGAGATTATTTCTTAGTTGAAATAAATTAAATAGCTATGGTACCTATCTGAATGTAAAAAGTTCAAAGTCCTCACTGACTGATATATCAAAGCACAGCCTGATTCTAGAGACACTAAATTTGGAGGGTGTTGTTTGTGGTGGAAGTTTGTATGGAACACTCCTAATTTTGAAGTTAGAAACGTGGAAATTAATGTTTAGGCTACTGCTTATAAATACAAAATAAAGTGAAGAAATGGAGGGTAGAAGTTGGCATGTGAATTTGGTTATTATTGAAGGAAGAACATTTTATGTATATATATTTATGCTACTGGTTATTAATATAAAATATGGCTTTGGATGTATAAGGATAAGCCCTAAGGATGAACAATGAAATTTGTAAGAGAGTTTAGTTTTTTTGCAAGCAAGAAACGTGGATATCATTGTTTAGTTTATAAATTAGTATGTAAGCTTTAAAATATTTTTACCCTAAAGATGAAACCGGGGGCTTAGGTTTGTATGGGAGTTAGGTATTTTTAAATAATTAAAGGGTGAAACTTGACTGTAAAGTTTGTATGGAAATTAAGTAATTTTCAAAGTTATATTCCTACATAATATGAAAATGGGTATTGAGACTACTAATTACATCATGAAAACTACCAGCTGTGGTATTTTTCAAAAATCTTCTCGTAGGTGGAAGTCTGTATGGAAATTTGGTAATTATTTAGGTGAATAAATTATAAATACAAATATCTAGGATCGATTGAACAAAACGTAATGGTGAAAGAAAGGCAGTGAATATGTTTTGCTGGGCAAATTTGTTGTTAAAGTTACGAAATTAAAGTAATTTATGTAGACTGCTTACTTCCTTTGAAGGTTATGTACAATATATTTTGTAAAAAAAACAGGTTCCTAGCTTTACTGGGAAAAAGTTATGAGGGTGAGAATTTGGGCCTGAATGGGTTCGTCTAAATAAACACACTGCTGTGTCGCTCGACTTTTTCTTCGAAATTGTCCGGACACAATGCCTTGTGTGTAGATCAGATCTGTGCTTTAATGAAAGTACTGGCCTTTCGCAAGACGTTAAGAGGCCGTACACGAAATTTGGCCGATTTCGCTGATTTTCGTGATTTTACAGACGTGATTTTACTGTTGAAATACTTTACTTCTACAAATTTAAATGCGCAATACGAAAGATAATTTTGATTTTCAACGAATGTATGAAATACTTTTTTGTTTTTCCAATTTAATTTTGATTAATCGACCTGAAACCGGCGACTGTTTCTTGAGTTTTGTTGCAAGAGGTTTAGAATATCGCATATTCACGAATCGTTTTGACGTCTTAAAGGTATGAAAAAATAGCAATTGATTGCTGTCAAAGTTGTCTAAAAAATGTATGAATTACTTTTTACCACCTTAATATATTTTTTGTGTAAATAAAATATGAACTTGGTAAAATTTTATAGAAAATGGACAAAAAATTGTTTTGAATTTCGGCTTCTTAAAACACTCGTTCATAAAATTAAAAGAACAGTAATAAACTTCAGTTCAAAATCAATCCATTACCTTAAAAACACATCCAAAAATTAAAAATTAAATAGCAATATAAAATGTTTTAAAATACCCAAATCCCGAATTTAAATTCTCGACAATGATAAAAAGTAGCTCATTCATTCGTAACTCATTTATTCGATCATAACTAAAATGATATATCATGATGTGCATTAAAACTTATAGAAAAGCAGTATTTAAACTGTAAAATCACGAAAATAAGCAAAACTGGCAAAATTTCGTATACGGCCTCTTAATCACAAGGGCTGTATGCTGTATCCGATAATGTGAGCGATCAGTTTCAGTATTGATAAAACATTAAGACTAACGAAGGAATGAGAACAAGAGAATGAAGCAGGATTTTAAAACCAATTGCTTTCAATATCGATTCGGCAATATCAAGAATAAATATGCTCCATAGAGTAGGTTCCTACCTAAGATTTGCTGTACCTTTTACATTATCAACGTTGTCTTTAGATAAAATGCTACGTATCTTTACCTATACATCCCTCGATGTAATTATGTGACTAGATTTCCGATATGACTTGAAATAATCGCTTTCATTTATATTATGCTAAATTCGAAAACAATGAAAAAAATATTAAGTACCTACTAGAAGTTATTAACCTTTTGTTGGTAAACTCTCAATATTAGTAGGATTGTTTTACTAGTTAGAAACAATTTTAATATCGCATGTTCATATAGATTAGTACTAAAAAATTCGGGCTAGAGGAAGGGGGAGATTCCCCAAGCGCCGCAGTACGAGTATATCGCGATGTAATGTTTGCCGAGTTAATGAGTTAATAATTGCATGTAATAGAACTTAAGTAATTCTGTTATAAATTCCCCTGATTAAATTGTCGATGTTTACATTACACCTCGTCAGGCGCTCAAATTTGACGCGGTAATGACGTTTAAAACGATATAAACAGGACTTATTTGCCTTTTTTGTTAACAGTTGGACCTTCAACTACAAGATGAAGCGGGCGGCGACATCAGCAGTTTTGTCACGAATGGTGAATGGGAGCTAATAGGTACGTTACCTGAGTCCGCTCATTTTACCAAGTACGTACGTTTACTCCGTTTGACAGGTTTAAGTTCGTCGTTGGTTTGACAAACGTATTATTTTACAAAACGTGGTTGTGCTTAAACGATCACATTATAACATAAATTACATGGGCTTCAAACTATTGCGGTGGGAAGTATACGAAATGACGGTTGGTAAAATGATATAATTTCCCAAATAATAATTTGGTAAAACATTAGTGAAACATTTAGGTTACGAAATAGATGTGCATCACGTAGCGCTTTTAAGACGAACCGTTGCAGATTATACTTGGTCAACTGCCCGCCCTGAGGGCGCAGCCAAAATGCAAACGCTGCTATCGTTTTTATTTTCTATCGTCTTGAAATGTACATAAGCAGCCGAGTGGTCAGGGGCCCTAGACATTCTCGTGCGTTTCGATAAACCACGTGGTCGACTATCATCCCATACATTTTGAGCGATAGAAAAGTAAAACATTAGGAGCGTTTGCATCTTGGCTAGGGCCCCTTTTCAACTTACGTTAGTCCTATACATATTATCGATTTCCGAAAATCGCTTACTTAGCGTTCGAGCGTTCGAGTCACACCCGTAGTATTTAGTTATTTATTGAAAACCTAGTTCAACTAGAATGGTTCCAAGCCAATGGTTCAAAATCGGATAGGCCGTTTAAGAGATATCAGCTCTGAAAGAACGGTTTGCAATTATATGGAGGGTGATTTTATCTATTCAATCGTTATTATACCTAATATACTCGTATTATAGTTAATTTAATTATTCCAACCGCATGTGAACTGCTGTAACTAACTTAATTCAGCAACTGATCTTACCATGTCTAATCTTACATCGAAATTTACCACGGATGATGAAAAAACGAAATTCGCAATAGTTATTGCAATTGTTCATTATGAAACACAATAAAAAGGAAAGATAATTCCAAGATCTATGTACATTTTTAACACCTAAAAAAGCTCTCCCTATTAAAAAATAACACTCGTCAATACACTCCGCACTTTAAGCGAGGTTTAGACTAGCAATAGAAATTGTAGAAGTTGACTGCTGTCTTACTCTACTTTTAAATTAGAAAAATACAATAAATAGTGCTTCTTGCTCTAGAACTGAAGTCACAGCAGCACAGCATTCAACTTCTGCAATTTTTGTTGCTGTTTAATTCGCGCTTAAGGCATCAGGCTTACATGTACAGCGGCTTGTAGCGGCGTGTAAATGAATATAAACTTGCGAAAGCATATAATATGATAGAAAAGGAAGCACCGAATTGGCATGCTAGACCCAAATGTTGTTTTAGCTAGAGAGTCACGTTACAACGACACGACGACACGTTGGACCAGTTGGGAGTGACTCTGCTTCCGAAGCCAGCGGTCCTGGGTTCAAATCCCGGTAAGGGCAAATATTTGTGTGATGAGCGCTAATATTTGTTCCTGAGTCTTGGATGTTTTCTATATATATTTAAGTATGATTTTCTCTATTTAAGTATGTTTATCGTTGTCTAGTACCCATATTACAAGCCTAGAGCTTAGTTTGGGACTGGGTCAATTTGTGTGAGATTGTCCCCTGATATTTACTGTTTATTTTATTAAGAGTAACGTCATGGTAGGGCGGCAGGCGGCCTGTATGCCTTCTCCATGCTATAGATTAATCATGTTGTAATCAGGAGTGCCGGGCAAGCGCAACGAGATCTACTACAACTGCTGCCCGGAGCCGTACATCGACATCACGTTCGCGGTGGTGATCCGGCGCAAGACGCTCTACTACTTCTTCAATCTCATCGTGCCCTGCGTGCTCATCGCCTCCATGGCGCTGCTCGGGTTCACGCTGCCGCCCGACTCCGGCGAGAAGCTCTCCTTAGGTAAAATATATACGAGTATTGGTCCTCCACTTCGATTTCAACGATATCGAGTCCAGAAATTATGGATAACTCTTGTACCTACCTATCCTATCTTGAGCTCTGATATGGCATGCCAAGCCGAGTCTTGGGTCAATATGTACAGCAGCTCGTAGTACCTATAATTCCATAATAATTTAATTTAATTTATAATTTAGTTTTCTTTTATATAAAAAGGAGAAGGCACACGAGCACTCAGGCCATCTGATGGTAAGTGGAGTCTGAGACCCAGAGACATTTGAATTCTTAAGAATATAACCCTAAGACATCAAATGCGTTGCCAACCCTGAGGACTAAGATGGATTGCCTCTATGCTAGTAATTTCACCGGTTTTCTTATCCCCACGCCGGAACACAGCAATGCGAACACTGTTGCTTGGCGGGTGGTTAATGGATAAAATGATTGTAGCGATCCGGACAGACCCTGCTCAGAGTCCTACCACCACTAAAGCCCTAAAGCTATTAAAGACCTAATGATTAGTCTCGAATTTGGATAAATCCAAATGTTTTTTATTTTATTTTGCGGGTATTTTTTACCTAACCTTACTAACGCTTATGTATAGTAATTTAATAAAAAAAATACGTACAATTTCTTCAGCATATATTACATAACATAACTATTGGAAAAATAATAATAATTTGGTCATATGAATCTGCGGGAAAAGAAAGTACTTTTAAGGTGTTCCCATTACTGCAACTAACTAGTGCGGTGCTATCGATGTGTAAATTGAAACAGTTACAAGCCTTGCTCACCGATCTAAAAATCGAGCGATCGACCCCGGGACTAACTGGAAACGGAAACGAAGCTTCGTGGGCAAGCTAATCCTGGCGCCTTTGCTTTTCATATTACGTCTGCTAACCTAACTGTATGTGCAGGCGTGACGATCCTCCTGTCTCTGACGGTGTTCCTAAACATGGTGGCTGAGACGATGCCAGCCACGTCAGACGCGGTGCCGTTGCTCGGCACATACTTCAACTGCATCATGTTCATGGTGGCCTCCTCCGTGGTATCCACCATCCTCATCCTCAACTACCACCATCGCCACTCGGACACCCATGAGATGAGCGATTGGGTGAGATTTAACAGAGTTTACATGTAAATTAGTTTAGAGATAGTCTAAATTTTGTAGGTGGGATTTTATGGATTTAGAGTTCAAAGAGACTATATAATTTATAATGTACAAGATTTTGCGCGCGACTCCATCCGTGTAGAAGTCGTTTATCGCTATTCCCTCGGGAACTATCCTATTTTTCGGGCTAAAAATTGGCCTATATATCAAGTTATAGGACATGTTCTGGCCTGACTCTATTCACTAAATATTGTATAAACTATTCAAATGTTGATATTTTTATATGTAGTTTATGTAAGTTTAAGTATGTTTATTGATGTATAATTAATATAATTATATATCTTTCTATCTATTTATGTGAGTATTTGAATGTATTAGTTTTTTTTTCTGTTATTCTTTTAATGGTGGTTTAATGGTCTTTTTGGTTAGTTTTTGTTTTTTTGGGTGCTCTAAATAAATTTGTACACCTGTTTACTCGATGCACAACCTTTCACTTTTCTCAATTTCTCACGGGTTAGCTGGAAGAGATCCCTTAAAGGGATAAGTTCAACTTTGTACATCTTTATATTATTATTCATTTTATTGTTTTGGTTTTTCTTTTGTACAATAAAGTGTTTACATACATACATATAATCTATCTGTGTGCCAAATTTGATTCAGATCCATTCAGCCGTTCTGGCGTGATTGAGTAACAAAAACTCATCTAAACTCTCACATTTATAATATTAGTTATTTAAAAAAAGTTTCGTAAGCAACAATCTGACTAACTTGGCTGGTTACATTACTAACACTAACACCCAAGCAGTGAGCAGCAGCAGCACTAGAGCATTTTAGACATTACTCGTCATTTCTTCTCTGACACTGATTTCTTTTTTTATTTCAGAGAGTGTTATTATTGCAATAATAAACGATAATGTTTCTTGCATAGATTCGTTGCGTGTTCCTGTACTGGTTGCCGTGGGTGCTGCGCATGTCGCGGCCAGGGTCGGCGGCCACGCCGCCGGCGCGCGCGCCACCGCCGCCCGACCTGGAGCTGCGCGAGCGCTCCTCTAAGTCGTTGTTGGCCAACGTCCTCGACATCGACGACGACTTCCGCCACGGGCACGCGCAGCAGCCCCCCTGCTGCCGATACTACAGGTCCCTCGACGATCTACACGAACACTACTCGCCGCCGTAAATAGCACGGTTACGATATTTAACCCCCGCCTTGAACGATCCGCAGTATACCCGGCCCTAATAGCTTAAAATTCATTCAATTGATCATTAGTTCACAATATTAGCTTTACTTCGGGTCATGGGTGATTACACTTTGCGAGCATTACTCCTGTAGTTCCCTTGGGTCCTCGGTCCCACCCGTAGAGTAGAGCGCGGAAACTCGCATCGCCCTGAGAGCCATTCCTGTTGCAGGGGGGGCGGCGAGGAGAACGGAGCGGGGATCGCTGCGCACAGCTGCTTTGGTGTCGACTATGAGTTATCGCTCATACTAAAGGAAATTCGAGTCATCACAGATCAGGTACAAAACAATTAATACCTTACATTCACGTTTTAGCACAGCAATTTTATAAATACCAATTTTAAGGTGCCTGACTTTATTTACACTGACACTTTACATTGTTGCCGAAATGAAAGTAAAGTATTGAAATTATTTTCAGATGCGCAAGGATGACGAAGAAGCGGACATTTCGCGCGACTGGAAGTTCGCCGCCATGGTCGTGGACAGACTGTGCCTTATTATCTTTACCCTGTTCACAATCATCGCTACGCTAGCCGTGCTGCTGTCCGCGCCGCACATCATGGTGTCGTAGCGGCCCGCGCGGCTGCGCCTGCGGCTGCGCTGCGCCCGCGTAACGTTCTGTGATACCGCGAATACTTGTTAAGTTGTGATGTGCGAAGAGGCGCGGGCGCCGACGCTGCGGCGCCGAAGTTGCCGCCGCCCGCCTCCTTGCCCGCGCCCCCTATAGCTATAAGTTACGCCGATCAAACTGCCACCCATCTGCGCTCAATCAAATACTGCCCATCTTAATCCCCTTGACTTTTCTTCCTCCCACTGGCAGCTCTTGCTCTTGTTATCAGAAGAATATATTATAAATCGTTGTTACGCTGAGGGGGAACCGGTACGTATCGGTAACCGGTGCGCGCGAACCGTGTGATTTACAGCATGAGCGCAGCACTTTCCTCTCGAGAGTGGTTCCGAGTTCGTTATCCCGAAAGGGACGGCGGACGCGCGTGGCAGCGCGCCGCCCGGCTAGGATAATCACTGTTAAGTTTGGCTACAAGCCATGACCGTGGCCGATTAAAATATTAGCACAAAAACGTCTTCCTTCATACCGTTGAACGACCTGGTTCGCATTTAAAATTTAAACTTTGTTAAAACTTTCTCGATTCTTGAAATCTATTGTACAGTTTAGGATTTGGGCAGTAAGGCGATGGCCCTTTGTTTCCTTCTTGTTCGATTCCGTGAATCGTGGTTACGACCCTTACTTTATTTCCGGATGTATTTGTGTCCGTAGCTAGTATAGAACTTTACAAACAATGTTGATTCAATTGGTACAGGTTGTGATATGCCTCGTTGTGAACGGGTCGATATTGTTATAAATGGTAAAATATCCATGGCTTTATAGCTTAATAAAACATTCGTTAAAAGTTGTAGTTAAACAAAGTATTATTTTATTAAAATCGTACCTGGTCTTTCGGAGCGAGTTATACAAGTAATAAATTAACTAAAATAACTAATAACACGTTTATACATCTTTTCAATACCGTTGTCGTATCATTATATCGAGCAGTTAATATGCTCGCAAAATCTTAGCTTTTGCGCTCTCCATTTTTAAATTTTTGATGATTACTAAACATACTATCCTATGGTATAAATAAAACATTTACGGTCTTGAATTTAATTTTATCAGTCACAAAATTGAGCAGTCTTCATGAATATGTTAGTCGGAGTGCACCTTAGCACCGCACCGCGCCTGTCGACGCCGAGGTACAATGAGTCAACGTATATATAAAACATCAAGCCCATTTCACTGCCACCGGCTATATACCTCATCAAGAGACATTATTCTTAAGATACGATGCAATAAATATTATTTTCAAAGAATGATGTTATAAAGCCTTTCAATCATGTAGGATACTATACAATTGAAAGTTAAACATTTATTTCTAAAAAACATTGTTATCCTTCTAGGAGGAAAACATCCCAAGGAAGTCGGGCGAGTGCGCGGGTACACGTTTGGACAACCAATGTACCCTCGCATCGCCTCTCATGTTTTCCTTCTCCAAGGCCTCGCTGTAAATAATCTTAGACAGTCCATCGGAAGTTGCGGACCGTATATGATTATAAGCCGTTGTTTTGTAATTTATTTGTTGTTGTAAATATCGTATCATCAACCACTTTATATCGGTTGCGAGACGAGTGGCGAGCCTAGTGGTGTGGCCGCGACCGCGCCGCGCGGGCCCGCGCCGCCACCCGGCGGGCGCGGCTCTCCCGCGGCAACGGTCGACGTCGGCCACAATGATTTCTACAAAAGTTAGGGTTAATAATCTGAATTGCATTTTATTTATTAAATATAAACGAATGAGATGTGAAGTTTTATTTCGTAGACGAGGCATTGACCTCAGATAAGGTGCGTTGGGGTATGTTCGGACGGATTTTAAGTGTATTTGGAAGATGATGGCAAAATTATTTTTTCTCGAGAATTAAGCTAGTTAGCAGAATAAATTAAAGTGAAGATTGATCATTATTAAATAAGCTATAGATAGAAATGTATTTTAGTTAAATATAAACGAGACAACTACTATTTATTGGGTGTTAAAAATACGAATAAAATTTTAAAATTCGGGGAAATATCGGACGTACACGGGTAAAGACCGGACTACCTTCTAAAATCGCCATAGTGGCTTAGAACACAAAGTTCATAGAAAGAAAATATCCGTTCTTATACGTCCTTCAAGATGATCTTTGGATTTTTTTATATTGTTAAATAAATCACCTGGAATAGACAATTATTTTTTTTTTGTTATCGGACATCCGATCTTACCCCACTAGACCAAATCTCAAATTGCTGTGGCTCTCAAACTTACGTGTTCGAAATGTTCCTGATCCTGATAAGCTTTTCATTCAGTCAAATTATTAATCTATAAAGCAGATTGAGGATTGGATAGGTTATGTGTTGGGATATATGTATGCATAAATAAAACCTTACAACTCATTGCTGATCAAACTTTTATTAAACTGCGTATTTATATTACTAATTAGGCTATTGAGACCAATTATTTGTCTTTAGACATTAAAATAAACATACAATACCCATATTCCTTCGGGAAAGTGGTTTTTTGTCACGATGCATATCCTATCCTATCAGCAACTAATTAAAAGTCACCCTTTAAATAATATATTTTTGGCTTTAAAATTGTACTCTTTGGAAAATATATTTTTAAGTAGACTAAAATAAAGTAGGTATATAAAAAAGTTCTTCTTGCTAAGTAACATAAATTTGTACGTTGGTGCCCATAGAGATCTAAATATTTTTAACAAAATTATTCATACTTACTACAAACAACGCATTTGAAATAGCATTTGAATTTTTTTTGCTAAGTTCAATATTTTAACAATATTAAAGTAAGTATTAAGATTAAACCAAAAAAGTTTGTTTATAAACTGAACGAGTTTCCAACCACTAAAAAAAACACTATAACTTTGCTAAGTTCAATATTTTAACAATAGTAAAGTTCTCAGTATCAAAATTAAACAAAAAAAGCTTGTTTGTAAACTAAATGATTATCAATAAACGACTATAACTAGCCATGAGGAAAAAGTAATATAAAAGGCTTTTAAATAACTTTGCTAAGTTCAATATTTTAACAATATTAAAGTTCTCAGTATCAAGATTAAAAAAAAATGTTTATAAAATAAATGAGTATCAAAAAACCATTTTAACTAGCCATTAGAAAAAGTTATCTGAAAGGCTTTTAACTAACTTTGTTTGTTAAAAGTAAATCGCGTCAACTTCATCATTCATAAGAGTAAACTCATCCGGATTCTCTTTAATTTGGAGTAATTCTATTTGCTTTACAATTGAATCGTCGGGCACACGGTCTTGATCCTTACGTTTAGGTACAACAAATTTTACATTATCCTTTTTACCAACGGTTCTGTAATAGCATATCGAATAATATATATTTTTTGTCTCATTATGTACGTGCTCAATAACACCGACGTAGTATTTCCAAAATTTTGTGTAGTAGCGAACCAAAACTGTATCCCCAGTGTTATACATCTTAGTATTACTCAATGTTTTTTTTTCATTTCCTTGTTGATAGATGTTACCCTCTTTGATCTTTGTTTCTGATAGTTCTTTATTTTTATGTGCATTTTTCTTTTCTTCGTCTTTAGTTACTTCTTTTGGATTTTGATCGTTATTCAATCGTCTAGGTATTTTTGGTGCCTTGTTTTCTTTATTCTTATCTTCATTTGTGTCTCTGCGACGTTTGTGTGATACGTCAAAATTCAATCCAATTTTTTTTAACTGCAACTTGCCGATAAAAGTTGTATTTTCAGGTTTGTAACGAACAGAAGATAAAATGGTGACTTTCCCTGTTTTGTCAGCTGTTTTGTCTAGTTCAATATTGTCATATTTAGCATTCATTTTCGTTTCTTCTTTTGTGTTGAATTCCTTTTCTACTGAAACTTTATTTGTGTAAACTTTATTTTTATGATTCTTTCTTTTCAATTTTTTCTGCATTTTTTCCTCTCTCCCATCTGTCTGCGATTCATCCACTCTCTTATCATCCACTTTCCGATCCATCTGCAACTCATCTACTTTCTCATCTGTCTGCAACTTTTCTTCTGATAATTCTTCTTGAGTCTTTTCGTCTTTATAAGTTTCTTTATCAAAGTCTGATTCTGAAAAAATATCACTATGCACATCTATTATATCTGAGTCACTGTGGATGCTAATTTCACCACTTTCAGAAGTGGTTGTGACACTGGAAGATCTTTTAATTTGTTTTATTGGTTTTTTTAAGCATTTTGTTTTCGATATCCGTTTTTTAGGTACACGTTTGGTTTTATTTATTGCAGTTTTTTGGAAGCAGGTCTCCGCATTTTGTATATACAGATTAGTGCTATTCGATATATCGGTATCATTCCCACGACTTTCAATGGTATCCGTCTGTCTGGAGATCGTCGAGGTATCCATGTGGCTTTCAATACCAGTCTTACTTTTTTTGCCCACGCCTTTTCCCTTTATAGTAGTAATTATGTTCTTTTGATCGTTTGTCTTATCAACCGTTACTTTCTTGTCATAAGTTCTAGTTTTTTGAGTTTCTCTCTTTTTCTTCTGTTTTTTATTGGATATGCCAGATGGGCCGGGTTTTTCATTATCGTTGGGTTGAGTAGCAGATGTTCGCATCGCGTTCATTTTAGTATTTTGTGTATTCTGTACCTCTTGTTCTTTCATTTTCTCCAAGTACGTGCGTGTGATGACTTCGCTTCCTTTTGCAGCTCGTGTTAATTTGACTGTTTTATTAGTACCCGTACTCATAGAATGTTGGGAAACTTTTTTAAGAAGTAGTTCTTCAAATGAGGTGTCGTATCGCGACTGAAACTGCTGATTGCCGATATCAATCTGGGTAGTAGAATTAGTGTTGCAAGTCATATTTTTATTTAAAACTTCAAGGCACATTTGTTTCAGTGTTTGCAACTCCTTTGATTTATTCTGAGATACCTTATCTTTCCATCTTCTTAGAGTCACTGGATCATACTTTTCTTCTGGTATAACTTCGGTATTTAATGGGTAAATACCTCCCTTTCTAAAGCCACTTTGGATCACAGATGGACTTACTTGATGCCACGTTTCAGCAAACAATTCCGAAAATATATGTTTACGTAATTTCAAGCCGACGTTCTGACGTTGCCATTGCACTAGCTTTTTGTCCCAGCTAGTTTTAAAGGATTTGAATACCGCCAAATCCAGTGGTTGGAGTAAATGAGAGGTATGGGCAGGTAATTTAAGAATAGTGATATTGTTTTCACTCGCTAATGCTACGACCTTGGTATCAACGTGGGTGCTGTGACCATCGTAAATCATTAAAACTGGTCGGTTTTCACCCAAACCAGGAATGACAATTTTCTCCATGTAATTAAAAAATATGTCAGTCTCCATCCAGCCACGTTTACTGGCGGCATAAGAAATCTCAAAATCATATTTGTCATGTTCGCACATCCACTCGTTGTACATATATTTACCTTTGAAAACTATCAAAGGTGACAATTTCGTGCCAGCCGCATTGACGGTTGTCAACACTGTAACATTCTCTTTCCCAGAACCTTGTGTAGTCCTTGTGCATGGAAGGCCTTTGCCACCAACAACTTTTGTTTTCGTAGGATCAAGACATACCGATGTCTCATCTAGGTTCCAGATTTGCTCAGGTTTGTGTATACCCAATTCCAGTAGTGTCTCTTTCAGTAAAGTAAAATATTCAGCGATAACGAATGGATCTGTCTGCCTTTTTCTGAGGTATTCTACAGTCTGCGGTTTTTTTATTGACAGGTTGTGTCTTAGCCGAAATGAAATGAACCAATCTGGCCCAGGTCGGTTGTTTTTAAAAGGTGTAATAATTTCGTTTGCCCTAATGAACTCTGAGACAATATCTAAAATTTCGGTCCTAGATAAGCCCCAACCCCATTTTTCCAGAGATCTAAGACAAGATGCCAGCTTATTCTCCATCTCTATTGGGATTACAGGGGGGCGGCCAAGTGTTTGACTTAGTAAGCTTGTTTTTCCTTTAACATGGTCATGAAGTGTAGAGGTAGGGATACCGTAGAGTTGTGATGCTGCATAATTAGAGAGTTCTCCACTTTTTACTCGTTCTACTGCGGATCTTATATCCTCCTGCGAATACGATGTTGCCCGCAGTGACTTTCTCTTGTATTGACGAGGCATTATGGCCCTACAAAAAAAATGCTTTATTGAGTACAGATAGATATTTATAAAACTAGATACTCGTATCTATATAAAATACACATTACATTTTACGCTGGGCCCATAAATTGACATCTTGTTAAATCTATTAACAACAATATTTTCATAAAATATAATTAAGTTCACGTAATAAATACACAAAATACATATCACCAACTTCATAAGAAAATTTTGTTTATCAACGAGCTCAGCTGCATTAGATTGCAACACCACGAAAAATCGGAGGTTAAAGTTTGGATTAAACTAAAGTTTGACAACCACATGCATTTTCATTCCAGTTTAAGATCGGATATATTTAGTCCGAACTTCACCTATTAATATCTGCTTGGGGAAAGACCGGATCTCAGCTTACAAGCCTTTTTAGCCTATTTTAAACAGATATATCAAAAGACACCACATACCTAGATTACTTAAACATTTATTATTTGCAAAAATAGTTAATACTCACCGAAAAAGCCAGCGAAAAGTTGCATGGGGTTAATCCGGATCTCGTAAATTATCCGAAAAGACGACACTTCCACTATAACTTGCATAACACACAACTGATGCGTCGGGACGACCAACGTGGACTGGGACGCGGGGCAAGACAAAATGGCGTCTCACGCTTTGTTGCCAGAGTAGAAAAATAACTACTAATTTGGAATATATTTAATGAATACGATCTTACCCCATTTACGAACTTACCCCAACGCACCTTAATTAATTTAATATAAACCATGACCTGATTCCCGGCGGGCTGTGGGCATATCGACTGCGTGGCTGAGACAATCGATGCTATCCCGCGGGATGACCGCACATGCGCACAGCGCCGCGCGATCCCATGCAGCGCCTCCGACCGCTCTACCAGATTAACGCAATGCAGATAGCGAATATAACATTAACTTTATACTTATCATTTATTTGATGAATCACCGGCTATACAACGTCGTTATACAATTCACATCCACATAAAATCAGGCAATACAAACTCTTAGGCACTTACAATACCTAGTTAATGATGTAATTGCACTATACACGTAGCTGCATGCGATTGTTTAAAAAAGGAAACGTAAATACTGAAAGATAGTGTCAAGAAAATTAATCGAGTGTTAAACAAAAGGAATGATTCAAATCATTTATAATAAAATAATCAGTCCTTGGTCAATATGATCTTAAACTTACTCATATACTCGTATACCGCAATAAATACGAATACGATCATTTCTTTAGACCAGAATCTTTATAATAAAAATGAATCGCCGAATGTGTTGCTAAGCGCAAATCTCGAGAGCAGCTGAACCGATTTCGCTAATTCTTTTTTTATTGTGTTTGTTACTGTCAGGAGAAGGTTCTTATTAAGGAAAAAAACTGAAAAATCCACCGGGAAATCAGAAATTTGCAGCGGGGCGAAGCCGCTGGCGGGCCGCTAGTATAATATAAAATTGCGTTTTTAAATATTCTATGTTCCACAATAAAGAAAGAGAAAACAGAACCCAGGCGGTAAAAATAAGAGTCGCCTAAGAGCATGACGAATAGTATACAATTTGAAGGGTGTTCCAGAATGTCTATATTGTTTGTGCATTTCAGTGCTCGCACCGGTCGGGCGGGCGGCGCACGCCGGGTGCAGGAGCGTTACTAAGGGTCATCGAACACCTCTCTATTTACACTACTAAAACTCACATTTTCATTTCATGAGGTGAACTGGCAGTTCTCGAGTAGGTAATTCTTTTGGTAAAAGTTAACAGAAATGGTAACGAAAGCTTGTTTACCACTAACGATTTTTCAATAAAGTTATAATTACACTTGTTATAAGTGAAAAACTTAAGTAAATGACCTGTTGTATGTAGTTGTATACAAATGTAATATGGAACTTACGTTACATTTCAAATATAGAATGTCGAATGGTCTATACAGATGTGTTACAACCACATACAACAGGTCCTTTTCTAAAGTTTTTCTCCAATATCATATTTTATTTTTATAATTTAATCATTGTATTGAAATAAACCACACAATAACTGTCCGTTTACTTCATCTAGCAAAAATATAATTTGGTCAATGCAGGACGATCCCTGTGACAGTAGTATGTCACGAGGAAGGCACTCACAAGTCTTACTTTAAAAAACCGGACGGCAAGTTTGATTATATCATCTATGTACTTTAGCTACTTACCATTTATATACTTTTGACTTCACCATATTGTTCTTTGTTTTAATATAAGCACTTAGTGACACTTGCGACGTTAAAACGAATCTAATGACACCTCATTTGGTGAAATCGGCCCGTCCATCCAGCCTCTACGAGGGAACAAAGAACCATACATGCAGGCCAAAATCCTCCTTTGGCAGCCGGGTAAAAAACAGGTAAATAATCATTTAAATTACCCAAACGGTGCCGCAAGGTTTACTTAGTATTATTAAATAATTTATAAAAAAAAATAGTAATAACATACCTGTTGATATGCGCTGTCACAGGAGTCGTCCTACATAGATTAACCCAACTGAACCTAGTGATAAACTAGGTGTCGATTAAATAAATCTGTGGCAACCGGTATTTGAAGTACGAAAGTGGAAATGACTGCATTTCTGTTTGTTTCGAGTGTAGAGTCTAGGCACGCGTCACAAGAAGGAATAGAATCATGAGACTTTAGATGTTGCAGGACTCAAATCAACTCGGTAAAAGCATATCTATTGCTTATGTGACATGTAAAGTATCGTATTGTTTTTGACTCGGCCGCCGATAAGTAAATAAGAGCTATACGTTGACAATCCGATAGCTCAACATTTCAAAAGCAATATCGTTTTACCGAGTGGAATATAGCCTAAGTATTAGTGATTGTATGCGATAAGATCTGAAAATTAGTTTTAGTTAATTATCTATCAATCAAAAATAAAACCCGCCACGTGCGAACCTTGGCCAGGACTGAATGAGTTAGTAGACACATGTTATACCTACACAAATATTATCTTTTGGACGTGTGCGATTTTACAATAAAAACTGAATATTTGTAATTTGTAAATAAATTAACATATTTTTTTTTTTGGAGGGACCTACTTAGTTAGCCTCTGATGGCTTTGACTACGCGGACTCCTGATGGGAGTTCACACTATAAGTGGGTTTTACACTAGCATGCCTAAGGGCGGCCCTATTGGGCCGACCTCGGACTTAGGACGCTAGGGGAGAATTTCAATTGAATTGGGATAAATTAACAGTAGAAGCGTATCAAACAAACATCATTTTACATTTAGACATATTACCAAACGATGACTAGCCTTGACATCTAAAGAGCCTTCGCGGAAAACCTGTGAGTTGTGAAGAATATTCCCTGCGAGTCGGGAACCCGGGGTAGGCTGCGCAGGGCCGGGAAGGCGGCGGGCGGCGGCAGCGGCGGCGGCGGCGGCGGCGGCGCGCGGCAGAGCGTGCCGCCATGACGGGCGGGACGCGCGCCTGCCTGCTGGCCGCCGCGCTGCTCACCCTCCTCTACTCAGGTCAGTCGCGATCAACAACACCCCCTTACTGCCGGCTAAATAACTAACATACTAACGTTAATACCACGACATACCAACCAAGCTTTTGATTCGGCTTGCCACTTTAAAACTCATAGCATATATTTTTGAAATTTAAATTAGCAATCAGTTGTGTAGCTATCTGTTTTTGTAAAACGTGCAAATGGGTGAGATTACGTTTTAATAAATACCAATAAAAGTGGTTTGAAAGAATAAGTGGAGTCTTTTAAATATCGGAAAGTTTATTGATTTCCTCTAAATGTAAGGAAAGGATTTGTACTCTACGTTCCTCCTACATGCATTCATCTCGCGGCCGCTTATTGATCTGTCGTCGGAGCGATGCAGCATCAAGGACCGAAATGACAAATGACGCTTTAATTGTTTGACAATTTACGTACAGCTGTGTGCAAAGGGTGATGGTTGACAATTCAAAAGATAAATTAAAGTTAATAGGTGTTATTTGGTGACAGGATGGTGCTCGGAAGACGAGGAGCGCTTAGTGCGCGATTTGTTCCGAGGATACAACAAGCTGATCCGGCCGGTGACTAACATGACGCAGAAGGTCGACGTGCGGTTCGGACTAGCCTTCGTTCAACTCATTAACGTTGTACGTCTCTATACTTTTATATTTAATTTAATAAACAATAGAACTACTCTACGTGATGACACGCACTTAAATAATTAATACTTTTTTTCAGAATGAAAAGAACCAAATTATGAAATCTAACGTGTGGCTCCGCTTGGTGTGGATGGATTACCAACTTATGTGGGATGAAGCCGATTACGGGGGTATCGGTGTGCTTCGTCTTCCTCCTGATAAAGTCTGGAAACCCGACATCGTGCTCTTTAACAAGTAAGTAGGTAGGTTTTTGAAAAACCACATAATATTCCGTGCAAATATTTAAATAATCAATGTTTATAAAAACATTTTATTTCAGTTAATTGATTTGTTATGAATTTGGAATAAGTACGAGTAAACAAATGTAGTTTTAAAGTCAGTTCAGTATAAGTAGCAAAGGTAACGGAACCTTTATTTGTTTTGTAAACAAACGGGCTCATTCATTATCCAAACCCGTTGCAGCGCCGACGGCAACTACGAAGTTCGCTACAAGTCTAACGTGCTGATCTACCCCAACGGCGAAGTTCTCTGGGTACCTCCTGCCATTTACCAGGTAAGTGTACAGCTTACATTGTTATCGTCTAGATAAACCCCTACGAAGATAATAAATTGTACACTTTGTAAATTACAGAGTTCGTGCACTATCGACGTAACTTACTTCCCATTTGATCAACAAACATGCATCATGAAATTTGGCTCCTGGACCTTCAACGGCGACCAAGTCTCACTCGCCCTGTACAACAATAAGAATTTTGTCGATCTATCCGATTACTGGAAATCAGGAACATGGGATATTATCGAAGTGCCGGCGTACCTAAACATTTACGAAGGAAACCATCCGACTGAAACGGACATTACCTTCTACATCATTATAAGAAGGAAGACCCTGTTTTACACGGTGAACTTGATCTTGCCTACCGTGCTCATTTCGTTCCTTTGCGTATTGGTGTTTTATCTGCCTGCCGAAGCAGGAGAAAAGGTATGTTTTCTTCCCAATTATTGACTAAAATTCTTTGCCTTGATTTTAGTCTTAAAGCCTCATTTTTAATTTATTGTTTCAGGTCACTTTGGGTATCAGCATTTTACTGTCACTGGTTGTGTTCTTGTTATTGGTATCAAAAATTCTTCCGCCGACCTCGCTTGTGTTGCCCCTCATCGCCAAATATCTTCTGTTTACTTTTATCATGAACACCGTCAGTATCCTCGTCACTGTCATCATCATTAATTGGAATTTCCGAGGTCCAAGAACTCATCGGTAATTACTTATTCTTATTACCTTCATATCTATCTTAATATTGTGCTTTTCTGTCGTCTCTTACATTACAAATATCATAGGTATTTGCTTTCATTATTTATAATGGGTATTTTTTCTAGCATGCCTCTTTGGATCCGAAGTGTATTCTTGCACTACCTGCCTGCCGCGCTGCTCATGCGCCGGCCGCGCAAAACGCGCCTGCGCTGGATGATGGAAATGCCCGGCATGGGCGCCCCGCCGCACGCCGCAGCCCCGCACGACCTGCCGAAGCACATCAGGTAATGAAGGATATTGTAAGCTAATCTGTTAATTTTCCCCTACCGTGAATGAACCTATATCTAACTTCACAGTGCTTTCGGTTCAAAACAAAGTAAAATGGAAGCGATGGAGTTGTCTGACTTGCACCATCCCAACTGCAAGATAAACCGAGCGGCCGGAGGCGGCGGGGAAGTTGGAGCCTTGGGCGGACTCGGCGCACTTGGGGGCCTTGGACTCGGCGGGGAGAGGCGCGAGTCAGAGTGCTCTGACTCGCTGCTGCTCTCTCCCGAGGCAGCCAAGGCCACTGAAGCCGTCGAGTTCATCGCGGAGCACTTGCGGAACGAAGATCTTTATATCCAGGTAAACTTATTACAGATTTACAACACATAGGTACAAATTTCAAGCTAAGATGACAAGTATTTATAATTTGTTGAATTTATAACAGACACGCGAGGACTGGAAATACGTCGCCATGGTAATTGACAGACTACAGCTGTACATCTTCTTCATCGTCACCACTGCGGGGACTGTCGGCATCCTGATGGACGCTCCGCACATTTTCGAGTATGTCGATCAAGACCGTATCATTGAGATTTACCGAGGAAAGTAAACAGCGCAAACAGAAGTTATAATCTTTAAAAATGGCGCGCTGATAAGGACCAAAAGGTTGGCCACGCTAACTCACTCAATTAAATGTTCTATAAAACTTTTCCGTTGTGACACGAAAATTAGCCATACATTTGTAGGGATAATTTTCGTGTCACAACGGAACTTTTTTCACTGTTGTTTGTATGGTTAACTACGCTTAACTATGGTCCAACTATTTGGTCCTTACCCATACGCAAGCAGCTAGTTTGTACACTGAACTTTAAAGCTTCCAAATAACATCTTCCTTAAGTAAAATAATAGTACTTACCTAATATTTTCAGCTAAGACCTTAAAGCCACTGCATCAATAGGTAATTATTATTATCATTTTAATAAATAACCGTAGCGAAGTTAAAAAATAGTGAGTTGCTTTATTGTTTTTTAGAGTGGTATTTCTATAAGCATGTTTACAAATACTTTAGGTAAGTAACTAAATAGCAATGTCTAATCAATAATCTTAACTTACAATCCGATACCATTTGTTTCACTTTGTTTTGTTTTGACTAGTATAAAAAATATTTATTAGTAATTTAAAAAAAAAAAAAATTCACTTCGATGACTTAATGGATCTTTTAGATTTGTTTACAAGTTACGTGCTCAAATTAGTTTCATTGATATCATAGGCTAAATTCTTTCCACTATCATGTACAGTTACCAGCAGGTAACTTGGGTGGGAACAGTATCTACTTAACAGTATCGTCCTTAAGCCAATGAGAGCTTCAAGAGGAATTAGGAAGAAAGTTATAATCTTTATTGCACTTAGAATTTACGAATAAATATTGTAAGGTTATTTCACTAAAAATTATATTGGCAGTGTTTTCAATCCACGTAGACGCGCTCCACTTCTTAATTGTATGTACAATTACGCAAGTAACATCAAATTGGAAGGTCAAGTGGGTCTCCTGGATTGTAAATATTATAATAGGAAAAAACAATAAAATTATAGAAATTAAATGGCTGTGTTCGACATTTACCTAGCGTAAAAGCACAATACTGTTTCGACATAAGTTTATATTTTAACATGTAACTTTTAGAGAAGAGGTAATTAGGCTTAAGACTGTACCATTGTAAAACTTCACGCTAGGGCTCGAGGGGTTAAACAAATACCTGTGACGCGAAGTAAAACAACTATAGTGTTTCATGTCGTTTCAAAATACGCATCCCAAACCTGCGAACGAAAATAGTGGTCTTCCCGGAGCTTTGACACCAACCGTCAAGCCCATACATTTTGTGCCCTTCGGAGTAAATAGATATTAACTGCTTAATCGGCCCCAAAAACTGGGGTTTAAGGGAAGTTCAGGAGTCTTTACCAAAGACTTCCTATATCTCTACCTTGTTCAAAACAAGCAACAAGCGATTTTACCTTTAAAAAAAACCTGTTGCCAATTAACATTTTGATATTGAAATCAAATAACACACACTGTAAGAAGCGCATGCTATTCCTAAACTGTATATCAACTGTTGTCTCCAATAGGACGCAAATGTTAACGTTGGAACTTGAAATGTATTGTGCTGACAAAGTTGTTTAATTTTGATTGAATTTTTAATTGGATATTCCAATAGAAAGATAATATGTAAAAACTCTTCTCTCCTAATAAATAGATCTTAGTTTTGAGAATGCTTACTTTATTGTTAATTCGGCCTATCTCTAGATCACTAAAAAGCAAGAAATATGTCCATTCATTAATTTTATATCAGTGTTGTTTTAATAAACGATTTGTATGAGCAAGATAATACTTGTTTTTAATGAATCCCAAAAAATAAAAGCACTTTTATTATTAAGTTGACACTTTATTTACACTTAAAAAACATTAACACATTTTTTTATCTCTTACACCGAAAACAGTCATACTTAGCTTAATCGACGATAGTCGAATTTTTGCGACGGTAAGTCGTGTACCTAATTACTAAATAGAATTTAAATTTAATTGAATTTTCAATCGAATAGATAATAGATAAACACTAATCGTCATCTTCATTGTAAGACGGTGAAGTAGGAGAGTAGTTAGGAGAAGTCGGGGAGTAATTAGTAGGGCCGACGGAGGATGGAGAGTAGGCGGGGGACGACGGGGAGTAGTTCGGCGACGTCGGGGTGAATGTCGGCGACGTCGGCGAGTACTTGGGCGACGTGGGCGAGTAGCCGGGCGACGACGGCGAGTAGTTCGGGGACGACGGCGAGTAGTTCGGCGACGACGGCGAGTACCGCGTGCCGCCGCCTGGGTGCTGTGGTGACGACGGCGAGTACGCCGGGCTGGCTGGCGAGTACTGAGGGCTCGTCGGCGAGTATTGAGGGCTGGTCGGGGAATATGTCGGACTGCCTCCGGCGACAGACGGTGATGTCGGCGAATAATTGGGAGATGTCGGCGAATATTTAGGCGACGACGGCGAGTAACTCGGAGAAGTCGGGGAATACGCGGGCGAAGTCGGCGAGTATGAGGGACTCGTAGGAGAATACGCGGGGGAAGTCGGCGTGTAGTTCGGCGAGGATGGTGAGTAACTGGGTGACGCGGGACTGTATACGGGACTCGTCGGAGAGTAGCTAGGAGACGACGGCGAGTAGCCCGGAGACGCTGGCGAGTAAGCGGGACTGGTCGGCGAATAAGAAGGACTCGTCGGCGAGTACGAGGGACTAGTCGGCGAATAACTAGGTGAAGTGGGAGAGTAACTCGGAGATGTGGGCGAGTACGCCGGGCTGGTCGGCGAGTAACTCGGTGACGTCGGAGAGTAACTAGGTGAAGTGGGTGAATAGGAAGGTGACGTCGGAGAGTACCCGGGAGATGTCGGGGAGTAGCTCGGCGAAGCCGGGGAGTACATCGGAGACGTTGGAGAATAATTTGGAGACGTCGGGGAATAAGAAGGACTTGTTGGCGAGTAGTGCGGGGATGCCGGGGTGAGGCTGGGCGAAGCGGCGGAGTAGACGGGGCTGGTCGGCGAATATGAGGGAGAGGCGCCGGCCGGGGACGCGTAGGGCGACAGCGGCGGGCCGGGCGAGCCGGGCGAGCCGGGCTGCGGGGACCACGCGCTGTACGCCGGCGACAGCCCTGACGCGTCGGACGCCCCAGACGGCGAGAACGACGGCCCGCCGGGTGTCATAATACTTCCGACTGCAACAACAACATTAATTACATTACATAACATTTTTTTTTTTTATTAAAATCAAGACGATTCAAAAACTTTATCCTCTTAATTATGATTTAGAATATATAGCATACATGACACGTGTAATAAATAACCTTCAACCTTCGTATAATCAATCAACTTAACGGAAAAAAGTGGCCACCTTTTTCGGTTAAGTTGCTCACTCATAGTTCAATAAAAAAAATTGTTAAGGTATGTTATATTCTCTATAAATTGTGTATTCATATGTACAACAGTAAAGCGCTGTTAGATTTTAAGATAATACTTTAGTTTATTAATATTAAAACACAATAAAAGTAACGAGCGTGCCACTGGACGCTCGGCGCCTTCTTGATTCCTGTCACCGTACTGATATTAAAGCGCCGTAAGCGTAATTTATGCCATAAAACATCTAAATGTCATATTTGGTTAAGGTCCAAAAAGTTGGGCACACTACAACTCACGCAGTGAAATTTTCCGTTAAAACTTTTCGGTTGGAACTTTTGTCACCTTTGTTGTTTGAACTATGCCTAAGGTCCAACTTTTTGGTCCTTACCCATTTTAAAATAAATTCGGGAATTTATTTCCAGAACTTCCTTACATAAAAGGCAACGGCAAAGGCAAAATAGAAAAAAATAATTAATTACCTTGGCCAGGAGACCAGACACTGCTACCATATCCTGGAGTGTTCTGATTGGACCAAGGCGTCATTAGCGGCGTCATAGACGGCGTACCGACGCCGAAGTACATGCCGCCTCCGACACCCATACCCACTCCGAGGCCTCCCATCTCCATGCCGTGCTTACATTTTTCGGCGTCAAGAAGTAAATCGAAACAACCTGAAAGTATAAATTGTTTTTTAATCCGAAGAAACATCTTTGCAAAAATATAAATACATAAGTATTCCAAAAATAAACAAATGTCTTACCTGTACCCATCCTCGGTAACTGTCCCATTATAATATTCTCAGACACTCCTCTCATAGGATCAACTTCGGCGTGGCTGGCGGCATCTAATAGTACGTCTACAGTTTCTTCGAAGGAACATCTCATAAGCGCTCCAGTATCTTGCCTGTTGATGCCGTGACGAGTGATAGCCATAAGATGTCCTTTAGCTGTCATCACGTCACAAAGCAAGGCAAGATGTCGGTAGTTCACGTACAGACCGTAGAACTGCAACACCGCGTTCATTTCCTTCTCCACAGATTTACGTACAGCCTCAATTCCTAACACTTGGAATATCTCACAAATATCGTTACTGAAGGTTCTGATTGGGTCTACATCTCGCTCAGATAACACCTTCATTAGCGAAGTGCCGTCAGTTTCCAACAACCATTCGGCGATGGCTTTGAACTCACCTTGTTCAGTGATAATGATACGTTTCTTCGCCTCAGTCTGAGGCAAATGCATGTATACCTTTCCAATGGATTCTATACCCTGAAGTGTCATGTCAGATAACATATTCGCTTCAATACACCTCAGGAACATGTCGTCTTCCATTTTATCTACTGTCTCCTCGTCATTGTCGTGGAATTTACTTTCTTCATTGTTCATAATCCTGATACGCAGTACAAGTTTTTCAGCATTGTCATCATTGAAGATACAATTCAAGTCATCTCCAAATCCAGCATTGATTTTCTCTGCAATCTGTTCCATTGTCAATTTCTTATCAGTCATCCTCTTACGATCTAACTCAATACGTAAAAGCCATGGTGAAATCTTTGTAGGATCAAAGTCTGGCATCTCATAGTAGACATTTACGAATTCTTGATCCTCTGCAATCACTGTATTCTGGGGATCCGGATCGTAATAAATAGCCGTGTTCGCAGTAACCTTACGTAAAGTGGTGTGTTCCAGTCTACACAGTACATTTTTAGCTTTCTCAGCATCTCGAGCCGCCCCACCAGTTAGGAACACAGTAAGAGAAGGAGCCTTGGGTTTCTTTGAAATGTTAATGATTTCTTTCAGACGCGGCACACCCAGAGTTACGTTTTTGGATGACACACCAGCAAAATGGAAAGTGTTGAGTGTCATCTGCGTAGCAGGTTCTCCAAGAGACTGCGCGGCAAGTGCACCCACCATTTCTCCCGGATTTACTTGCGCCTGTTGGAATCGGGTCTCAATTTCTCCGATCAACCATTCGAATGCTTCACTAGATAATCTGTATTCTTCAGAAACAAACTTTGTGCACAATGTAGATCTTACTAAACATTGGAACAGCAAAGTAGCATTCTCATTAGCTTGTTTTGATAGTCGGTCTTCACCAGCTACAATAACACACTTCCTCAGCAGATCCTTTACACCTTGAATTACTTTGATAGGGCTCAAATCGGTAGGCATTCTTTTATTTATATGGAAAATCTTTTGTACATTCCAAATCATTCTCTTAAAGTTACAAGGCAATACTACCTTAGATTCGCCACTAGGGAAAATCTGACGTAAGATTTCTCTGTCTTTGTTAAGCTGTTCCCACTCACTCTCGAGGTCAGCAATAACATAACCGGACTCCGTCAGCTCTTTTATGATATCTTCATTGAATATCCTCTTCAGGTATCGCTCATTTGATGGATCAAATTTAAATTTCTTTTCAAAAGCCTTGTTTGACAGTTTTACAGTGGGCAGATTCTGGAATTCTACCGTTTCTCCAGCCAAGCCATCCTCGCCGTATCTCAATTGAATGAGTTGCCCAACTGAGTTACGAACGGTACCATCATAATGAACCATTACCGACTCCATAGCTTTAATAAGACGACGCTGAATGTATCCAGTTTCGGCAGTCTTTACAGCAGTATCAATAAGACCTTCACGACCGCCCATAGCGTGGAAATAGAACTCTGATGGTGTTAATCCAGCAAGGTATGAATTTTCTACGAATCCTCTCGACTCGGGACCATAATCGTCCTTGATGAAGTGTGGCAAGGTTCGTTTACGAAATCCGAAAGGAATTCGTTTGCCCTCAACGTTTTGTTGTCCCACACAAGCAATAACCTGGGAAATATTAATGTTTGATCCTTTAGAACCTGATACCACCATAGCCTTGAGGTTATTGTATTCAGTCAGAGATTTCTTGGCTGATCCACCAGTCTTGTCACGAGCGTCGTTAAGAATACGATTCACTTGATTTTCGAAAGTCTGCCTTAATGTGTTACCAGGCGTTGGCTCCAACTCCATGTTATGAGCTTTTTGAATAACCTCTATTACATCATCTTTAGCTTTAACAATGGCACGCTGGATTTCTTGGTACGTTTGCGGGTCAGCAATAGTGTCTCCAATACCAATGGAGTGACCTTCCAACAGCAGCCAGTTGTTGATCACAGTTTGGATATTACCATAGAATCGTCCAGCTGTTTCGTGACCCAGTTCCAACATACAAATATGAAGCAGAGAACCAGCTGAAGCACCAAGTGATTTTTTACATAATATTCCCATTAAGAGCTCTCCATGTTCCACTACTACTTTCGTATCTCCTGGTGAAATCCATTTGTAAGGTCCATCATCTTCTTCATCCGGGTGAGTAGAATGTGTTCGAATCATATTTACATTTCCAGGAATGATTAATGTGAATATCTGTTTACCAGTCCACAGTGGCTGTGGTTTTAAGATGCAAGGTTGTGGAATTTTGCCATCCCACGTAGGTAAAAACATAAGTAGGTTCATAACTTGCTCCTTTGTTAAGAACACATCTCTCTTCGTCATTTTTCTAACAGCTGTTAGTGTATCTTGCACAATACCCATAACAGGCTTGTTCGCTTGTGGAGTGATAATCTGCCGAGGTGTTATGTGGATGTTCTCCACTTCTGCACGTGTCTCCATAGATTGCGGCACATGCAAGTTCATTTCGTCTCCGTCGAAATCAGCGTTATACGGCGAAGTGCAACTCAAATTCATACGGAATGTTGACCATGGCAAAACCTTTACCCTATGCCCCATCATACTCATCTTGTGTAGAGTGGGCTGGCGATTGAAGATAACTAAATCGTCGTCTCTTAGATGTCGTTCCACCTTGTATCCATACTGTAGATGCAAATCTGACGGCTTTGGATGGAACCTCAAGTCTATCCTCTCTCCATTATCTCTAACAATGTACTTGGCCCCAGGATATTGGGCATTTCCACGCCGGACCAGTTCCTGCATCCTATCAATGTTGAAAGGTGTTACCAACTCTGGGAATGTTAAATTCTGTGCAATAGATCTGGGTACTCCAACTTGATCAATACGTAGGTTAGGATCAGGTGTAATGACGGTACGTGCTGAGAAATCAACACGTTTTCCCATGAGGTTTCCTCTGATTCTCCCTTCTTTTCCTTTTAATCGAGCTTTGATAGCTTTAAGTGGTTTTCCAGATTTCTGCATTGCTCTGAAACATAAAACAAATAGTTAGAGCCGTACTCGTAGAGTATTTCTAATTGAGGAAGTCGCCAGCAACATTAAGAGCTAGGCTTTCTGGTATAACTGGGTTGGGGAAAGTAGTGACCTCAAAAAGAGTAGTGACACTTACAATGCAAAATAGGAGTATTGGTAACATGAAAATGCAAAAAATCAGCTCGCTTTCACAAATGCAATTGAAAATACGAGTTACACAAAAACCGGTCAAGTGCGAGTCGGACTTGCGCACCGATTCTTTTTTGCTGTTTTTCATTAGGGTTTGGTCTATAATTAATTACCTATACGCATGATACATAAAGACTCTGTTGCATGCTCAATGTTATAAGAACTCGTCAATGGATTGCTACAAGCATGAAGCATGATGCTATTGACTAATGAAAATGAACTGTAATGCTCAGTGACTCATCTGTTTACCACAATCTTAATGTATGTATTCCTCCATAACCCCATGTTTGGATATCTATCACCATACTTTATCGCTCAATATTTTAAACTCCCGACTTCGCCCAGGTTCAATAATGTACATAGTAGGTATATAGCCTATGTCCATCTGAAACCTTTCAAATAGTGAAAGATTTGTTTTTAATTAAGGTTAATTGGTTCCATAGACTACCCTCCACATACAAAAAAACTTGCAAAATGCGCTCTGTTTGGGTTATTGTGTTCCAGGAATTTTAGGGATGGCAGGGGGGTAATTTTGAACTGCAACTACTACTACTACTACTATGCTAAACACTATTAGTATACTATTATGCAAATCCCTACAGTTTTTGAGATATTGCCCGTTTTATATTAATTATGTTGCATACGGGAAAAAGCAATCCTACAGAAAACATCAATCCATATTTAACAGAGACAGTGCAAGCCTTACAAATTCTCATATACAGCAGGAGCAAAGGGGCAATGATATGCTCCTTACTTAAGATATAATAGAATTTACTTAATTTGCTTTGCCTTTTAAGCAAAATTTTAAACAATTTATAGCAAATACCTACAATCCGTAAGAAACTAGTAGTCCAAAATTTGTTAACTTGTTTTCTTTATATTTAATTTGTTTGCACTTGACCTGGGTGAGACCGCTCTCTTGTAAACCCATGGTCTGTGATAGACCCAATAATGAAAAAATGCTTACTCAGAAATAAACTACATAACTTATTTTAAACTCACTTTGGCATCCCAGGCATGTCATTGTCCACAAAAGTGGCTACATGGAACTGCAACATCCTTATATTATCAGCAAGTACATGAGCTGCAGCACCAGACTGCTCATTTCTCATCAACTCATTGTTAGCTTTGATGATGTCAGCCAGTTTGTGTGTTAAATCGTCCTGATTTTTAGCAGCACCAAACATGACCACAGCAGGTCGAACTGACAGTGGTGGTACTGGTAGCACAGTGACTATCATCCAGTCAGGTCTTGCAAACTTTGGGTCCATACCCAAAATGAATGATTCTTCATCTGTAATTAAATAAATTTGCTTTTTATTCAACTGAAGAATTAAATGGGCTTCAATTGCCAGGAATGCGCTAGGCCGGTCCAATTTTGTGTAAGGAAATCAGGGAGATTGGTGTGAAGGTACCATCCGTTATATATGTATAGCACAGGATTCATTTTTTCATCAGATTTGGGAAAAAATTGCATGTTACTATGGACCATCCTTATGAAAGGAAAATAGAATTCCTGATATGTCCCCAAAATCCCAAATAGATCTATGAAATGGTTTTTGTTATCAAGAAATGAATTGGATTTAGATAACGAAAGACACGATTTCAAATGATGGTCCCTGCTAACATGTTTTATTTGCCAATCCTGAAAAAAAACTGAAGAAAAAATTAATTAAGTGCTATTTTTTTAAACTCCTCATTTATGGCATAAAGAAGGCAAACATGCACACAAGACACCTTATGGTAAGTGCAATCTGTGTCCCATAGAATTTGTAATCTTATGACTGCAATGTGACACACTAAATAATATATAACAGAAATCAATAAATAAAAAGTGATTAAATAATTAGTATAATTTTAAGTAACTTTGTGAGTTCTTTCGTTACTTTGTAATGTTTTATTTGTCTTGTTGAAAAATATATTTGTATAATTAGTAGCAGAGAATTTGGCACCTGTTGCTTGAACTTCTATCTCCATTTATTATTTTAGTGTTGCATGGTTAAAACATTCAGGATAATTTTCATAACAATTTGTCATAGTATAATAAAACTAGGTCTTAAATAAATGTGGTCGGTAAATAAAGGTGATAAAATAACCAATTGCCCAATTTGTATAATTAGCAACAGAGAATTTGGGACCTATTGTTTAAAGTACTATCTCAATTTATTATTATCCTCGGCCTGCAACTCTTTTTGCTTCTTGGTGTGGAAAAAATCCAGGATTATTAGTATTTGTCACAAAAAAGCAAATTAAATATTTACGGCGAGGGCGTACATTGAATCCTGAATGAAGCGAAGGATTCTATAATTGAATCTTAAATTGAATCCTGAGTGTAGTGAGGGCTATTCAAGTGTTAACGCCCAAGGTGGAAATAATTTTGCTACCATGTGACACATACTGCACTTCACATCACCTATCTTAGTGATAAAATCAAATTTAATTATTTACACTCTCTAAAAGTGCTGAAATTATAGAATCAAACAGGCAACAAAATGTCCTTGAACAGAAAAGTGCCACTTTGATCCCCTATCGAAAAGTCCCCTTTCTGAATAGGTGATATGAAAAAGATCTTTATCCAGGACATGGGGACTATCAGTATGCTGCATTTTATTAATGATGAAGACAAAGAATGCCGAAAGAAATGGACAGCATATGATAGCCAAATTTTACTTTATTTCATAGGTAGGTGCAAGTAATCAGCGCCGTTTGATTACTGTTCCTGGAGTTTGCGACACTCCAGGAACAGTAGGATCAGTAGGATTAAAATATCATGAATTCCGAAAATTCCGTGTTTTAAAAGGGTTATTCCATATCACATCAACAACTGGGCTTTTATTTGAATAAAAACCATTGAGGATAATGTTTGTGATGCCAGACGAGCAATTCCACCACAAATAATATTTTTCAATAACTTCTCAGCAATGTCGATCTAAAGTTAAAAATTGGGTCAATTTCATAATTTTGTATATTAATAATAATAAATAATAATAATAATAAAATCGTTTATTAACCAAAAATACATTGAACATTTACAGAAACAATTGGTCCCACACTAGGCAATGCCTGTCCTGTGGTGATCAATTTCTAAGCATTGACTAAACAGTTAATCATCATCTGCGCAAGCGCTGTACAGATTTACTTAATTAAAACCAAATACTATAATATTAGATCTAAACTAGGTATAGTGCGTGCGTGCGTGCGTGCGTGCGTGCGTGCGTGCGTGCGTGCGTGCGTTCGTGCGTGCGTGCGTGCGTGCGTGCGTGCGTGTGTGTGTGTGTGCGTGTGTGCGTGTGTGTGTGTGTGTTCGTGTGAGTGTGTGTGTGTGTGTGTGTGTGTGTGTGTGTGTGTGTGTGTGTGTGTGTGTGTGTGTGTCTGTGTGTGTGTGTGTGATACCCTACGCAATAGCCTAATAACGTTTTCTGTTTGAGAGTAGTCTAGTTCATTTAACCATTTGAATATTTTAGACTTTGCTTCATTGATGGACAGTGTTTTAATGCTACAATGTCTGGAAACCCTATTATATACATATGGATGCAAAAATATTGGAAAGCGTTTGCAAAAGGATGTCTGGGTGTGAGGGATGGGTATATTAAAGACTCGTTTTTGCAATAGGTCAGAGTAGCCTGGCGAATGAATAGTACTACAATGGATACTCAGAGCTACTCGCATTATCATAAGCTGGCGAACGCTCAGTACTCCTGCTTCCCTATAAAGGGCGGAAGTGGAATAAAGGCGAGGTTTTCTCAGCATTACTTTCAGCAAGTAGCGCTGAGCCCTCTCCAGCACCAACAGCGCCGAGCTTGCAGCTCCACCCCACACAGTGATACAATAGGTAAGTATTGATTGGCAGATAGCAGTGTAAATTAGTTTTAAAAGATCTCTGTCAGCAGCGTTACGTAGCAGCTTCATAACGTAAACTAGTTTCCTAACTCTCGCTGACACGGATTCTATGTGTAATTTAAAATATAGTTTTTCATCAATTATGAAAAACTATATTATGCTCCAACATTTTATTTAGAATTGATGTGATAGTTGCCTTGTTTTAAAGGGTAATAAATTTGCTAAAATTTAACTGGATCAAATAGAAATTAAATCATGAACATAGATTTTTTTATATTTTCTTCTCATTTTAGCGATTTCCAACTGGACACTGTCAACCCTGTTACACAGTGAGGATTACTTTTTTCTTTAAAGTCAAAGCTCTTTTGATGCCTTACCATTATGATCATCGTCCTAGAATAATATATTCTACCAAAATATGTGAATATTGAAAACAAATTAATATGATTCCAACAGATACATACAAGTTATATTCAGAGATCGGACAAATGGATGTCATTACTCGCAATAATGTGGATATGACTCCAATTTGAATTAAACAAATTAAATTATATATATTATTTCTTAATTGAACTTTAATCTTGATCCTTTGCAGGATAGTTATTAATAAATAATACAGGAGTGGCCTTTGATATTATATTAATTTAAGTATATAAGTTTGCTCCATTAACATCCGCGGATTGCGAAAGGAGCTTTCACCCTCATAAGTTTATTTCCCTTCCGGGGCAATGGTCCAACTGCTCTGTCCAACTAGTTGGACTACGGGCCTTTACTAGGGGCCGTGGTCCAACTATATTTGCAGTACGCTAATGGTTACCGATCCACTACAACGTTTTTCCTTTCTGTTCGAACTTCTCCAGTAAGCATTTCCATTTGTATATACTCTAACTTTATAATGTTCATAGCCTTCTCGTAACAGCACTTTTCCACCTTTTCTTTTGACGTAAGTGTTTGCAGGCGACACATCTTCATCCATTTTTATTTGGATTTGTAAATGGGGATTTTTTATATAAGTATACTGTTAGGATAGGACAAGGATCTTGGTTTTTGATTGAATAGTCAATGATGACAATGTCAAGTTGAATGTATTATTTAATGCAATTTGGTAACAGCCTGAACATACTGAAGTACTTAATATCAAACCTCTTTAGATCCTATCTGAGCACTCTCACTTATCTATACATATATACGTATATAAAATTACACCTACATTAGGTACTCTGGGGTTTTCCCAACTTGGGTTGTGATTGCAATTGTATTATTTGAAATTATTTTAATTGAACCTGGGAACTCTATAATGGTGCCGTGGTCCAACTGCAATTATTACTGCCTTGCAAAGGATCAAAATTATTTTTAGGGTAAGTAATCCATTAATGTAATTTAATTTGTTTAATTAAAATCTATAGAGTCATGTCCACATTATTGCGAGTAATGACATCCATTTGTCCGATCTCTGGTTATATTTCATCAAGTTTTTGACAGATTTTTGTAAACACACTTAAAAAAAGTTAAATTTCAGGTGCTCACCATTTTGTTTCTCATTGATCCATTCCAAATTTATTATAAGCATACAAACTTTGCTACCCCCTTTTATCCCTCTAGGACTTGAATTTTAGTACCTAATTGGTGAAATATGTATCACATTATTTGCAATGAAGAGCCTTTCTACCAAGTTTCAAGTAAATTGGACAATAAAAATATTTTCCCATACAAACTTAGCAACCCCTTTTTAGCCCCTTAGTCAACATTATAAAGTCAACTTCGCCTCAAAATTCCAAATGTATACTTTAGCGGTTTCGGCTAGGTGATGAGGAGTCATTCACCCTGGATATTGCCTTTTATATATATATATTATAAAACTCACATTTATTAGCCTATCTAATAATAAAAAATTATAAAGCAACTATCACTTCAATTCCTATTCAAAACAAAAAGTTGGAGCCTATTATGTACAAGTATGAAATTGTCCCAATTTTAACTTAGATTGATACAGCTCAGAAGAATAAGTTCAGAACCCCTGCTCCACAATATTATATTGCATTGTTTGAGAAGCTAAGTGAAGTTTAGTTTAGTTTGTTTTGTGTGTGTAAGTTATAAATGAGAACACCCATAATTATATTACCAACCTGTTATATGCTTTAGAATTTCCCATACTCTCTCAGCAGTGATAATTATTTTCTTCTCTTGAGAATCCTCATTAACGTGTTTCCACTCTGCCGAAAGGTCTAATCCCTGCCGCCTAATAGAGGGCTGATAGTGACCACAACCTCCGTGTCCTGAGCCTTTCTTGGCTTCCTCACCCTCTTTACCAATGTCCATGTCTTCACCACCCTCACATATGTTTTTTCCCTTACACAAGTCATATACATAAGTTAATCTTTTTCGGGGCTGTCCCTTTGACTTCATTACAACTTCCTTGATCTTTGGATTTGTCTATAATAAAAACAGCCAAATGAATTAATCCCATATTTAGAACTAATTTTTTAGTATATAAAATAGATAGGTAATAGTGCCTTACCGGACTGACTAGCAGCTTAGAACAATAAAAGCAGACACATCTTAAAATTTTAATGGTTTTCGTTATGAAGCCAATATGAAACACAGGCTTTGCTAGATCAATGTGTCCAAAGTGCCCTGGGCATTCTGTCATATTGCCCGCGCAAGTCTGGCACCGGGAGCTTCTGTCGATCACCCCTTGTCGAGGGTCCATAAGTCCGCCCAGCTTGGGCCTTCCGCCTTCCATCGTCTCGGGGAAGCGAATACCCCCTTCCGTGACTGACATACGTCGCTAAGGATAAAAATTGCTGGTTATCTTTTTGATTAGGGCATTTAAGAGTTAAAGGAATTAAACACAACAACAGTAAGTACAAATAATATAATAATTTAGTTGCTCATACAATGAAATAACATGTATCACAATACAAGCATAACTGCGTGACCCTTGTAGACATCGTATGGTTATCAAATTAGAGGGTATATCGACCATTTCCTTAGCAAAAAATAGAGGGCCGGGCTTAAGAAAGGCATGAACACAACTTACTATTTCATCTGGCGAAATTATACCAAATTGCACTCTTTTTACTTGGCGCACAGGCGCCTTCGAGTCATTCGTGGTAGCCATTTTGTATGGCTCTGACTTGACTGAATGAATGTTGCCGAACACGACTGCGGAGATTTCAAAAGTTGCCAGTACAAAATAATGTTTCGCTTCAAACGATGGAACGTGACGCGTGAAAGACGAATTTGAAATGAAAAATGTCTACGGTCAAAAAAATAGTAAATTACTGCAGAGACCAGGGCCTCTATTCAGGTGCGTTAAAACAATATCGTGTTTGACACATTTAAGAATCGTTTATGTCACAGTCGCCATTATTGTAAATGACATAAGAGTTATCAAAACATTGACAATACGGAAACAGGTCAAAAACGATATCGTCATAACGCAGCTGAATAGAGGCCCAGGAAAAAGACCACTGCGGGACGAGTATGGCCGAGAAGGGCGGTTGCTACACTTTCCCTGCGCATGTGAGCGTCCGCTTGCCAAAGCTGTCTTCAGCCTGACAATCATAATCCCTACTCGTGATCCATTACTTACATTACCTACCTAATGTTGCATGCGTATGGCGCAATAATTTTGTGCAATTGTGGTGTAATATTTCTGTGCACCCTGATTATTTGGAACTGGAATACCTACTTACCTAGTTATATCCATTTCAGTAGTGTGTATGTTTATTTTATTATAAAGTATAGTTAGCTACCTCAAATTTACTAGTACTTTATTATTTTTTTGTTTATTGTTAAATACATAATTTTAACATAACATAACATAGTAATTTCTGAAATGAATGCAAATTTATTAAACTTAAGTACTTGACTAAAACTAAATACAAACATGAAATAAATTAACTGATTCTAAATAACTATGATATGTACAAATGTCCCCTAGGTCGCTGCAACCGAATGGTGCCCATGATGCTGAGCATTTTCTCGTTGGATAGCTATTGCTAGCCGTTGGCCGTGGAAAGAGCCAGGCCTGTGGTCACCTGAGGTAAGAATCAGTTTTTTTACCCAACTACGGCATACGACCACGCCTATCCTCTGAACTTCACTGAAAATAGCGATAAACGACTTCTACGAGGACAAAGTTGCGGGCAACAGCTAGTAGAAAATAAATATTGGATAAATTGTACATAATAAATTTCAGATGAAAATATTTTCTTGTTTTTTTTTTGTAGTGTGGTTTTAGGTATTAAACTTTTTAAAATTCGTAATACCGATTGCAATAACTGATCATAAATAGGTACCTACCTAGGTACGCACATAAAATGACAGATTTTAGAAAGTCAATGAAGTGAAGTGAAACGAAACTTGGGGTTTTCCCGAGCGCAATTCTGCAGGTAAATCTTGCTTGAAGACATGTCTAATCGTGCGTAGTACTAGTGACCATAACGCAGGACCGGTAGTACAACTGTACTTGTTAATTATAATACTCTTTACTGTTGATTCTGTACTGGCCACTTAATAAGACTTAAGTACTTTTGATATGATAGCTAAATCTAATTAGTAAGTGACATGAGTGTCTATTCTATTTGTGCATAAACGCAGGTTCATACTAGATCTGCTGATTTATCAAATTTAATAAACAAAATGGACAATTCAGCTTCAGCTGAAATAATAGTCGTAGAACGCGGACGTGGCAAAGTGCTACTAAATAACGGTCACCAATACTATTTACTTAAAAAATATAAATACTTAAATTCGAACTGTGACCGTTACTGCGGTAAGTTCCTTTATTTAAAAATATTTATTAGTTTGGATAAACTTGGCATTCAAACTAGCCTACAACAATGTAGGGCTCTCAAAAACGTATATTGTGATAAGTACTTTAACTTTTTTGTAACTTTCTTTTTCTCCAACTTGCTTGTCTAATGAAAATGAAATCACTGTTTGTTCAATAATATGCTCAAGTATCGAAACTGCGGCATCAACTCATGAAGAAAGTGTCTCTGCAATATATAACGAAACAGTGGCATCCGTGAAGGATAAGGGTCTTGATTTAATTGAAAAATTACCAAGTTACGACAGTTATCAAAGCACTGCTATTCGAAGACGAAAAAGAAAGGCAAAATTGGAAAATTTAGTCTACAAGGATTTGAAAAAAAGTTTAAGTAACGTCAGCATTCGACGATTTTCTTCTCGGAGATAACAACGATAGCAAAAAGGGAAATGGCCGCATATTAATTTTTGTTTCAAAAGAAGCACGGGAAATTCTAAGTTGGCAAAACCTATTTTGGCGATGGCACGTTTAAGAGGTGTCCAACACCCTTTAAACATTTATATGTAGTGTTTTGTGATTTAGGCAGTAATGAAAGAAAAAATAATGTGGTACCTGTGAATTATGCACTTTGACAAACAAATTTGAAAAGTCATATTCCATTATGTTTGAGATCGTTAAGTTGCAAATCCCAGAATGGGCATCGAATAAATTCATTACTGATTTGGAACAGGCACCTATAACTGCCATTAAAAAACTTTTTCCTCAGATTAAACAGCACGGCTGTTTTTTCCATTTTCAGGACAAATTAAAGAGGAAAGCGAAAAAATTTACAATTATGAATAGAAACACAAAAAAACAGAAACAACCAAAACAAAATCATCAGTTTGTGCATGGTTTTGCCCTTTCTTCCAGAAGCAAAAATTGAAGAAGGATTACATTACGTATTAAAAGCAAGGACCGGAAAACCGCTTTATTCGTTAAGC
Source organism: Acleris holmiana (assembly GCA_949316455.1). Taxonomy (NCBI): domain Eukaryota; kingdom Metazoa; phylum Arthropoda; class Insecta; order Lepidoptera; family Tortricidae; genus Acleris; species Acleris holmiana. The sequence goes on from OX438764.1 coordinate 12,143,964, forward strand.
GCTTTCGATTCAAAAGCCTATCACTGGGCTACCCGTACAACGGATAGCCCTATCGATTGTGTTGCCGTATCGATATGGCTACCTTTTCGAATAAGGTTACCGTTTCCATTGCGCTTTTTGTCCGATAGGGTGTTTGCAGCTGGAAGAAACAGCGTATCAATAGGGTTGGGTTAATCCTATTGATTGCTGTCTCTTAGGCCCGCTTGCATCTAAATGTCGCCACGTGCGCCTACCGAGCGCTTACCGTTCTATTGTTAGGTTGTGCAATAATAAGCTGTAGGAATTGGGCGCAGAGATTGAAATATCTTGACATCTATCAAAACCCTTTTAAAAGCGGCAAGCGTATTAAGGGTTTTTGATACCGGTAAGACTGCCAGCGGAAAGCCAAATCCATCGTATCAATGAATTACCCTTTAATTGCGGCTAGCCAACGATACGCTTGCCGCACTGATGGGGTTTTTAAAATCAACCCTATCGAATAACCCGATCAAAAGCGTATTTAACGGAAACCGGTTCCGGTCCCTGATTAAAAGAAAGTGAAGTTTATGGGAAGTAACAAAAACCTGAAACAAATCTTATGTTCAGAATTATTGGATGCCGAAAAAAGATTTGTGGTGCACATTTGGAGAGCAACAGCAACTATAACGTGTGCGAGGGTTGGAACGGTCAGTTCAACAAAAGTTTTAAAAGAAGACCAACCATTTTGCATCTTTTAAAAATCCTTAAGAAGGATGCTGCGTTTTACGGTGTAAACGCGGTGACATCAGAACCTGCAAGAAAACAGTCCAAGCCTGTTGTAGATAGGAACACCTATATTCAACATGCTCAAATGCAGCTGATTACTGGGGAAATTGACGTTCCATTATTTTTGGAAAAATTACGTTAACACCTTGATATGCAGGGTGACAGAAAATTCGCCGTATTCCTTGAAAGGGGTTATTCTACAGCTCATTTGTAATGATTTAAGTCCAGCTAATCAGGGGTCAAAACTCATTGGTTTTCGAGTTATTCACGTTTTTAGTTTTTTTTTTTAAATTACTCTTTTCGACCTAAAACTAGTAATTATGTAAAAACTTCGTCGTTGAGAAATAAAAAAAAGTATTTTTCGAATAGCCAATGAACCACTGTTTACGAAAAATAAAAATAAATTACAAATAATGCAAAGTTTTGCAAATAAAAGGATTTGAAGTTAGAAGTTCTATCAATTATTTTCCAAATTTTGTGACATTTTAAAGCATAGCTAAAAAAACGTATGACACTGTGCGTACCTACAAATTACAGGAATAATTTGCTTAATTCATAAGCTTTCTAAAAAGGTACAATTTATGACATTTTAAATAAATAAAAAATCAATTAATAATAATAATAATAGCAGAACAGCTAGAAGACTTTACTTAGCGTACTTGACTCTAATGGGTTTGTTTGCGTCGTTTTAGATTCTCCGAGGGCTTACTTTATCTTCTGTTTCTTATCTTAACTTATCTTCTTGATGCAGAAGGCACAGCAGATTGCCTTTGGTGACACAAACAAAGGGTCATCAGTTTAATTAATTTAATTTGTCTGTGTCTCGAATTCGTGGGGTTTTTTGCCTTCAGTTTCTGTCTTAAGTCTTAAGTGATACTTTGATAAGTGATTAAGCAAAGTTAGGATAAAATGAGGAGGTGATTATTACTCGCCTTGAAAGCCCATCTTTCATTGTCTGTGCCGCCTATATAATTTTTTGTCTTAACTCTTCTACGTTACGTATCGGTTTATCGTAGACCAACGCCTTCATGTGACCCCAGATGTAGAAGTCACATGGAGTTAAATCTGGGCTTCTGGCTGGCCAAGGGGTTGGGCTGCCTCGACCAATCCATCTTCTTGGGTAGTTCTGATCCATCCACTGTCGTACGCCCCGGTAATAGTGAGCGGGGCAGCCATCGTGTTGGTAAATCATGTTCCTTCTTGTCGCAAGCGGCACATCTTCAAATAGCGTCGGTAGCTCATCCCTCAAAAAAATTTCATATGCGATGCCGGTCAATCGTGCCGGCAGAAAGAAAGGTCCGATCAAATTGTCGTGCACGATTCACATCCACACGTTCAAAGAAAATCTTTGCTGGTGAGCTCCTTCTCTTGATTTTTTTGGGTTTTGACCTTTGGGAGCTCAAAAGTGCAGATTGTGGTAGTTTGTTATCCTGTTACGGTCCAAATTGGATTCATCTGTCCACAAAATTCACTTCAGGTACTCGGGATCTTCGATATCTGCATTAATTAAGAATCTGCAAAAATCTATCCTTCTCGCTGGGTCTCCCTCTTCAATAGCGTGTACTGGAGTGTAATGATACGGGTACTGCCGAGCTGAGTGCAGTGTAAACCACACCTTCCAGTGCGACATACCGAGCTGGTTAGCCTCGTTTCTCGTCGAAGAAGTGCCGTCTGCCTGGAAACTGAAGGATTTCTTCTTCTTCAGCAGGATCATTTCGAGGTCTTCCAGCGTCAGCTTGGCGGCGTTGAACTGATCCTCTTTCCCGAATAAGACGGTACGATGAACCAAACACACTTACGTGAGGTAAACGGCGGTTAGGGTGACGACGTTGGTATTCTCTTCTAGCTGCAGCGGCGTCTCCATCGCAGAGTCCGTAACAATAAACGATATCTGCGTATTCTTCGAATTGGTAAGCAGCCATTTGAGAAAGAAGCTTAATTATCAATATCGTCCAAATTGAAAAGAATGTTTAAACTAACTGATTGATTACGTAGGTCACTCAAAAACTTTGAGGTGCTCGAAATTTGAAAATGGAACGCACTTTGTTTTTAAAAAGCAAAATTATTTAAAAATAGAACGTCGTAAGACATTAGCTGAATTTAAAAAAGAGAATAATTTGAGATGCTCTAAATTTAAAAATGGAACGCACCTTAGGTTTTTAAAAAGAAAATTTATTTAAAAATAGGACACTAAGCCCATAGCTGAATTTAAAAAGGAGAACCGTGTTCTAAATTCATTTTACTACAACGCTTCCCGTGTTTTTTGGTTGAAACGATGGAGCTTATTAACACCGCAAACATTTCTGCTATTATTGTTAATTGTAAAATTTTAAATAAAATTAAAATTAAAATGTCATAAATTGTACCTTTTTAGAAAGCTTATGAATTAAGCAAATTATTCCTGTAATTTGTACGCGAAGTGTATTACTTTTTTTTAATTATGCTTTAAAATGTTACAAAATTTGGTAAATAATTACTTGAACTTCTAACTTCAAATCCTTTTATTTGCAAAATTTGGCATTTTTTTTATTTTTCGTAATCAGTGGTTCATTGGCTATTCGACAAATGATTTTTTTATTATTTCTTAATGACGAAGTTTTTACAAAATTACTATTTTAAGGTCGAAAAGCAAGTAGGTATTTTTTTTAAAAATCTAAAAACTCGAAATAACTCGAAAACCAATGAGTTTTGACCCCTGGTTAACTGGACTTAAATCATTACAAATGAGCTGTAGAATAACCCTTTCAAGGAATACGGCGAATTTACAGTCACCCTGTAGATTTAAACTTACGCGATTTTCACATAATAATAAGTTAATAATATACACGGGACATAACCATATAACTGTATATTTTGTTTACATTTGGCATGTGTATCATTTGTACCTACTACCAGTTGAACATTTAACACTGTGATCAACAGTGATCGGGGAAAACGGTGCAAAACTTTAAAAAACTTGTAAAGCTGACATAAAGGAGAACTTACAACCACCAAAGATAATAATATTATTGGGAAATAACAATATTATTGGCAGATTAGTTTTAAATTTAACTCTATATCAGAGTATCGGATTTGGTATAAGGATATTAATATTTTTATGGCTGTAATGTAAGTTTTGTTAAAGTTTTGCTCCTTTTCCCCGATCACTGGTGATCAATGACAAAACCCGAGGAACATTCTTGTATTTTTGTTAGTAGTACTAGTGACCCTAGGGTGTATCATTTGTACTACCAGTTGAACTACGTGGTAGTACTACAGTCTCAGAGGGCTAATTGTGTAACCCAATATCTTGTAATTTATCCGATAAGCTGTAATTCGTCTTGCTTTCTCAATTAGCTTATCGATGCGTATTTGCGCCGACTCAGAAGGCAAGTTAAATACTAACTTTTCTGACCAAAAACTATGAATACTATGTTTACTTGCTTTGTCCTTACTTATTCTACTAAAAGGTTAACTGGAAGAGATCCCGTATGTGATAAGATATTTAAACATAATTACTATATTGATGCAAATGTCTTGTAATTGTTTGTGCAATAAAGTTTCCATACATACTTAAAACATAATAATACTTAATAATATATCTGTATATAAATTAATGTATCGCTGTTGCTTAGGGTCTATCTTTCTATGCAATACTTTTAGGTATGTATGATAAATAAAACGAATTGTTTCGCCGTAGTTATTTCTTAAATATTATTGCAAATTCATGTTTATAAATATACTTTGGCAGAACAAAACATCTAGCTCTCGCAGTTATTATACAAAGGTGCTGATACATAGTTTATTACTAATAAAAATGCGTTTATTGTTATTTTGAGGTTCAGTTACACTTTACTACTGCTGGAAGCACTATTAGTATTAAATTCTAAAAAATCCTTTAGTAGCGTCGTGCGCCTTTTCTCTGCTATGTCCATTTGATTTTCTAAATCTCCTCGATCAGTGGTTTCTGCTCGTTCTACCTTCCACGATAGATTTTCGATCTCGGCTTCCAACTGGGCCTGAAATAAGGACATGACAATTTTTCTTTCTATTGTATAAAAAGATAAGAGAATCTACAAAAACACCTTACCTGCTGATATTCGAATAGTTCTTTTCTGGGTCCAACCTCCATATAATAAGCATATGGATAGGTGTATTGTAGAGTATATCTACAGCGCTTCAAAAGTCGTGCCGAGTCCCAAAGGTATTGCCAATCAATCCAGGTGCCCTCACCAGCCATGACCTTAGGGGATAAAAAAACTAAATACTCTATCTAAAAATAATTATTACGCAGTTACTGCAGTTGTACAACTTGAATTGACTAATTAGATAAAATAACTATAGTTTGGTAAATCTAGGATGATCCCCAGCTCAATTAAACACGAATAACACTTGTATTGTCTTTCCATATTTACCAAATTAACTCAAATCTTGTAATGAAGTTCTAATACATTACTGCACAGGGCGGGAAATAGGCCGTTGCGGGATGAATAAGTTAGCGCGGCCGAGACGCAGTCGAGCTCGCGGTATGTACAAGTCCAGCTACCGTCCGTCCCGGCTGAGGCTTGTATACCTAGTGCTTTTCTTTTAAGCACAATTCATATTTTAAGCACACAACACAAATTACCATAAAAAAAACATTGCGGCCATCAGCATTGACACAACTCGTAATGCCATTTAAATTGAAAATAGGTACTAGGTACATAGTATAAAAATAAAAAAAACACAATTTTAAATAAAATCACAAAATTGAAATCTAATTTGCTGACTCGTTCATACAAATCTCGTAAATTTTGTATGAACGCGTGAGCAAAGGTTTTTTAAATGCTTCCTTCGTGAAAACTACGGTATGTAAACTACCAACATTTATTGTGCACCAATTTAAAGCTTATTTAATCAGCTAACGAATTGAATAATAGCAATACGGTTGACTAGTTCTTGATTGGTGTCAAATTTTGGAGTCATATTTGTAGGTAATGATATGATAAAAAATCAAGCGTTCCTAATTATCGGGCCATCTACAAGTCGAAAAAAAATCTTTACTCTTAGGCAGAATTACGCGCTCTGCGTAATTTCATGTTAGTCGCTTTTTTCAACTAGCACAGTCATGTTGGCCATTTACTATAAGACATTAGTGAAACAGTTCTAGGAGCGAGTGTGTTAATATATCAATGACTGTACTGTTTGATTAATGACTAGATTTTGCGCGCGACTTCGTCCGCGTAGAAGTCGTTTATCGCTATTCCCTCTGGAACTGTTCAATTATTCGGGATAAAAATTAGCCAGATCCATTCAGCCGTTTTGGTGTGATTGAGTAACAAACATCTATCCAACGTTTCACATTTGTGACATTAGTATTAGTCGGATTACCTTTTGATTTATACGAGTTTTAAGGCTTGCCAAAGTCTGCTCCTCCAATTTAAGAGACCGTGCGTGATTTTCCCACCTCTCATAGTAATGCAAATACTTCTTCAATGCCTCACGAGCCTAGGACAAATTACAAGAAATATATTATAAGCTTATATTATTTTACTAACTTCTGCCCGCGTTTATGGGAACTGTTACATTTTCCGGGATAAAAGTAGCCTATATGTTAATCCAGGGAATAAACTATCTCCATTACAAATTTCATCCATATCCGTCAAGCCGTTGCACCGTGAAAGAATAGGTAAAAAGATTAGTAGGAGACATTTTATGAAAATTCGTCTTTGGACAGCAAGATTTTTGAAAACTTAAGTAATCCTACTAATATTATAAACGCGAAAGTTTGTTACTCATTCATGCAAAAACTACTGGACGGATTTAGGTGAAATTTGGAATGAAAACAGCTTATACCTTGGATTAACACATAGGCTACCTTTCATATCGCTATTCCCTCGGGAACTGATTTATACGCGTACGAAGTCGCGGGCGGAAGCTAGTATTATTTATTATAATTAATAAGATAGGATAGGATTTACAATTGTGTTTAAAGCCCTCAAATCCGTACCTGTGCATGCTGATTATCGTTAGTTAAATTAGGATCTTCTTTATAGCGACTGCACTCATAGTATTCTGAACCGTGCATCTTCCAATCGCCGAGGCAAACCCAACAGAAGTCATGTCGGCAAGCCCCACACTGCATGTGATTGCAGCCCCCATTCTTCTCTATGCATATCTGGCACTTAGGGCAGTCCTAAAAATATATAGACAATATACAAAATGAACATTTAGGACCAGGCAATAAACAAAATGGACAATGTTATGCATGTATCAGTTTTGAGCTGCTTGTGCATTACAAATAAATAATTTACCCACTTTTTATTACCGAGGACCTTTATAATGCCGCAAAGGCGATACAATCAATACACATTATTATTATTTTCTTAGAACAGCTTTTTAAAAAATAAGTCTAGAGACATTTTAGAAACAGTTTCCTCATTCCTTTTTTAAACTTGTGTATGAAAAATGGTCACTAAGGAATGACTAATCGTCATTAAACCGAGTTTGAGTGCAGCCGATAAACATAGGCAATGACAAATTGCGTAATAGAGGGTTCCGAAGTCAAACTAGGAAAGGAACCCTTATAGTTTCGCCATATCCGTCTGTCTGTCTGTATGTCGCACTCACTATTTCTCGGAAACTATCAGTTATTAAACTTTAATTGTGTAAACACATACAGGCCCATATTGATACCGCGCACTGAGGTCAATGATAAAATATTATGTATCATTATCAATTTGAAGATTTGGGGGACTGTTTAGGGTACATTGGAAAAGCTCTAAATGTACTATTTTCGCCAGGAATACGTGTCACCCACTACAACCAAAACTACAAGTTTTTTTTTATCTTAAATGAAAGCGCACATAAGGAATTAAAAAGAAAAACCAACACGACTAAGTAGACTTGATTGGTTCTCAAGGTATAGGCGAAGTGTTTACACATACTAGAAATCATTAATAATTCTAAAATGATATGAATATCATTACCAAATAACTTTAATTAGATAATTAGTTAATACCTGTAGTTTTTCGAGAGTTTTACTGATTGTAGTAATGGTGTCGAAACCTATACTGAGCATGGTCCGACATGCTTGCCCGGTTTTTAGTTAAACTTTAGAAATTATGTCATCAGTTTAACGGTTTGCGTGTGTAGTTTAGCTCAAAAGGTTATATCCAGAGCATGTTCACTTATGTTTAGCATGGACATGTCACCTTAGTATGTGCACTGATGTAGTTGGCAGTCTCAGAGTCATCAGCGCACTTGGTGAGCCAGCGGCGGATGGTGGTGCAGTCGGTGGGCGCGTGGTGCGGGGCGCCGCAAGAGAAACACGTGAGCAGCTCGCAGCCTGCGCACTCCACGCGGCGCGCGCCTTCACGCACCCACGCCTGGAATATCCACTGGACGGACAAATATAACATGAGAAACATACCCTAACACACCGCCTTAGCCTTTAAATATACCTATTTTGTTAACATTGTATTTTGTTTTGCCTTTTTTTATACAATAATTATAATTAAATTCACACCTACATGCAAACATGTTTTGCCAATCAATCAGTTGACATAACAAAGTGTTTTATTTATGAAAATAATTGAGCTTGATTTATATCTGTTTGGTAAATGGATTTATACCTGGCAGTTTGGACCAGGACAAAATCTAAGTTGTGGATGAGACTTGACATGATCCTTGAACATAAACTGCTGGTAGCGTTCTCTGAGTGCTGGTTTAGCCACATGAGACAACACAAAGTCCTCTGGGGCCCTCACTTCACAGTCCTGTGCCATACATTGAATAGTGTTGGATACACCTGAAAAATAAATAGGTTAACTCGCCTAATCAATGTTATTCTTCCAGTACTAGATATAGAATAGAATAGAATAGATATTTTTTTATTAAACGCTTACAAAAGTACACTTAAAACAAATGACACCTTAAACATGGGGTTGAAAAGGGCCCCTACTCAGCATTCTGCCGCAGTAAGCCGCGGCGCTGGTTTTCAGAGGGACCCTGACTTACAAAGTAACTTAAATATAAAGGGGTAACAGCACAATCATCAGCGACAATCAAAAATTAAACAATAAAAGAACTACATTTTGTTGTGTGACAACACTAGAACAACACAACATTTTCTGTTATGTCATTACAAGCACAGGCCAGCTTTATTTCTGGGTATGAATTACATATAATATAAATTTAAATTATTGTCATATTGATAATACAAACATATCATATCTTAAAGGCTTTAGAATAAAAAAAACTAACAATATGACTCATGGCCGATCGGAAGCAGCTACCTGACAGAACTCAGCACTGCCATACCACAGTTTCACACATGCATGATAAAATAAGCATAATGTAGTTATAATCTGGCTCCATAGTCCTCAGGTCCAAATTTCAGAGAGGGATTAAGATGGTGGTATTAATTACTTGTACATACCTTGTTATTAAGTACAGGAAATCAAAAGAAAATATGACAGAACACAACATAAAATAAATGAACACAACATAAAAGTTAAATTTTTCATAAAAATGTATGTAGTTCCAGGCAATTAATAATCACTAACAATTGGTATTCGTCGTGCAACTAAGGTGCGTCTGGTTCGAGCGTTGGTATTCTCAATATTTACGTACGGTGCCGAAGCTTAGAGCTTACGGAGTCGCGATAACAGTAAGATCGATGCTTTTGAAATGTGGTGTTGGCGAAGGTTGCTCCGCGTACCTTGGACTGCCATGCGAACAAACGAGTCGATCCTTAAAGAGCTCAACATTACGACGCGACTCTCCTCCATATGCCAGAAACGAGCCTTGAGCTTCTTCGGACATATTATGCGGTCCTCTAAGCATCATTTGGAGCAGCAAATTATTGTCGGGCAAATGGACGGAAGGCGTGCTCAAGGACGGGCACCTACAAGATGGTCTGACCCATTGAAGAAGGCGGTGGGCGGCAGCATGCACCGAGCGATCCACACTGCTTACGACCGCGCTGAGTGGAAAACCCTAACATGTGGTCGCGATCCTCAGCATTGAGGGAACGATGAAGAAGAAGAAGAACAATTGCACAAAAAAAAAAAACACTTACATCAACTTTATTTTAAGCATTAGCTATACCACCTGGGTGGCATCACTGAGGGAGGTCCCAGCTAAATGGGATAACTTATTGAGCCTTCACACCAACAATCAATAGCCTTTTCTTTAATGCATAGGTAAATGTAAAGGTGACTTTGAGTGCCTGATATAAATGACAAATGGCACGCAAACAATAATAAAATTCAGAGATTATCTAACCAACTAGGAATTGTAACCTTTTTTAATACCTAATCCGAAAGCAATAAAAATATCAACAAATTGTATCAATATTTATGTCAGTTCTTAAGTCTTTCCATCACTCCGTCACTCTCGCACTGACATTCTGGTCAGAAAGTGACTGATTTGTTATCCACATTTATCAAGATCAATATACATGACCATGTTAGGCCCCCCTGAAGTGGTACAAAAGGAAGCAAAAAGGTAATAACACCAAGTCACCAAATTAATAAATAACTAGGAGTAAAATAAAATGGTAGAAAGGATTTTATTAAATTATTTTATAATGCCCCTTACCTTGCATAATTTGTACTTCAAAGTGCATACCCCAACAGTCATTGCAAAAGTAGTGTCCACATGCAAGTGCGCTATACTTGTTCAAAGGAGGAGTGTTGGCACAAACAGCACAAGAGGAGCGGCTTGAACTGGCCTGTGCTGAAGGCACTCGTGGCTTCACCCGACTGAACAGCAGCACTTCATTTGCATTATTCTTATACTTATTTATAATCTCTTGAGCATTCCATTCATAGGCATGTAACATTACCTGTAAATTACCATCACTTTTGTATGACTTTAGCACCATAGTATCAAAAAGTAATTACATCAATATTTCTGACACATATCAAAGTTATCAAGCTTTACCTAAAATTAATTAGTAATAAGAAAACAAACCTTTGCGAGTGAAGGTGTAATCTGAAGGCTATTGCTGAGCAATTCTATTGATTCATTTAACAATTTCTCTACTTCTTCTACCTTGTGACAAGTGTATAAAAAATATTCAGGATCAGCCTTAATACGATCCACTGCTTCCATATCACAATCGTCTTGTTCTCCATAATAATCGTAGTCGTCGCCGTCATTGTCCGAATATTCCATATCAGATTCCGCAGACATTTTGGAGAATTGAGAATTGGATGGGATCGAATCTGATTGAGTTAGGTTGGTTGTACATCAAGACGCCATAATAATATTTAAATTCACTGAAAAAACAAGATATTTTAAATGAAATCAATAAAACACACCTATTCACAATCTGCATTTAACACTTTTAATTCCTCCTTACTTGTTTATTTCAGGAAAAATCTATCGTTTATTTACTACCGTTTTCTACCAAAAACTTGACTAGTGTTTCTACTTATAAATATTCTAATTCTACCATAACAGCCAAGATACTACTTTGAAGTTAGTTGATAACATGTTGTTTTTTATGTAAATGCATTATACGCAACTTTAAAGGTTTTATCCGCTACTCTTAATTAAAGTAAAAAACATTTTAAAGCCTGACAAGTTTCTATTTGGCCCTATTTTAATACAAACTTGTGATACCGATAAACAAAAATCCTCTCATTTTAGGGTAAAAGGTATGGCTACAAAATCTCATTTATGAAATAGTTAAAATGAAGTATGACCTAGTACATCTCATTCCCTGTGCTTATTAAAATGTTTGTTTCAAATAATTATTATATCTCTTCATACACGCCATGAATAACCTTGTTCAAACTGTTTGGTTGATAAATGTTAGCGATTTACGAACACTACAATATTTTATTATACTTGAGTTAATCCATTTTATCTTTGTAGGAATAAACACGAAAAAAATAATAAAAAAAAATCTTTCTCTTAAAAAAAGTAAAAATGAACATTCAAAGTAAATGTCGACATTACTACAAGTACGATATCGATACTCTCCTCTCTAGGTCTATATTGTCAAACATGTCATTCAAAGGTCACCTTGGTGAAGTTCATCTGTGACAGATTCAAATTCAAATAGATTTTTAGATTTAATTTTGGTGCGTATTATAAAGATAAAGATCAATAAATAACATGATGTGAAATTGAGCAATTCTTACTTCAATTAAAATATTGAAGATTTATTATGACTGTGTTGTATTATCAGTGATAAATTGTGTTGTGTAAGTTTTAGGTGTCGGGGGATAATATAACCCTTAATGATGGAAGTGGCTACTCAAAGGTTTATCGAAAGGGGCTCCCATAAGGGGAAGGGCCTCGCCGTGTTCACGAGTGGTGGAGATTCGCAGGGGATGAACGCAGCCGTGCGTTCGGTGGTGCGGATGGGTATTTACTTGGGCTGCAAAGTGTACTTCATCCGTGAAGGTTACCAGGGCATGGTCGATGGAGGAGACAATATCGAAGAGGCCAACTGGTCTTCCGTGAGCTCCATCATCCACAAGGGAGGAACTATTATTGGTTCAGCCCGGTGTATGGATTTTGTGTATGTTTATTTTGTTTGATGATATCTACAAACAATTTCTATTTACAAACAACTTGGGAACAGAAAGCCAAGAGTATTTTGCAAGTTTAAAGCATAATTTAATGTTACTTGTTTATTTCATCACTTTAACATTATTTTCGGTCCTATAGATTAATGATTAAATATGTTTAAATATATTTCTTGTGTAGTAAAGTCTGTAATAAGCTATTTTATCTAAAAAATATATCAGAATTAGGTTATCTGTTAGAAAAAGCTTATAAAATATAGACAAAAAGTAAAAACCTAGTGCTATAATACTTTTCAAAACCCCACATAAGTTAAACAAAATAAAATTGCCAATTATGATTTTGTGTAAATTAATATTATTTTAATTTTGTTACCTTGAACATTTTCTTTATCATAGGTTTCAATCAGTTTCAGTTTTCAGTCATATTTTTGTGAGGGTATAAATTTCATTTTGAAGAAAAAAAATGTATGAAAAGAAACCTATCCCATTTTACCTTCATCCTAAGAGTATCCCTTAATGAATATCAATTAATTATTTATTTTCATCAAGAAAGAGCCAACATACTTTAATTTTTTTTGTTATAATGTACTATCTTTGTACCATTATAACAAAATTCACCCTTTATAATGTACTTCTGTTAAGTTAACTTGTGTATGTCCCTAAGTTCAGTTTGCCTTTTTGCAAAGCCCCCTAATATTTTCTCAATTAAGTGATACAGTTTGTATCACTTTATGAACAACTTTTGAACAAATTGATGCTGTTGATGAGTGTCAGAGTATATAGTGCAGGAAATTCCACAATTTATCATATTTCATAGACTTGTAATATATTATCATAGATTTATATTCTTGAAACAGTAAGTTTATATTTTACAGAGCCCCAAAAGAAGCAAAACCTTTTGGTTCTTTATGACAAAAAAAGATGAATTACACAATGTTCTTTGGGTTGGTTTTATGGTGGAGCCTGTACAGAGGGGCGTTACGGAGCCTCAGGGCTCCACGGAGCACACCCTGAGAGTAGATATCATAGACTACAGCAGTTGCATATAATTACAATTACATAATATCAATTTACGTTAGAATTGTCGTAAGAGGCGACTAAGGGAATAAGGGCTGTAGTACTGTTAGGCGATGGGCTTGCAGCCTGTCACTAATACACTGGTAAACATCTTAACCTGATTGTGCAAAATGTGGTTACAGAATTATCAACAAGTTTTTTAAGTTGTTAGTAATTCTGTAGCTCTGCCTACCCCACTCTGGGAATGAAGGCATGATTTTATGTATGTATGTAAACTTCATTTTTAAACTAATGTTTATTGATGGTAATATGTACCTACCCTATCTCCTTCCTTAGAATTAAGCTATCTTCATAAGTAATTTCATTGAAATTGGTTCAACTGAAAAAGCGTTACAGTTATTAGTTTGTATAGTAAGTATGTATGAAATAATGCATAATTATAAGTATTTTTTATTTCCAGTAAAAGAGAGGGTCGCCTTAAAGCTGCTTATAACCTAGTTACCCGTGGTATAACCAATCTGGTGGTGATTGGCGGAGACGGCTCCCTCACTGGCGCCAACCTCTTCCGCCAGGAGTGGGCGAGCTTGCTTGATGAGCTATTGGAGAACAATAAAATTACCAAAGACCAGAGAGAGAAGTACAAGTTTTTGCATATTGCTGGAATGGTAAGTTTTTTACTATGACAAATGGGTAAGACCATATATTTTTTACTAGTGTATGAATTAATTTTGTAATTTTTAATTGTACATTTGTTTAGGTGGGTTCCATTGACAATGATTTCTGTGGTACAGACATGACCATAGGCACAGACTCTGCTCTGCACAGGATCATCGAAGCCATTGATGCTATTGTGAGCACTGCCTACTCGCATCAGAGAACTTTTATCATGGAGGTCATGGGTAGACATTGTGGGTATGTAAAAACAGTTCTTATTATCTTGTCTTTTGAAGGTGATTTTATTGTAACATAAATTGTGTGTTTTATGTATGTTCTTGAATTTTCAGAAAACTTATGAATGTGATAAAGAAGTTATGAATGTAATTTGTAGTTATTAAAATTTACATGCCCCACGAGAAAAAAATTGCTTAACAGGCCGTATACGAAATTTTGCCGATTTCGCTGTTTTACGTGATTTTACAGTTGAAATACTTTACCTCATCAATTTTTTAATGCGCAGTACGAAAGAAAATTTCGATTTTCAACGAATGCATGTGCTACTTTTTTGTTTTTATTATTTCATTTTGATTAATCGACCTGAAACCGGCAACTGTTTTGTGAATTTGGCTGTAAGAGGTTTAGAATATTGCATATTCACGAATCGTTTAACTTCTATAAGGTATGAAAAAATTACAATTTATTGCTGTTACGGTCGTCTAAAATATGTATGAATCACTTTTTAGCACCTTGATAATTTTTTTTTGTGTAAAAAAATAATTAACTTGGTAAAGTTTTATAGAAAATGGGCAAATAATTGTTTTTGATTTCGGCTACTTAAAACTCTCGTTAATAAAATTAAAACAACAGTAATAACCTTCAGTTCAAAATCAATCCATTACATTAAAAATACATCCAAAAAATATAAAAAATAGCACTATAATAATGTTTTAAAACAACCTAAATCTCGCATTATAATACTCGACATAAATAAAAAAAGTACCTTATTCGTAACCCATTTATTCGATCATTACTGAAATGATATTTCATGATGTGCATTTTTCACGAAGAGAAGCAAAATGGGCAAAATTTCGTATAAGGCCTCTTAAATATGTATTTGTTGGTTTAGATACCTTGCTGTGGTTACGGCATTGTCATCCGAAGCGGATTTTGTGTTTATTCCCGAGTCGCCTCCCTCGGTTGACTGGCGGGATAAACTTTGTGATAAGTTAGAACAGGCAAGCTTCAACACTTACATACCCTTGCCATTTGCACCTGTTGGATTTTCGCATTATCTTTGCATTCATGGTTTGACTCCTACATGTATACCATTTCATAACTGGTATTTCTTTAGTTTTCTTGCAGTGTACACCGCCCTATGTACGGATGCTACTTATAGCTTTATTTGCGAAGAACCAGCGCCCCTCAATTGGGATAAAAAGTTGTGTGCAAAAATAGCCGAGGCAAGGACTTAAATTTTATTTATGTGGGAGCAGGATCACTTATTTCATTTACCTCTATTCACATCATATATCCAGTTGGTAGATTTCGCTGGGGATTTATACCTATCCAATGGTGGTGTTAAACCTCTTTACTTACTGATCATGTGGCTCAGAGAGCAGGTGGGTGCGCTTGCATGATCCAATACCCGCGGGCCGCTTGTTACAGTTACCTGGCACTTGTGGCCGCTCTGGCGAGCGAGGCAGACCAAGTGTTCATTCCTGAGGACCCTGTTCCCAATAATTGGGTTGAAAAGCTTTGCAAACGATTGACACAGGTACGCAAGCTTAATTGAGTGGCTCTGTGCACATATAACACGCAATCACATTAGGCAAATAATTATTTATTTTTGCTTCAGTAGGCTCTGCAAATCATCTCATTGAATATGAGTATTTTGAGGCACTTGGATGATTTCATTCTTAATTAATTCAATCTAACCAATTGAACGAAGATATTTCCAGTTACTTCATCGACCGCATTGCCAGGACGACTTGTTAAATTGCTGAATTAATTTATGCAAATGAACTTCAACTAGTAAAGTTTGGTGACTTATAAACATTTCTCTGTTCTGTGTTTGGTTGTGTGTTGTTTGTCATCTTACGCTCTACCTGCCTACTGTAGACCTGTAGACTAGTTTTTTATGTTTCTTGAATTATACATAATTTATTGTGGCATGAGTATACTTTTAAATATATGGAGCTATATTTTGAAGTAGGTAATGGATGAAATTAGATATAAATAGTTAGATTAGTTAGCAAACGCACTATATTTGTAACTGCTTAGTCAATGCATCAAACCTGCATGTTAATATTATTTATAATGTTCCGTAAATATCCACAAACTCAGCTTATACAGTAACATGCATGCTGACACATTTACTTATATAATTGTAAAAACATAATGTTCTCGACTATGAACGTGCATGGAACGAGGAATGCCTAAAAACATACATAAAAGCATAGTAAGGAAACTTGTTTTCTTATACGCTTTAGGTATTCACCTGTTAGTGTTACCCTTCTCGAAAATAATACATAACTTACAAATACTACGTACCTACAACAAAAACAGTTTAGGAGACAATAACACAAAAAGCAATTTCCAGTTATAAGTTATAACACATAATTACTTTGATAGGAGAGGAAATCGGGCCAGCGTCTGAACATCATTATAGTGGCGGAAGGAGCGATCGATCGCGAGGGCAAGCCGATCACGGCTGAGCTGGTAAAGAACGTCGTGGTGGACAACCTGCAGCAGGACACGCGCATCACCGTGCTGGGGCACGTGCAGCGGGGCGGGTCGCCTTCCGCGTTCGACAGGATTCTGGTAGGGAATGCTACTACTTTCTATCCTATGAATGTTATGAATGTGAAGGTTTACGACGATATTTGGATGTTTGTATCATGGATTAAATGCATAAATGACTGAACGAATTTGGATTGAATTTGGCTCATAGTCTATGACAAGCACACCAAAAAAGGCACATGGCGTCGAGTCGCATAATCCTTTCCTACTCAATTATCAATTAACTATATTATTATAGTGAATGAATTAGTATTAGTATGTTAATATTAAAATAATATTATAAATGTGAAAGTTTGGATGGAGAACGGTGAAACGGATCTGGATGAAATTTGGCACAGAGAGATCTAAGTAGGGACTGGGATGGGTCTAGAGACTGGAATAGCACACTTTTTATCCCGAAAAAATTGACAGTTCCCGAGGGAACAGCGATTAACGACTTCTACGCGGCCGGAGTCGCGGACAAATGCAAGTTAAAAGCTTAAATTCGGAGTGCACAGACTGTACCTATTTTTGACGTTTTCGGTGGGAAGCTCTAAAACGACGACCGATCACGGCCGCGGCTGGGCTGTGGCGTAACTGTCAGTAAATTTAAATTGCCGGGTAGGCAAAGAGTTGCTGTTTAAAAAAAAAACAAACTATGTAATACTTGTACTTGTTACTATTTAGTTATGTGATTATTTCGATCGATTGTTCACCTTTAGGGGTACGTTCAGCTTTTGGTTACCCGACCCTATATACTTAAAGAATGAGGCCTCTAATTCTTGCTGATACACTCAACTGAATAATATGTTAAGTGCTATTGTATAATTGCTGAGGAATGCTGAATCTTTTAAAACACTGCAAATCGACTCTTGGAATGGACACGGCGCGTTTTTGGCACGCGCCGACTGTGTTATTTGAATGCGATTTCAGAAACGCGATGTAATTTCACTTCTATTTTAACTTTGTTTGTACTCGTACTATTGTGTGAATGTAAAGTACCGGCAGTTATATGTTACTTACTCAATTAGTACTTAATGTAATCTTTTACCTACTGGTTAAGTAATGATATTCCCTAGGGTTGCCGCATGGGTGCAGAGGCCGTGATGGCTCTGATGGAAGCGACTCCTGATACTGAGGCCTGCGTGGTGACCCTAGATGGAAACCAGGCTGTGCGCCTTCCCTTGATGGAGTGCGTCCGTCGCACCAAAGCGGTCGCTCAGGTAAACTACTATTCCAAGTAGTTATTAGTATTTGTTCCTGAGTCTTGGATGTTTTCTATGTATTTAAGTATATATTTCTCTATCTAAGTATGTTTATCGTTGTCTAGTACCATAGCACAAGCCTAGAGCTTAGTTTGGGACTAGGTCAATTTGTGTGACATTGTCCCGTGATATTATTATTATTATTATTATAAACATCGAGAGTGTGCAATAATAGTAGTTTATGCAACTGATGCATAATGAGAGGCTTTAAAATACGAGTGTGGTTTTATTATAGGATGTGTGATCAAACGTCGTGCGGTTTATATTTTAAAAAACATACTGAATTGACGTTTCGAGTCGATAACAGATTTAATATCTATGAATACTAGAATAGAGATCTTCTTGAGTTTTGACAGCTGTTCCAAATGTAAACTCATAACCTTACCAAAATCTATACTGTAATAACATTACGGTACAGATTTTACCTACTACCACAGACAAGAATGTACTCATAGTAAAATTGGTTGTAATAATGCTGGTCATTTCCTTCGGGTTTTGAACGTATAATAGAGGACTTATGATATGTGTGTAGATCTAACATTATAAAATACGGGCTGACGCTGCGCTACTGACGCGGCGTCGTGTAGTATTTATAAACAAAAGCCTTCAGTTTGACTGACTACCACCATTTTTTTTATTACTACCTTATCTTTAAATCATCAAGGAGTTTACAAACTAATTAAATTCGTACGTACAGGCATCATCAAATACAATCTTGTAACAGCCAAAGTGACCAGTTAATTCGTAACACCATATATTTTGTACGGTGTGACGTACCATTCGGATATATGTGATGCTGACTGTACACAACACAGTATTCTTAACACTACATGCGTACGTACAACGATATATAACACAATATATATTTTTATGTTTGTGGGGTACTTAGATGCGAAACCCTCGGTGCTCGGGTCTGACTCGCACTTAACCGGTCGTTGCATTGTGCCAAAGTTAACGTAATCATGACAATTAATACTGCTCTTAGTTTTAATTACGCTTGAAATTCGTGAATTTGTGATTGGATTATGTCTACCCATGTACCGTCTACCTATTTGTGCCGTCGGAGTCTAGACGTATCGATTTTAGCGTCGCGCGGATCGCTTCTTGCCAACGATTAATCTATCCTATTCAAAAGTAGGGTTAAGTAGTGAATAGAAATTCCTTTTTGCCTTTTTATATTGATTTTAAGAGTAAATACTTTTATCTTTTGATATAGCAAGTCGGCTTGTATCTTTACTCATTGTGTTACTGATTCGGTTGGAAAAAGAGACGATATGAATTGGTAAATACGTTTTGGTTTTAAGTGGAGGAAATATGCTACATGTTCTATAGTAATAAAACTAATAAATGTTATTACTGAATAAACAATTAAGGCTCCGCTTATTTGCTTGCTTTCTTCTTGTGACCCCCTCTTACCGTGTACGTTCACGGATCCGAGATGTAAGCTATTTTAGTTAGGACCTTTGAACGTGACTTTTTTTTTTTTTATTTGTTTTTATATTTTAATGTTGTAAAGGTATGGCTTTTTTGATTTGGTGTGTGGCAAGACATCTCTGATAGTCATAAGCGAAAACTGCAAATTATAATTTATGCTAATAATAATAAAAAAAATGCATCCTTTGGGGTGAACACCACACAAAAACCTAATATACTATATATACATGTATCGTGTAGGCTATGGCAGACAAGAACTGGGATCTGGCCGTGCAGCTGCGCGGGCGCAGTTTCGCACGCAACTTGGAGACGTACAAGATGCTGACCCGCCTCAAGCCGCCAAAGGAGGCTTTCGACGCCGAAGGCAAACCTTCTGTAAGATTTAATTCTTTATAGCCAGGAAGAATTTTGCTTAGATTATTAATTTATATTTACGCTAACAAAAAACAAGTGGTCCTGCCGCTTGTGCTTGGTAGGTGATGAAAAGGAAGCATTATCGCTACGGCTACATGATAAATCCTAAAGTCACCATAGGCTCCACAGTCTTAAGCCTACACAAGTAGTTTCATGGTTTATTTTTCATTTAACCTCAGTCTTTCGCTCATTCCCCAAATGTTAATGCGGGGTGCATTTACCTAATGATCACGATCGTAGTAGAGGAAACAACCAAATAGATTGTAGAGATATCCATTTCGAACGCTCTGACTGGTAATTCCCCCTCGTTCTGCTAAATGGTCGAACGGTTGCCGTTAAATGGTGGTTGTATGTGGCAGGAGGGCTTCACGCTAGCCGTGGTGCACGTGGGCGCGCCGGCGTGCGGCATGAACGCGGCCGTGCGCTCGTTCGTGCGCAACTGCATCTACCGCGGGGACACCGTGCTCGGCGTGCACGACGGCATCGAGGGCTTCATCAGCGGGAACATCGTCAAGATGGAGTGGTACGTGCTCGCGGCTCTACGCACTCGGAGAGCGCTCTCCTTGATGCGCTACTGGTTTCAACTTTTTTTTTGTACCGATGGAATGGATTATTTATAGGTCTTATAGGTGACGTGGTGACGACGCGTGGGCAAAAATTTGCGTGCCGAGAGCAAGTATTCCTGAGTTTTGGATGTTTTCTACATATTTCTCTATATAACTATGTTTATCCTTGTGCAGTACAAGCCTGTGGCTTCGTTTGGGACTAGGTCAATTTGCGTGAGATTGTCTATCAACTCGACTGTAAAAAATACATGACCGAATTATAAAAATTCTGCAGTTTAAAGGTAAGCAAGTAGAGTGTGTTTCTTAAATGTGATCTGTTAAATCTCCCAGGTCCGACGTGACGGGCTGGGTGGCGCAGGGCGGCGCGTTCCTGGGCACGAAGCGGACGCTGCCCGGAGACAAGAAGAGCGAAATCGCCGCTCGCATCAAGCAGTTCAAGATCCAGGGCCTGCTTATTATCGGAGGATTTGAGGTAGCTTTCCAATGTTTTTCACTACGCACGCTCTAAAATGACTCATAATCAGAGCCCGGACGACGGGAGCAAAAATGCACTTTTCACTAGTGCTTAATTAAAAATCGACTATTCTATCGACATCCATACGAACAATTTTTTAATCAGAAATTTATTGATCAAACTTATTATCTTACATGTCAGGTTGTTACACAATATTAAATCAGCTACCTAGGTTATTTTATTATATATTATTTCAGTAAACTAATTACCTACTTACTATGACAAAGTACAGAAGTAATTCATAACATAACCACTATGAATTATTTAAAATTGCCCCGATTACTACAGTAGATTTAGAACGGTCCTTTAGTTGGCTGAAATGAAATTTATCACCTAGGCGAAGAAGTTTAAAATCGGAAAATGTAGGAAAAATACTAATTGTTAATTACGAAAATTATATAAATAATACAAACAGCTCATTTTAATTTTGTTTACAACTACCTATAAGTTTTCTGAATTTCGTAACGGTGGTCCAGTACATCGTGCTTTTTATCGACTTATAAAATGTGTCCTCGCACTATTGTGACGTCAACACATAATTTCTCCCGTCGTCCGGGCTTTGCATAATAGCCATAGGTGGACTAAAATAAATAACATATTTAATCCCTAGGGAGTAAAGTGTCACTTTAGTCCCTAGGGACTAAAGTAATTTTCTTTTTATTTCCTTATATAAGTAAAAGCCATGGAAAACCACAAACATCCAGATACATGATGCCATTTGATGATGTTTCCTGCATTGCAGTGATGGATGGAGAGTAAAAATGATGTTATAATTTATGATTTATTTTCTCGCATTCGAATTTAACTCTTGACTAAAATGCCACTATGACACTCGGAACGAACTATTTGCTCGGGTAGCTAAATGTCTCGTGTCCTTTGATAAACAATCTACTATTTTTTCTCGCAATCTAAGTGAAAAGTAGAGTGTTTATTTATCTCGAGGCTAAAAAGCCATAATGGCACCCGGACTCCATCCACCCTCGCTGTGCTCGGGTGGATAAATATCTCGTGTCATAATGGCTTACTTTGGCTATAATTTTTTACTATATTTATTTACTAAGGCTGTAATTATTCCAAGATTTTGAGAATAATGAAAGCTCCTACTTGATTATTGGTGAAATAATTGTTTTTAAAACATATGATCAATGCAAGTTTTGTATCACTCTAATTACACTTATGGACGTGTATGCTTGAGTTAGGATGTTTGATACTCCTTCACGCTGAAACGGCTGAACGGATTTAGATGAAACATGGAAAGGATATAGCTTAATATTAGACCCTGAATTACACACATAGGCGACGTTTTATCCCGAAAATCACTGTTCTCGGACTGATTCCTGTGTGCAGACAGAAGCTGTAGCTTAATAAAAACCTCTGTGTTTTCTCAGGCGTACCAAGCCGGTCTGGAGTTGTACGAGTCCCGGGCGCAGTTCCCCGAGTTCCAGCTGCCGCTGGTGGTGATCCCGAGCACCATCAGCAACAACGTGCCCGGCACCGACTTCTCGCTCGGCGCCGACACCGCGCTCAACGAGATCACCGAGATCTGCGACCGCATCCGCCAGTCCGCGCAGGTACCACGCTGTGCTCAACTGACCAGGGCTGAGATTCTACTAGGTAAAACCACATTGTCTTTGAAGTGTTTCCGTATTGTCAACGTTTTGATAACTCTTATTTACTTGATAGTAACGGCGACCAAGTTAGAAACAATACTAAAACACGTCACAAGCAATATCGTTTTGATCCAGTAGATAAGAGGCCTAGGTTAATCAATCATCGAGACACACTTAAAAATATGTGGCAATCCAGAGACCTTTTTTAGGCCACTGGTCCTCAAAATCGCTTACAATGACAATGTTTCCCTTGCATTCCCGTCTAACTTTTTGGTGCACCCTGTGCAATTGTAGAATCTATAACCTACTGACATTAGGCAGTCTCAGTCTGTTGATTCTTTCATAAATAGAGTGGAGAAGTCCTGGCTTGACACTTGTTTTTAGCAATTTCAATTTGGGTACAATATACCATAATTTATTTTAGTGTTGTACTTATTTAGCTATTCGTTGTCATTATTTCTCAATCGATTAGAGGTTAACTAGAAGAGATCCCTTAAAGGGATAAGTTCGCCTTTGTACCTACAAAGGCCGGCTGGGATGTACCTACATCCCTGCTATGTTTTTGTCTATTTTATAATTGTTCTCTTTTGTTTGTGCAATAAAGTGTTTACATACATACATGAATTTTCTCTTAGTTCGCATAATCTGAATTGAACTCATACGACGCATTGGCCTAGTTGGTGACCTTGCCTACGAAGCTAGCTGTCTCGGGTTCGAATCCCGGTACGGGCAAATACTTGTGTCTTGATTGTTTTCTGTTTATTTAAGTATTTATTTCTATTTATAAGTATTTAGATCGTTGTTAATTACCTACCTTAGTTGTAACTAGGTCAATTGGCGTGAGATTGTCCCATCCTGTTTTTTTTATGTCGACGAAAGCTGACATTGATAATAACGAGTTCATTTGTGATTTAACTTATATCATACTTAGTGGATGTGTTTGTCTACTCAGGCTGGAAACTGACCTGTGATCCCAAAGAACGTTTGCCATCTCTTTCGTATAAAAAAATCATATGAAATTAAGACGCGTAGTGTAGTGAAGACAATCTCAATTAATCACGTCTGTAGAACTTATTAAAAAGTTTTGTGACTGTCGCAAGTATTTCAACAAACAAACTCGTAGGTATTTCAGTAAGTCATTCCGATCTCTGATGATGATTTTGTTTGGCAGGGAACCAAGCGCCGTGTGTTCGTCATCGAAACCATGGGAGGCTATTGCGGTTATTTAGCAACGTTGGCAGGTACGTTTTTTGTTGTAACTATTGCACTCCTTCATGTTGCTTTCATAAATTATACATATACAGAAAGTTGTATTGTGTTTCTTTTATTTGGCTAGGCTTGGCAGGCGGTGCCGACGCGGCCTACATCTACGAGGAAAAATTCTCAATCAAGGACTTGCAACAAGACGTGTACCACATGGCGTCCAAGATGACGGGCGGCATCCAGCGCGGGCTCATCCTGCGCAACGAGAAGGCCAACGACAACTATAACACAGACTTTATTTACCGCCTCTACTCAGAGGAGGGCAAGGGGCTCTTCACCGCCCGGAGTAATGTGCTGGGTATACAACTTTTGTTTTGAAGTTCTCACAATTCTATATATGATCAAGGGTTTTACAATAAATAAATGTATTAAGTTGCAAACGTATGTTAACATCTTATAATTTGCAGAAAAAATTATGGATACTTAGTGTATACTTATTTTCGCCATAGACCGTACTTTAAAAAAAGTGTCATGATTTCAAAGTAATTTCTTGGATGTTTTCAATATATTTAAGTATATATTTCTCTATATAAGTAAGTTTATCTTTGTCTAGTACCCATAGTACAAGCCTAGAGCTTAGTTTGTGACATTGTCCTGTGATATTTATTTATTTAAAACTATCACCAAACTTCTAAACTGTTAACTCCCACGCCGCCGTCTTCGATAGGGTTTCGGATCATGGTGGGCGTAGCTACGCGTAAGATTGCGCAAAATTAGTCAGCCAGTTTGAACTTTTGGATTATAATTATAAATGTTGTTGTTGGGTGACCAGGCCACATGCAGCAGGGCGGGTCGCCGACGCCGTTCGACCGCAACATGGGCACCAAGATGGCCGCCAAGTGCCTGCACTGGCTGGTGGAGCAGCAGGCGCGCGCGCCGCAGGCCGCCACCGCCTGCCTGCTCGGCGTCGTCAAGCGCCAGTACAAGTTCACTCCGCTCGAGGATCTCAAGGCGCAGACCAACTTTGCGTGAGTTTACTCATTGACAGCTACGATGCAGATTATAAAGGGTAGAATCAGAAATTAGGAGATCCGCATAATAACTAAAGTTACATTGACATTGCTCTGCGAGCGGTAAACCTTAAGTGGCAGTAGTGGCGTGCTCGTAGAACCGACGGCCGTTGGGGTCGGAAGGTTCTGGATTGGCGCAACGCTGGCAGTCCATCCACAAGGACCGACTATCTGATAAGGTTCTGGAGCGAAGGTTCAGCGGTGGACGTGTTTCGGCTGACGTGCCTTCTTATCTTACCCCAGGTATAGGCTTACCCGTAAGGCCCCGGGCCAGCTATAAACAGCATGCATTTCCTTATTTGCTTTCTATACTGGGACTTAAGGAAAAGGGATAGGATCGAAAACCGAAAGACTTACATAACATACATAAAGTCACGCCTTCATTCCCAGAGTAGGGTAGGCGAGGTGGAGAATAACCAACAACTCTAAAAAACTTGTTGATAATTCTGTAACCACATAAAAACAACATAAACACAAGCTCATAAATACTTTTATATGGATTTATTGAAAACGCCAAATCTAACACACGTATTTAAAGACACGAAAAGTAATTAACAGAGGGCAGAATTTCTCATGGCAAAAATTGAAATGTCATAGGGATAGAACATTTTGCTTTATCGACTTATCCAGTTATCGATATTGTGATTAACTAATCTCTTTGTTATTTTAGTTTTGCTTTTATATTAAAATGTAAATGTCATTATTGATTTTTTGTCTAAAACACATGTCTTTATTAACGGTAAATAACAAATGAAAATAAAGCTAAACCTAAGACATAGAACTATACAATAATAATGAAAACTACGCCTACATTTCCAAAAAACTATATTAATCTAAAAGACCGCTACTATTGCATTGTTCATATTGGAAAATTATTTTGCTAGTTTAATGTATCGATAGGAGGTATAATTCTATTTGGTAAAAGATCTTGTGCTACGTGAACCCGAACTACTTGTCGATAGTCGATAAAATACTTCGTTTTATCCCTATGACATATCAATTTTTGCCATGAGAAATTCCGCCCTCTGGTAATTAATTAAGAAATGATTTTAGTATGACTTTTGACATTACTATTATTCAAGTAATAAATACGGGTGTAAGTGTCGGTGTATAGAATTGAAAAGCGTATGATGAGTATTTTTGTTATTCCTCATCAAACAACGCAGAACAAATCAGACAGAAACATTTTAGTATTTTTTGAATGAATGTACACAATTTCTTTTATTTAAACTTGTAATGCTTGTACAAGCTTCACCTTATTTTTCAGTCAAAGAATACCAAAGCAGCAATGGTGGATGAAGCTCCGTCCGCTGCTCCGTATCCTCGCGAAGCACGACTCCACCTACGAGGAAGAGGGCATGTACATGACCGTCGAGCAAGGAGAGATCGACTCAGAGCATGTCATTTAAATCTACTAGCTTGACCGCTATAGGGCGAGCGGTGACCCCTCCCGCGGCCTGCGAGTACAAGATCGACCGATCACTCAGTGCTTTATGATTGTGTTGACGCTCGCCTGAGAAGTCAAGCTTTAATATCTCCGCTGGAGTGGCCATGTAGTTTTTTTAATTTTTAGTCTAAAAATCTAGTTAGTGGTTATTACTACCATAACACTAACAGCTTTACACGTAGGTGTTCAGTTGAAGTAGACAATTCAATTGTGATTAGTTTGTGATTTTGATTTTATATTTTTTATAGAGATTCATTTGTTCAATCATTTTAATATTTATACAAATTTAAACACGCTTTGTATATCGATTGTGAGAATGTAGTAGGAACGCATCATTCGCTTTAAACTTATCAATACCCAGTTTGGTATTAATAATAGTAACTAAGTACAAATGGGTTTTTTTTATCTCTAAAGGAATACAGAATACCAATGAATGAGTAATGTTTAATGGTATCCAAATATGATCTCTGATCACACTTAGTCTCGAATTCTTAAACACAGCACGCTTCACAATCAAGCGGTGAGTTTGCTTTTGCTAAACTTAAATTGGTTGATTATTAAATACTAGAGCAATTTAATAATTTCTCTCTGTTTATTTTTGATACGTTTTGTTGTATTTATTGATGTAAGACAAGCGTTATTATGACGATATATCAACACTTCACACGTGAATCGTATTTAAGAGTATTTTAGAAGTACCGACAAATCACAACTAATCAATGACATAATATTATTTTTATTCTAATGTAGTACTTAAGGTTTCTAGTGTAATAGAAAAATATATTGAAAATAAGTTCACTAACAGTATTTTTTGAAATTGAAAGGTATAATGTACGATCTTATGTTAGAGCCCTTATTGATCTTGATGGAGATTATTTATTCTAGCAGCTTTTAAAGAACCAACAACAAAGTCGGAATATTCGAATATAAATGTTGTTAAATTGTGTTACATTTTATAATAAATGTATTCACTCTCGGAATTAATGATTTTTATTTAAGTCTAAAAGCGCAAAGTTTAATGTATCCCAAGTAAAAACTTATCACACTGTTACGAATACGAAAGTTCATGTGTGCGACTTAGTATGTTTATTACTCCTTTACGCTTAAACGGCTGAACGGATTTGGATAAAATTCGGAGTGAAGATAACTTGTACCTTGAATCAACACAATATGTACTGAAATTTATAGTAGTGGCGTCACGTTGGCCTAGTTGGGAGTGACCCTGCCTCCGAAGCCAGCGGTTCTGGGTTCAAAACCCGGTAAGGGCAGATATTTGTATGATGAGCGCGAATATTTGTTCCCGAGTCTTGGATGTTTTCTATGTAAGTAGATATGTACTTCTCTAAATAAGTATGTTTATCGTTGTCTAGTACCCATAGTACAAGCAAAGTGAAATAAAGAAAGAAAGAAAGTAAAACATTTTGGGATTTTCCACACTGGATGCGTTTTGCGGTCTGCGGTCCACAACAAATTTGTTTAGGTGACCGGACCGGAGACAGCAGAACGCATCCAGTGTGGCAAATCCCTTATTCACAACAATAAACACACTGGGGTCAGGGATAAAAGAATAATCATCTTTAAATAAAAGGACGACAGACTCAATGGTAGTTGTCCCAACTCAGCATGTGCTGGCTGTGAAGCCAACGCTGGTCTTCCGTTAGTACCACGCGGTGAACACACGGAAAGTCAGTCAGTCAGTCGGACAGACATTAGGTACGCTACAACAGTAACTATGTTACATCAAACGAGTGTGTCAGTCGTTTGCAAGAAAGAGCGGCCAGCAACATAAATTGAAAAGAGACTTCCACTTGTGGCACAAGCAACAAGCTTTCGTGAAATGGGTCCCCAGAGGCCCGTTTCTCGAAGCTACAAGTTACAAATTACAAGCGGAGGTCTCTTTCTAACTTCTTTTGTTAGAAAGAGACTTCCGCTTATAATTTGTAACGTGTAGCTTCGTGAAACAGGCCTCAGGTGGCAACCAGTGTAAACGGACTACATAATAATACTCTTACCTACTAATATTACTAGTACATAATTGAGTTAAATATACTAAGTGTAATGTGTGGCGCAACGCGTCCCTTTCGCAAAATGACCCGTTCGCAAAACGTTCCTTCGTTACATGCATTACGTGAGGAGGTAGTCCCGTGTAATGAACATTTAATGCTTCGACTTTGCATGTTATTATCGCTACCACAGAACTATATAGTTCTGTGATCGCTACGATTGTTCCCAGGAGAAGACTCCTACACCAGTATTGAGTAATAGTAATGTCAAAAGTCATACTAAAATCGTTTCTTAAGTCATTACTTTTGCTTAAGTAATAAGTAATAAATTAAGAGAGAGCACGATTCGAATTCCTATGTGTTCTTGTTTAACCAATTTTAATCGAATCGTGTGGACGTTTCATTTTATAGAAGAGAGAACGTCTGGGAGCGAATGCATCTTGGCTAGGCCCTCTGGTCTTTAAATACGGGTGCTAGTCTCTACTTAAACAAACTTTTTACAGACGGGACATTTTACGAATGGGTCATTTCACAGACGGGACGTTATGCGAAAGGGGCGTTATGCAGTAGCGACTTTCAGCGAAAGGGGCTTTCTCAGAAGAGACGTTTTGCAATAGGGTAGGTCCCTTTTGACAAAGGGACGTTTTGTGAATGAGGTATTTTACATAAGGGACCATTTGCAGAGAAGACGTTTTGCGAATGGGACGTAATTTTGGTGGACGGACGTTTTGCGAGTGGGATGTTATGCGCCCTAATAACGCATTTGAAGTCTAAGGATTGTAGTCTTGAGTATGAATTCCATCTATCACCGCGTCTAACCGTTTTTTACCAACCAAAAAATAATAGGGTTAAATGTGAAGAATAATGAGGGCGCTGTTCGAATTGATATTGGCAACGTGAACCAATTTTTACCCAAAAACTAATTTTAATGTGGTAGTTGCCATTTCAGAATATGGTAAGGTCCGACTTGTAATCAAAGACTATTATTGTATACTTTTAATTCTGTTAAGTAAAATAAAAACCACTATTGTCAAATCGGAAAATAATGATACCACATAAAAGCTAATAGTGGTGCACGACTCCATTCACAAAGTGAATGATTTGACAATGAACAAACTAAAATGGTACAGTGCCCCAAAAATTTGATTGGCTGACAAGAAAAGTTTTGTAGCAGAAAATAAATATTATATAAGTTCTACAACGTAAACAACTTATTTCTACATCTTAGTGACTGAATCACCCCGTCACTTTTTTGCAAATTAGTTACGCATTGAGAGCAAAATACGAATTTAGACTTAAAGATTTCCAAGTTAAGCCGGGACTCTTCCTACGTACCATTCCATTAATAACTCCTTACGTCAAACAAACTTTTGTTAGTTATTTAAAGTAATTTAATAGCTTAAGTAAGTATGTGCACGTATGTGTAACAATAAGAAAATTTTAATATTTATTTCTATTATATAATTAGACCGATGCTGTATTAAAAATATCCTACAATTTCGATTATTCAATGTTCAAGTCGCTTAACTATTCATACATTTTTCACCATTTGTTTGTAACACTGAATATGTCAATTTACTAACTGAATAAAATTAAAAGTCCAACTGTATAATAGTTTACCTCGTTATATAGATAATATGGTCACGAAACCCCGGTTAATACAAATACATGAAAGATAATATAATGATGTCATTAATAGCTGTACTCTATATAAAACACATGATTTTGAACTCTTATTGATTTTGATAGTTACTTTAACTGCTCGACTTTATTCTGAACGAAACAGGAATGCTTAGTACTTCCTTAGATAATCTATTCCTATTTTGAGATGAAAACCGTAAAAGAAATTCCAACACGTGTAGAAAAAACATTAAATATTTAACATTATATAAATTTGCAGTTTGTGTTCTTTGATAGAGCTAAAGAATTAAAGGAATTGGTACTTGATCTAATAGGGTGCCAACACAACAATCAACAAACGACAGCGCTGTTGACGTGCGTAAAGTGAAAGTGTCACGTCGGCCAATTTACTGTCAGTTCAGTAATATTTTTGTTCAGATATAATTTCTTATTGGCTGCTTATTGGTACGGGATAAACGCTGTTTTTTAATAATATTTAAATATTAACCTTTGCTTGTGTTATAAAATTCTTTTGTGCATCTTAAACATATTGTATAGTTCAAGATCTTTCAGAATTAGGTTATTGCCGGGAAAGATGGGTGTTAAGCCAGCAATTGGAAGGAAATCTAACAAAAACCCACCTATATTTAGCCATGAATTTGTTATTCAAAATCACGCTGACATAGTGTCATGTGTGGTGATGGTTTTCCTGGTCGGGCTGATGGTTCAGGTACGTTAAAAGTAATTGCCACGTAAGCCGATCTTTTTTTAATGTTTCTGTTGATTTCATATGTTTTTGTTGTGCTCCAATGGTTACGTTTATGGTTTTTGTTGCAGTCGACAAGCCCCATAGCCAGTTTATTCATTAGTTTGCACCACAATGTTAGTGGAGTGGAGCCCACAAGAGAAGCGCCGAAAGGAGAGCCGTTCACGTACGAGTCGGGCTGGAAGGATACCTGTGCGGTTTTCTTCTACTCGCTCGTCTGCATCGTCATGCACGCCATCCTCCAGGAATATTTCTTGGATGTAAGTAATAACTTTTAGAATATTAATAATTTTTACTTTTATTTTAAATTACGTTTTTAAAGTCACAGGGCTGATTTTAACTGTGTGTTATGTTTGTAGAAAATTTCTAAGAGGTTCCATCTGTCAAAGTCACGGTTAAGTTCACTTAACGAGTCTGGACAGCTGGTGGTCTTTCATCTGGTAACTCTGCTCTGGGGAGGTGATGCTATCCTCCGTGAAGGATTTGCACTAAACATTTCTCAGCTGTGGGATGGTAAGCATTTGCTTTCTTGATATAAAATGTTAGCTAAAGATTTTGTGTATGTATTTAGAATTGATAAAGTTAGAGTGCAACAAGGCTTAAAATAGATTTCACATTGTTGTCACTCCGCATGCTAAAATTACTGTGTTATTTTCCATAATGCAGCAGTTTTCTTCTTAGGCAGTTTAATCAAAGTTTGAAATCAAACAGTGGTGTTTGACTATGTCTCTCTTACAATATATTTAAACAAATAAGGTACAATAAAAATATATAGTTTTTCTCATTTTATTGACAAATGACAATGTAAATGGAAAATGGAATATTACATTTATTTTTATGTCCTAGCATTATTTTATATTAATTGGTATGCAATGCTTGTACATTACTAAAAAGAAATAAAAATATAAAAACATTAATTTGTGATAAAGATACTAACATTTTCACCACCCACGAGGAAACCATAACTTAACCTCCCTCAAAGACATTCAGGTCTATTTTATGCTGTCAACCATGATGGCTACAGCCATCACTGGCGGTGAAAAGGATAATATTGCATGCAGACCAATACCAGTGCTCCATGCGAAATAGCTCGGTCAATTTGGGATGATCGGTGTAAACATTGCTTTACTCTACCTACTACTATACTATCAATACAAGCTTAGTGATGATGATCAGTTATTTTAAATATCTAATTAGCCTTGGCTTAGCCATTGAAATTACAAAATATCTGTCACATCCTATATTGACCCAAACAAAACTATTGATACAATTTTACTGTTGTAATAACCTTCTTGCCTTTTATTTAAGTTTATTTTATAAAAAAAAAATATGCAGGTTACCCCAACCACCCAATGAGTTTCCTGCTGAAGCTGTGGTGGATCGTGCAGGCTGCGTACTGGCTGCACACCCTCCCCGAGCTGTACTTCCAGCGCATCAAGAAAGACGAGTGGTCCGGGCGCATCCGTCAGGCCATTGTTGCATTCTCTTTTATTACCCTGGCTTATGGCTTCAAGTGAGTTTCGCCCTTCTATCACAATCTATTTATAATCAAATGATTAATAATTGATTAGTTATCAAATTCAGCCTCATTATGTATATTAATCAGCATTCTTTTGGTGCCTATTGAACACATATCAAAAATACCCAAGTATTGTAGTACATTGTGCATCAAGGGATGTAATACACAGTGTTTTTATCAAATTTGCGAGAAAATAGAGATAACAACAATCAAACAAATCTATGGCATTCAACTCGCTAAAAGAGAATGTAGTCTTCCACAGATAATGTAAAGAACTGCATTTAGTTTTCAAACTTGACAGGCCATACTGCCAGGATCAAAATGGAATAAAATAACATATTTGGATTGTCTCTGAAATAATAGTAAAATATAAATATAATGTAGTTAAATGTACCATATAATTTATATTTACAGTAAAACTGTTTTGTATCCAAGTTTTGAATAAAGGAAATCTTGGCCTATTTTAAACCTGCTTATTCTAACCGACGTAGCTACGAGTGATTTGTATATTTTAAAACTAAACTTATCGGGAGTTATAAAAATCCATAACTCCCGTGGGAGGAAAATCTGCTATAACTGCTCCATACACCTGTGTAAAAAACCGTCAAAAGAAATAGTGTGACATTATTTTTATATTTTAAAACGTTTTGCTATTGCAAATTATCAAAATAATGTAGGGATATTTTTGATGCCTAGACATGTTTAATGTGTGTAAATTATCTGTTTACTTTGAAAGTAGAATAAACTTTGTATTTGATACAATTTATTAAACCCAAACTGAATTCATCTGATTTTTGACCTGACCCTGTGTATTTAACCTTATTACTAATAGTTGTGGATTGGTGTATAACTTATGTTGTGTTTGCTCTAGGTTCCAGCGCGTGGGAGTTGCTCTGGTGGTCCTCCATGCCCTAGCTGAGTTTGTGGCCCACTGCTACCGGCTGAACACTATCCTCAGGGGAGAGCGAGAAGATGTCATTGACAAGTGTAAGTTCTTAAACACTTAGTTTCTTGATACAATAATTTTAAAGGCATCTAATCTAACTTATATTATTAACGAGAATGACATGTTCTTCTTTTTAGACTTACTTGAAGTATGAGACAATTGACAACATGATATCGCAAGTATCATTGATCTTTTCAACGCCATTGACGGATATTTCCGTCATGGTTGACAGCGCAAAATAGACCTGGGCCTCTATTCAACTGCGTTATAACGATATCGTGTTTGACGTGTTTTAGAATCGTTTATGTCACAGTCGCCATTATTGTAAATGATATAAGGTTTATGAAAACGTTGACAATACGGAAACACGTCAAATACGATAGCGTTATTATTACCGTGTAGAATCCCAGCCCTGAGCGTTTGTTCCAAAGTTGACATGTGCCCTGGTTTTGTATTTGACATAGCATTGAAAAGGTTAAACTTGTCTAATTTTTATTTGTTTTCTCTGATACAGGCAATTTCTTCTCATATAAAACTGATTCAATCAGGGATCGTTATCGGTATTCTGACTACCGGTTTCAAATGAGGTATAACCGGTTATAATTGCATTTCGCTATTTATATTGCTAAAGCTCTGATTAGCGGTATAATGAATATCGGTATTCAAGTATATTATTGGTTTAGCCAATTGAGAACAATACCTCTTTTTGATACTTTACCCCTAAAAACCATAACCAGGAAACCTGTCAGTGTCAATATACTCGTTTGTTTGTTTCTGTAAATGTTTTCGGTGTTATTACAAAAACTCAGACACGCCTTAGACAAGGTTAAAATTATAATTGAATACAGTCTATGTGCAATGAATAGCGGTATTGAATACGGGTATTTAATACTGTAAATAGTGTATACATAGCGATAAAAACAAAAGCGGAATGACAATAATACCTCTGATTCGAATATAGGTATATTTTTTTAGCGGTAACAATTTGTTAATTTAAATACAGGTATTCAATAAAACCGGTTTTACAATCCCTGGATTCAATACAGCAAAAACTAGACCAGGATATTTTTAATGTCGGAAACAATAGTTTTCTATTATTTGACATTTGCTTTGACGTGGCTTAAGACAGACAGCTCAGCCATGATCACTATGAACACGGCCCAAAGTCTGTGTCACCTATGGGATTAGATTTATTTATTTTTTTGTCGTATTTGTCTATACTCCCAGTTAAGTTGATATTTGTTTGCAGTTGTGGGTCTGGTGAACGGCGTGGTGTTCTTGGTGGTGCGGCTGTTCTCGCTGGTGCTGGGCGTGCTGACGTTCTACTTCGGGCTGGCCGGCGCCGCGCCGCTGCTGCTGCGCTCCGCCGCGCTCTCGCTGCTCGTCTCCTTCCAGGTACACCCTGACACTGCACTTGCATCATCAACTTGGTATACATCTCCACTAAAACCCATATGCATGGTATGCAGGGAAACGCAAGCAGCAGAGAAGAGTCAGTCATACGATGCCACAACTTATGATTCTCTTCGGAATTTTGAATGGAACGCGAATTGTAGCAAAAGAGTACTATGTATTTTATAAATATTTTATTTTATCTTTGTTCATAGGTGTATCTCATGTTCAACTTCATTTCTGAAGCCATGAAGCAGAGGCAAGAGTCTCGTCAGTTGGCTCTGAACCGGCCCAAGAGGGAGAAAAAAGAGAAAGCTAAGAAAGAAAAAGGTACCTTTTTTTACTGCATTGCTTTCTGGGACACTTCTAGTGTTCTATTCTGTCTCTGTTTATCTTTGTCTACAAAAATGGTTCATTCATTTTGATCAATCCATACATAATAATTATAAATATGAAAGTACTTTTGTCTGTTTGTTACCCCACGACTAGCTTGAACCCCTATGATGGACATAGGGTACTATTTACCGCGACTGGCGATAAACGACTTCTACTTGGACGGAGACGCGGGAAACCGCTAGTTATTACATAAAGTTAGAATTAAATTAATTTGAATAGTTATTATATTAATTTATCACATGTGTTATACAAAGTATTTGTCGTTTAACAGTGAAGAAGGCCCCGGTGGAGGAGTCGGACCTGCCCGAGGTGGACCAGGCCACCAACAAGTCGCTGCGCCAGCGCCAGCCCGCCAAGGCCAAGTGAAGCGCCCGCGCCGCCCGCCCGACCACTCGCCGCGTAACACTCATCCGGCACACTGACATGACAATGTATTGACTGTACTCACAAACCCTGACGAAATCACCGGTGTCAAATAGATTACCATGACAAATAATATCAATTCGACCCCGATGTACCTAAATCCTAGAAAATATTTGCGTGGCGGTTGGGAAAAGCGGCCGTCGAAGTGCACGTCTCGAGCGAAGTAGTAAACGATTAATGGTTGTCCTCATCCCGTCGTATCATAGTCTTTCCAATACGTAGCGAGTCTTTCGTTTGCCGATCTTCCTACTGACGACGCGTGACGCGCATCGTCGGAGCACAAAGTAATTTGATGTTTGTAGACGCCAGCTATACTTTGGCAATGAAAAAATGTTAATTCTTGTAAGTTTTAATTGCCTTTTTTACAAGAGTGTGATGCATTTGACTTAGCGACTGATTAATTGTATTACGAATCGCCAAAATCGCTATTTGTTGATCACATTCTTCTATTTTATCATTTACAATATGACAAAACGAAACAAATTTACTGTAATCTTTATTTGGATAGAAAACCATCGTATTGTCATTTAAAAGTATAGTGGATACAGGGTTGTAAAATATCTCTTAAAGTGTAAAATAATTTTCTAGGTTAAATGTTGTTTATATGAATATATTGATAAGGATTATGAGGTACTGCGTGTTCAACACTTTAAACGGAGAAAACTGCATAATTAATTTGCATTTTTAAGCGATATTTCCATCAGAATTCCAAAACATAGTTATTTTAAAGATATTCGTAATTATTTTTGTAATGCGGATTACTTTTATTTTTGTGACTTTTATTTATTCTGTCCCAGAAATTGTGTAAACTTTATTTTGGTGCTTTCGAGAATTATTACTTTATTTATTATTATCTAGTTTGCGCTTGCGGTGGCGAGTCCGTGCGCGATCGCGGCAGTTCAGGGAGTGCCACTTCTGTTACACCATGCGATTGAATCCATGATTGTTGTTATGTATGTGAACTAATGCATAAATGAAATTATTCTTCCCAATGTGAAATTTGTGCTCATAATTTATAGTTATTATTTTCATGAGATTGTCAATTTTAAAAAGCTTGATGTTATTTTAATTTCAAAATAAATTTTGTAACAATAAGTATCATGGGGTGTTTTCCTAATTCGCAAGTAAAATTAAAATCAAGTTATAACTTGGAATAAAGAGTTTGAACAGGTGACGAGTGGGCCCTAAAACTGGTTCGGGTCGCGTATAGTCCCTTCCTGTCTCGTTAACAAAAGGTTCCGCAGTCTCAATTCATATGTTTCGCAAATCGCCGCTTTAAGTTGACCAGTTCGCAAATTATCGTAGTCTCAATTCGTCCCTATCGTATATTGGTAAAGCGACCCGCAGTCTCGATTCGATTCGGGTAAATTTGGAAACATTGTCCAATGTTAGGGACGAATGGCGAATTGTGACTGCGGGATGCTGCTGGAGCTTAACGGCGTTTTCGCGCCACGCCCGGCGCGGCGGTGGCGTGGAGCGTCTAGTGTGGTTTACTCATTTATCATTTTTTGTCATCAAGAAAGTTATGATAGACTACGATTGGCCTTTCGTAATGAAACGCCATCTCGTGCCACTGTTTACAAGAGTCGCGACCCGTGGTCCCACTACTTCGTCCCAATAAAACTGATTTCTGACGAAAGCGACCACGGGTCGTGCGCTGTTTGACTGGTTTAATGAGTTTTAACGTGGTCGCACCTCACTGATGATCTGCGTGAGGGACAGCCTTTTACGGCGACAATAGAAGATGACATCAGTGTTGTACGGCGGCGTATGATAGAGACTGACAAAAGAGTGACCTATCAGCAGATTCGTACAAGCTTAGGCATCGGTATGAGTCAAGATCACAAAACCCTCCATAAACATTTAGCGGTCAGGAAGATGGACACTATTTCGAAAACATAAAAAAAAATAGTTGCTAATTTACTCAGTTTTTTATTTTCTAAGAACTTTGAGTTTGACTTTCGTATTGAGTAGATACGCGTATTGCGTTCACAGCGCGACGCGACGTTTTCCCGAAGTGTGACCGCCGCACCACGCAACCGTCGCGCCGATTGTATGGCGAACACTTTAATAGTTGTAGAAAAAACTAATGCATTTTCGGAAAATGTAACAGGTAAGAAACAAAATTTCGGACTTACGATAGGACACCGTACGCGGTTCGCCCCGCATAAAAGCGCTGTCACGCAAAGCGGTACTCGCAGGTTACTCGCTGCCCCTCAAGCTGCTATGCGCCGGCCAGGGAGCAGAATCTCCTCTTGAAAGTAAGGTTGTCGGGAGGAGAGTCTGCGAGGTGCAAGATCTGTATACAGTCAAGAGGTCCCGGCATAGCCTTCACTCGGACTACTTGGGCTTTGTTCGCGCTAGCCACCCTAAGGTTTTCGGTGCGCGTTCGCCCCTTGAGAACAGAGGCTATAAGTAGTCAAGATTCGTTCGCTAACTAGCGTTTCTATTCGCTTGGTTTTTAGGGTTCCGGAGCCGAATGGCAAAAACGGAACCCTTATAATTTCGTCATGTCCGTCTGTATGTCACAGCCATTTTACTCAGAGCCTATTGGCACTATATAAATGAAATTTGGAGGATAGATGTATTCTATTAACCGCTATACAATGATGCAGTAAAATTGAAAAAAAAAATATTTAGGGGTGGCACTCCATACATGTAACTAGGGGACGAAAAATTTTTTTTTGACTTACATCAGCTTGTGGGGTATTTTTAGATAGGGCTTTCAAAATGATACATAAATGATGAGGTTTTTAAGTGACTTTTTTACGTAAGTGAACAGTTGGCGAGAATACGCTTCTAAGTCGTAAAAATTCTGTCTGGGTGGGTAGCTTTTGAACTGTTAAATAGAACATTCTAATAAAAATTACAGCAGTAGAACATACGAAATACTTCCAACCAAAATTGTTTTGAACACGATACGCTGTGTAGTTTTTGAGATTTTAATAAAAAAATAAAATAAAAAAATAATTTCAACCATGAACGTTCATCCCAGCTACGGAACCCTTCACTGTGCGTGGTCCGACATGCACTTGGCCGGTTTTTAAACGAATCTCGTCACTTGTAGATCACGTGACATTTCGTATGACTTGATCTACTAGTGACGCGATTGGTTTAGAAATAAAACGAATAAAAACGCTAATTAGCGAACGCATCTTGGTTAGGGCCTTCGGGCCTCTATTCTACTGCGTTATAACTATATCGCGTTTGACGTGTTTAAGAATCGTTTATGTCACACTCGCCATTATTGTACCTAAATGACTTATGAGTTATCAAAAACGTTGACAATACGGAAACACGTCAAATACGATATCGTTATTACCGTGTAGAATTCCAGCCCAGCCCACCCTGTCATCAGATCTGTGCTATCTATGAGCAATAGTTCAGTCACTGCAACTTAAATTAAGCTCAAGATTATTCTCGTGTCGATAAACCTTGGTTCCTCTCTCCTCCTTATCCTATTTCTAACTCCTAATTCCTAAAACGATCTATGAAGGGAACTTCGATCCTTCTTGCCTTAAATAGCTTACTGCCGTACTCAGAGACGCCATATAAATTTAATGCTTGATTAAAGTTGCTGCTGTCACTTTCTTTGCTATAGCAATAGAATAAGAAAACACATCAATAAACAAGCATTTTTATTTGGCGTCTCTGAGTGCGGTAGTTGGACCGTTGGACCATAGTTTTACAAGCTTTTTATCAACTTGCAATGTATGTATGTATGTATATATGTAAGTATGTAGTTTGGGTAAAATCTTCGCAAGGATGATTTGAACCAATTCCCGGGGGGCGGGGACCCATTGAGCTGAAATTTGGTATACCTACGTAACCTGGATGACATTACAATATTTACAATAATACTCGTATAGCAACAATGAGCTGGTCTGATGATTGAGTCGGAAGGTGGTGAAAGGATCTCCGCTGTACTCGTAGACCCACCGTGTTTGGACTCAGGTTGGTCTTGATAAGCAATAATTGACTAAAAAAAAATGCAGTTTGCAACAAAAGCTTGTCTCAAAAATGATTTTTTTGACGGAAACTTTACAATGTATGGTCTTCTTCTTCTTCTTTAATATTAATAGCGGTCCACCGCAATACTCCACACTCCTACTTTGTCTTGATATTTGTTGGACCTTTGAGATTTGGGTACCAAAAGGCACCAACAGGCACTACGGCGTGAAATATTTACTACGGATGAAAATAGTTGATAAGTCGAATGAATAAATAAACTTACATATTGTCTTACTATTGATTGTATTCTACGTCATGAAGTCATGATCTGACACATTTAAGTATTGGTATTTTCCGTCCATAAATATACAAGTTATTCTTTAGAAGTAAAGCTTCATAAAGTTGTCATACACATTAGCTGCAGGATAGAAGGCCAACAATAAACTTGGTAACTTAATGTTACTTCTATACATGTAAAATTTATGGTAATAATGTTACGACGAAACATAAAAATTAAAAGAACAATGAGGTTTACTGTTTGTGAGAAGGTCATTTAGTTTAATATGACAGATATTATAGTGTAAGATGAATCTAAAAATAAATAGTGTATTGAAAAGAAAACCTTACTTTAACCGAATTAATAGTAATTAAGAGGTGAGTTGTTTAAGTTTCAGAGAATATCACCCTGGATACCTACTGCGCGACCTACTCGTGCGTGCACCATAATAGTTTCTAAAAAACCTTTTTCATTTCGCATTGATAGAAATGCGGGATTGAGGATGCGGAAGGCACAAGACCGGTCTAAGTGAAGAGCCTTGGGGGAGGCCTATGTCCAGCAGTGGACGTCTTTCGGCTGATATGATGATGATGATGATGATGATGATAGAAATTAAAAAATAATATTTACCGGATACATTGAAATAAAAAAACCTACTTAGCTATAGCTATTTTCCCTCTTGATCGAGTTACCTTAAACGCAAAATGCCAATGAAGGCATTATACCTAAACATGAGATTCGCCTAAAAAGCTGTTTGCCCTAAACGAGGGCTGCCTATGAAGCAGCATGCCTGAAATATAAAATTGACTAAGAAGCAGATTGCCTAAAGTCGATGCCTACTAAGCAGGATGCCTGAATGGTAAAATGCGTACAAAGCAAAGTGTCTACATCGGGGCTATGATGCCTGTCTTCTTCGCCGTTATTCTCTTCTTCGCTAACAATTTTCCAGTCTATGCACATATTAAATATACCGATCTCAGTCAACTTGTATTTCAGGCAATCTGCTTCTTAGTCAATTCACATTTCAGTCGTGCTGCTTCTTTGGAATCACTCGTTTAGGGCAATCAGCCTTTTAAGTCATCTTGTATTTCGGGGAAACTGCTTTACAGGTAATTTAAATTTAGGCAATCTGCTTCTTAGTCAAATTTACACTTCAGGCATGCTGCTTCATAGGCATGCCTCGTTTAGGGCAAACAGCTTTTTAGGAAAATCTCATGTTTAGGTATAACGCCTTCATTGGCGTCTTGCGTTTAAGGTAACTCTATCAAGAGGGGGTACTTTTATTTATTTATAGGGGGGGGGGGGGAACACTTGAGTCTAACAAAAATGAGCGCTCTGAAGCTTAATATTTCTTAAATGTTGCCACAAACCTGTAATATTTTTGAAGGACCTATCCAACGACACCCCAAACTATGGGGTAGACGGAAAAAAAAATACAGCCCCTCGTTACGTGTAGGGGAGGACAGTAAAACATTTTTTTTTAATTGTATAATACACCTTTGTTGGCGTGACTCATTTGTATATTCATGCCAAATTAGAGCTTTCTAGTAGGTACTAAGAGTCTTTGAGCTAGGCTGCGGACGGACGGACATGGCGAAACTATAAGGGTCCTAGTTTGACTACGGAACCCTAAAAAATGAACTTTGACAATATAGCCTAGCCTGGTGTCACTACCAACTTTGACAAAGTTACCTAACTCGATAGGCACCAGTGTAAATTTCTAATTTTGTTTTGAATAAACTTAAAAACCACTGGACTGATTTCAAAAATTAGTTTATCAGTAGAATGCATTATTATTTGTGAGAAACTAAGCAATGTCTTATTGTCCTATGCGTTCGGAGTCGCGGGCAACAGCTACTTAGTTGCACTATAAGCAGGTACGGTGCCCGAAAAAAATGATTCATGTGCCACTGATACATAAATACGTATCTAATGAAGTGACGGACTACGCCATGCGATTTAGCTGAGACAAGGTTCTTCGGCAATATACACTCGAAAGCAAAACTTTCGGGTCACTAACATAAATTGCAATATCTCAAAAACTAATACAGCTAGCCTAATAAAATAAATTGGACTTTAAAGACATTTTAATGTCACTTAAATAAAATGCATTACAATTAATACTGAATGTTCGTTTAATTTTATAAAAAATAAAAAGTAAAAATGGCATCCACTTGCTTGAAAAAACAAAATTGAAAATATTGATTTTTTTTATATAATTATCCAAATTTGACACATTTTAATACTTGGTATTGCCTTCACGTGCAGCCTTCACAGCTGCGATGCGATTCGGCATGCTGTACACCAAGTTTCTAAAGCACAGTTGAGGAATGTTCTCCCATTCCTCTACCAACGCGTTTTTGAAAACGATAAGCATGGGCCACTTGGCTGCAACTCTGCTCAAGAAAAGTGTTTTAGTCACATTCGGGTTTTTGCAGCGACTAGTTTTAGGTAGGTACATTTATGACAATAAATCGTAATGACATTGTAACTAGGTAACCTAGTGCCAAATGTAGGTCTATAGCCAGTATAAAAATCTCGACTATCTCGAGTGTCTGTAAAATTGGTTCTCATTTATTTTTATAACTTTTCGCAGGTAACCGTTACGACGAGGCGTGGCCGGCCTGCACTGATGCACGCGTCCGAAGCTGTGAGTAAGATACACCTAAGTATATAAAAGTGAGGCAGCGGCCCGAGCGGCAGTAGTCCCGCAGCTCCGCGCTGGCTCGACGTCCAACATGCAGCGGATAACTTTGTTTTTACTCTCGGCCGTGCTGGCGGTTGCTCTAGCAGGTTAGTGCCCTTTTGTCACTTTTTGCCGCCAACCAATGCGACTTATTGCCTCGTCTTTTTTGATCAGCTTTGCCCACTTATGCGGCCTATTATCGGATCTCAACAACAATGTTTTTATTTTGGTTGACTTTTTACTAACATCAGCAGCATGCAATGATTGAGAAAACTTGTAAAGAATATAAATAGGATAGGATGGCCTAGGAGAGTCGATTTGTGGAGACACATTTTGGTTACGATACGTCATATATGTTTGTAAAATCAAAGTTTATGATTAAGTAATTCATACCAACACCATCATCATCACCACCAACATTTTATTTTATTCCAATAAATTCCACATATAATTGGCTATGTTGGGTTCTACAAATGCGATACCTATTGTTTTTTTTCATATAAGTCCCGTTTGTATTGTTACCACAACGACTAAATTGTAGTCTTCAGGTCCATTTCGTTAGAATATAGTAAAGAGACTAGGACCGAAGATGTTAAGTTGTATGTAACACTGCCTATCAGAGGATTCAGCATCCATGCAGTCCATCTAGCAGCCACGTAGATGCAAAACATCTACCAGGGACCTAATTCTCGTGACTTAGAGATCATTTTACATGCGTGATATGTCAAAAAATATATGTAGGTAGTGGACAGTTCATCTCACATGAAAAATAATCTCGATGACACGAGAAATGGGTCCCAGTACCTAGTTAACACCAGGTTCTTAACCTCTTCGGCTCTAAGCGAATTGGAACAGACACTGGCTTTTAGTCGTCAATAGAAATTTGACGAACACAAATGTTTTTGTAGAGGCCAAGAGTGCCGGGACTAAAAGACCAAGTCATTAAGTGTTTGATGAAATTTATTTAGTTTCATTCGAATAGAAATAGATAATTCACTGAGATAATTTGTTACAAAGCATTTAATATTTTATTGACTGGATAATTCATATCATAATCTAAGTTATAAACGCGAAAGTTTATATGGGTGGATGTATTTGTGGATGTTTATTACTCTTTCACGCTGCAAAAGCTGGACGGATTTGGATGAAATTTGGAATGGAGATAACAGAGATTAACGCAGAGTAAATTTATAAGTTCTCGGGGGAATAACGATGGTCGATATCAAAATATTTTAAAACATGAAAAAGAGGAACGAAACGATCTAGCAGATGTTAAGGGGCTCTGTCTGAGACTCATGTACATATTGGACAATTGTCATCTTAATGTTGCAAATGCGTTGCCAATGTTAAGCTGCTCTATGCTGGTAATGTCACCGGTTGTCTTATTACAACGGAACACAACAATGGGAATAAATAGAGTGCATTTTGTTTTAGGTTTGTAAACAAACAGGGCTTTAAGAAGTGTTCTGAACAAAGGAATTGTAATTTAAAATTTCCTTAATCCAATAATATTTTAGAGGAATATTAATGCTTCCAAAGTGTTATTTAAAGCAAACAAAAAACGAAACTCGCTTCTCGAGGAGGCTCGAGGCACGAGCCTGAGATCATCACTAACGACGCGTAATACATCTTTACACTTAATTCTGAAACAGCGACCTTAGCCGATCGTGACCGTTCTAATCCAAGTGATTCACGATTATTTGATATAGAAATGATTACTAACGATATTCATGCGAGTTCTTTATTTGTAAATTAAATCCAATTCCAAAAC
Organism: Acleris holmiana; assembly: GCA_949316455.1. Classification (NCBI taxonomy): domain Eukaryota; kingdom Metazoa; phylum Arthropoda; class Insecta; order Lepidoptera; family Tortricidae; genus Acleris; species Acleris holmiana. The sequence goes on from OX438764.1 coordinate 12,187,937, forward strand.
TTGATGTTTTTTTACTTTTTTAATGTTGATGATGCCGCTGTCATAATTTTACTACCGTTAATAAGAAAACTTTTACGAAATTAAATCGTGCTAAAGTAATGCTCGCTTAGATCCGTAATGCACCAGGCATCGTAACTGCATTACTCGTAGAGCGGCATAACTCACTGCGCTGAGAACAGAACAATGCGCGGTACTGTTACCTTTATGCTTTGAACATTCCAGAGGGGCAGTACTACGTGCCGCGCGCGTACTACACGATCGACGCGGAGGGCCACGCGTCCGCGCCGGTGCCGCTGCGGCGCCTGCGCCGGCATGTCAACCCGGGGTACTACCCTGGCGGCTCCAGTGCTAATGCGAATGCCAATGCTGAGGCCAACGCCAATTCCTGTAAGTATTATACATACCATACAAAACATAAAGTATTTGGTTTGTGGGCCTAATATAATGCAACGGGACAAGATTTTGACATAAGTTATATAAGGACTTTAATCCGTCTATTCCATACTCCAACGTTAGAATAAAGTGTTAAGGTTTAAAATAAAAGTGTGTTTTGTGTGACTTGAGTGCTTTTATTACTAAGCAACATTAATTAATTAATTTGACAATAGTTCCCGTTTGAAGTATTATTAGACACTAGTTCCCGGTACATATATATTTTTGAAACCCACGATCGCTCTGGTAGTTTGTGCGTAACGCCACAAAGCAAGGATCAACCCGATCTTTTCAGGTCAATATTCTAATGCCTACGGCAGTAGGCTTAATAAAGCCAAAATACTATAAACAATTCCATTTAACCTATAACATTGTTAAAATATCAGTCGTCTTAATACAACTTTTCCGTGTCATTGACCTATTAAGAAAAGTAGTACACGAAACCAGTGTGCAGTTAACAGAGACACAAAGGTTATAATGACAAACAGACAAAGTTTTCGAACCATACATTTTGAAAAAATGAAAATTATAGTTGCTTTAGTTATTATCTTATATCATAAATGTTAAAAGCAAATCTTCTAAGGATTGTTTTAACCTAAACCCTTCGGATCAAGGCAACCACTGCAGTTGATTGTAGAAAATTGTTGATTGAAGTTACCTCATCTCAAAGAATCCGGAACTAATCGCGGGCTTACCTAGTGGGTGATCCAATCAACGTTAAATTCGAATCATGACATGCAACAATGTTCATTCCGCGATCAAGGAAGTCCTTGATGTTTCTTATTAAAAGCGAATTTAACTTAATCACGACTTTCCAATTAATTAAAAGAAGAAACGCTTAGAACCGGCCATTTTTTAGGGTTACGTAGTCAAACTAGGAACCCTTATAGTTTCGCCATGTCCGTCCGTCCGTCCGTCCGCAGCCTAGCGCAAAGACTATTAGTAGTAGAAAGCTGTAATTCGGGATAAATACGCACAACAATCAACAAAAAAAACAATACAATACAATAAAATGTAAGAAAAAATTTGTGGGGATGTATTTTTTTTTCTCATCTACCGTATAGGGTGTCGTTGGATAGGTCTTTCAAATATATTACGGGGTCTGTAAGCAGTTTTCCGATTAAGTAATCTGTTTTTGAAATACTAAGCTTTAAAGATAGACATCATTGGTTCTTGAGATACCGGCGATTAAAGTGATTACTGATTATACTTACTAAAATTATCTAAGACGGCACCAATTGACTTTAAATAGAAAATTAGTTATTTCTTGTTGATTTTTATGTTTGTAGAACTTAACGGCTTCGCAACCCTACGGCATGGTCCGACATGCTGTTACCCGGTTTTTTACATTTAGATCGGGAGTTACAAGCTAGGGGTTCCTCAGACTAAGTATATGTATTTTTAAAACTAAACGTTTTACTATCTTCGTTTAAACGTAAAAAAAATCTTAACCTAGCTTAGCTCACAATTAGAGCTTCAGCATCCATGCCGGCTTTAAAAGCCGTTACTCGTTGCTTATTCTAACGGAATGATCATTGATATGCACAAAATGAGCTTTCGCTAAAGTAGAGCATCGTATCGACGACGTGTAGAGCAGATTTAATCGCTACCGGCCTCAGACGCCGTTCAGCTAACGGTCTGCCGGTCGACGGACAAACAGACAAAAAACGATCCATGAAATCATTAACTACATTACTTTCTCTAAAAAGTCATCATAAAAAAATAAAGTGCCAGCCCACTTAGTCGTCAATTACCCGTGGCGATATGTAGAGACGCTGGTTCTATTTAAGAAGGCGTCGTGGGCAGTCCGTCTAACGGTGTGAGCAGCGGCAAAACACATTGCGTAAAATATTTTAGCGCTGCCTAACTACTACTCTTACTTACTCTCCGTTGGATCTTATAAAGTTAACATCGGAGGTTTAACGCGGGCGGATAGTCTTTTGAAAGATAGATCTTTGAATTAACTATTGCTGTCACCCTGGTTGCCCGCCCCCAAAAACCGTGCGATTAGTTAAACGGCATCTCGGACTAAAGTGAATATTATAATAATTTGAGGTCTCTCTCGGAGAAGTATTTTCTTTCTTACACACCGGGGTTCGGGTTTAGTGATCAGCGTGTCCTAGCTGCTCCTGTGACACGTAGGCTCCATGCTTCCGTCCTTTTCTATTGTTAGCTTTGACTAGTTTCCGATCTTATGTTTTTGATGGCACCTGGTTATCTTTTAACTTTGCTACCTCTTTTACTTATACCATCACGTGGTTGCTATTTTTATTAAGTTTGTCCATCCATTGTCATGTGTCCTGCCTATTGTCATCTAAACTGTCTTGTTGTCTTCACTACATAGTATAAAACAAAGTCGCTTTTTCTGTCCCTATATCCCTATGTATGCTTAAATCTTTAAAACTACGCAACGGATTTTGATGCGGTTTTTTTTTAATAGATAGAGTGATTTAAGAGGAAGGTTTATGTGTATAATACTTTAATCCGGAGCGAAGCGAGGGCGGGTCGCTAGTTTATATATATTTCGCTGTACAACTTTTTTCTACTCTTTTGAGATCTATAAGCGTGACGCCTAATAGCTATACTTTTTTAAACCCCTTTTTTCAACAATGGTACATTTGAGGTTGAACTCCTTTTCTTGGCTGTCGTTTTAGAAAACTGTTTACTTTTGAGTATCTTCGGACCAATAAATCTATTCCATGCACAAACCACTTACTTTCGTTTTCTATCTCTATCTTTCTCTGCTTGTCTCTGAATTTATTATTAATTGCCCTATTAATGATTTCTTAGGTATTTAATTTAAACTGCTACGATAAATTCCTCACTGTTTTTCATTAGATAGGTACTCTAGTTTTAGATCCATTCAAATACTCATCTTTTGTCTAACAATTGTTTTTGCATAATTATGTTGAGTGTGTTGTTTGTGTGATGATTTTATGTTATATTTTACTTGTACTACTTATTATCTATTCGGTGGTTATATGTAAATACTCTGTAATCGCCGTTAATTTTTCACTACAAAAAAATAATGCATTACTTATTGCAAGGACTTAAGTCAGATGGATAGTTAAGAAACGAATTGGCCTGACCACCTGAGTTATAAGTTTAGTGGCATACTTACCTACTCTTGCTTTGTTGAAAAGATTCTCGTGCGTGGGCCTCGCCAAAATGTTATCGTTATCGACAATGTATTATAGAATTGACGTAAGCGACGGTCGTGTGGAGTGCTTATGTCAATTCCATACATTTTGTACATTTTCGAATATCGGTTACATTAGCGTTACCTATGCATCTTGTCTAGCGCCCACGGTTGTTTAATGAATAGTTTTTTGCTATAAGTGAACATTATAATTATAATCGAGGGACTAGTTAAACACTTTCCAGGCCAGTGACGAGACTTATGCGTCATTTTCGAACGATCCGCCATGTCTGTGACTAGTATACGCATCATTAGTAAATCTCTTTTTAAAGAAATGGAATGAAATGAGAAAAACAAATGAATTATACCAGTTTAAAAAAACTTGTTTTATGATGTCTTATAATAATTGCTAGCAACGCTTAAGGGCGCGGCGTGTACGTTCGACCACAGGCGCTTGGCCTGAAGGTGTTAATGACGATCCGCTTCACGTGCTAAAATATATTTCCGCAAAAGTGCTGAAAGTTGCTTGTTCATGCATATTTAAGGCCAAAAAAAGTAAAATTTGAGGGTTTTTTTTTTCCTTCCGCGTGCTATAATTTTATTTTAATTCTAATTATTATGCGTTTGTGTATTCCAGGGGGAGGTGGTGAAGCCAACGCTAATGCGAATGCCAATGCCAACGCGCGCGCCAGCGGCGCCCCTGGCAGCTGGGGGCTCGGAGGCTCCTACGGCTCCGGCAAGCCTCTCAGGTAAACCTCAATACTTACTTAACTACCGGTGACAAGGTAAAACTTTAGCGCGGCGTATATCAACGACACAAGCGTGCATCAAGTGATGTACATACATACATACACATACATAACATCACGCCTTCATTCCCAGAGTGGGGTAGGCAGAGCTACAGAAATACCAACAACTCCAAAAAGACCCGTTGATAATTCTGTAACCACATTTTGCACAGGCAAGTGATGTAAGGTGTAATATAATAGATCGACAGGTAGTTCTTTCGCGAGAACAGTTCATTTACGCTCGTCAGCATCGACAATGTGTTCCTCAAGAGAATACAACCTTGATCCCTGACTAACATTTGTTAACCTTAACCTTTTAAACACCCAAGTGTTAACCTCATAAGGCCCACCATACTACAAACAGGGAGATTTTTGTGTGGGAACTTGAATATACCACCAAGAAAATAAAGTTCATTTACCTTTCCTCTTAAATAGCATTTTCAAATTTGAAACAAATAAAAATGAACTTTATGTATATTAAAATACAGTTCCAACTAAACAAAAAACAATACAACGACATAATGGCGACTGTGACATAAACGATTCTAAAACACGTCAAACACGATATCGTTATAACGCAGTTGAATAGAGGCCCTGATTATGCACCTCTTAAGGCACACTGCGTGTTACGAGGATAATTCAAGTGTATCAAAGTTTTACCGCCTTATAAACACACAATAATCCTAATTTAATTATAGTATTTTTAAGCACACTTTAGCTGCATAGGGTTTATGAATAACAAGTTTAAAGGTTTAGTGTGGGTTTACTGTTGACCCATGTGTAGAAATTACTTTGATTGTAAAAACATGACTGGTCTAAATTGCAATAGATATCATTGGTTCAAAGTTTTTATTTTTTCTACATCTTTATCATTTCATCTGCATAGCAAACCGCCATCGCCAGCCAGGTTCACATTATTGAATAACTTACCAACAAACTGCAATAGTCAAAGCAGAAACTGTCTGGGTAAACAGTAATATTAAGATTCCATATCTTAAGGCGAGTTTTGGGAATCACTTCTCGAGATTGTATACACCTCGTTATTACCTAAACAATATTGTTTCCGGTCGTTTTCTATAGCATTTTTATTGAAGCAAGAGTATGATCTAACTAAGGCATAAATATAGATTTATGAAAGTTTTTTCATAAGGTCCGGCCTATTATGGCATCAGTTTGTTCACTTTATTTCTCGCAGTGGATACTCGGAACCGGTTACATTATCAAAGCTTCCTTTCGTATATTCTTCTTTCTTTTTTTCATACGTGTATTTGTTTGTTTGTCAGTAAGTATGTATAGTTTCAATCTTGCTAGTCAATTTTGAGCCGTTGCAAGTCAATTATTGGATTTGGGTGGAATTGAATTGAACTCGATAATGATAGAATAATATGCTTTGTAAGAGTTCTCTGCTGAACTTAACGTAGCCCCACCGAGATTGGACTCAATGGTTTGTTCTTGAAAAGCAGATGATGACTGTGCAGAAAAGTGCAAGCGGAAACAATAGCTTGTCTAGAAAATGTTTTTTTTTAAATAATGAATTAATAATAATTCGGTTACTTTAGTCGTAACTATTTTTCATATGGTCATCGCGGCAACGACGTACCGTCAACAATATGACCCCCTGGAATCGCAGCAACCCGTAGCCATACCGTGTCATACGTACACACAAGTTTACAATTCAGGGTTCCAAATAGAACGGTTCCTTCAAACGAGCTCGATGCTTTTGTTTTACAGAATTAACAGTAAGTAAAAAATATATTTGTGACTAACCGTCCCTTTCTGTTTGTTCAAAGGGCTTAACGGCGGCGATCGACATAAGTGACTAATCCATGGTGTGGGCCATCCTGAACATTTTCCATCAGTTGCACGCCGCGCCCGTGCTGCGCCGCTGCGCGCGCGCCTGTCATGCAACTGCCGGAAGACCTAATATTTATTATACTTAGTTTACATTTGTAACAAATAAAAAGAACACAATTGGCATTTTGTTCATTTATTGCTTACTAAAATATAACAATAATTCAAAATCACAGAAAAGATTTTCCATATTTAATGTTCAACTCAAATCAATATCAATGTGAGCTTTGTTTCTCTGTAGATAAACGGATTAAGAAATACCTAACAATACATACTTATATAAAAAAATCTTTGCTGACCCAACAACCATCTCTGCGCCAAAAATTACGTCATTCCTTTGTTTTGTTTCGATGAGAAGAACTGTTAGTGCATAATAGGTTATTATTTTATTAGTAAATAAAAGTACCTAACACGCAACAGACAATTAATTACTTAGCCAAAGAATTATAGGACCAAGTCGTGATTCACGATGAAACAACATATTAGATGTCTCACCCATCCATTATCAAGGTGCAAAAACAATGGACAAAAAATGCTCATGGTGCTGGTTTTTACAAGGCTCCGGTAATTCGAGTTTAGGAAACACTGTGATATAATTGCCGGATTAGGCTACGGCCTTGAAACACATTACAGTTTTATATGGGTGAGTTTATTTTATTTAAAAGATAATTCGCATATTGCAACATATTTATTCTGGATGCTAACTATTCGTGGTCGTGGCACAGGTCGTGGTAAAGTTTTAAAATTTGTAAATTTATACGTATAAGACACGTGGTTGTTAATTATAGGCTTTTGAGTGATCTTTAAACAAACATAATTAATTAATTACCTACCTATTATGTTCTAACGGTGTATCCGAAAAGGTGCCTTGCTATAATTAATACTTGTCAAAATTAGATCCTAGACTAGTCTAGACCTTTTTGGGGTTCCGTAGTCAAACTAGGAACCTCTTATGTCCCTCCGTCGCCATGTCCGTCCGTCCGTCCGTCAGCCCGTCCGTCCGCAGCCTAGCGCAGAGACTCTTAGTACTAGAAAGCTGCAATTTGGCATGAATATGCATATTAGTCACGCCGAAAAAGAGGTACAAACAAATGTAAAAAAAATATAAAAAAATAGGGTACTTACTTCCCCTACACGTAACGAAGGGATGTATTTTTTTTCTCGTATACCCTATAGTGTGGGATGTCGTTGGATAGGTCTTTCAAAAATATTACGGGTTTGTGAAAACAGTTTTTCGATTAAGTATAATCCGTTTATGAAATATTAAGCTTTACAGCGCAAATTTTTGTTAGACTCATGTGTCTCATGTGTATGTAGGTATACATATAATTATTAATAGGTAATGATATTTTTGTTCTTATAATAGATTGTTAATAGGGACTATATGTGTAGTAAGCCATTAGGATTGATTAATGACACTTGAACTTTATCCACCCGAGAAAAGTGAGGGTGGTTGAAGTTCGTGTGTCATTATGGGTTCTGAGTCTAGACTTAAACACCCTACTTTTCACAACGATTGCGAGAAAAATAATTTTACATCATAATTACACCTGGCATGCCTTTTATTCGACGTAGTAAACTTTAAAAAACCTGAATACCTCTATGCTAAGTTGAAGGTCTCTTCTTTCCATGACAGGTATGGAACCAGATCATCTCGTTGTCCTCTAGAGAGTCATCGCCATAGAACTGTTGCTTTTAACGGCAGTTTCCGATACCTAGCTACCAAATGCTGGAACAATATTCCTCTACCAATAAGACTTTTTACATCAAAGTACTCGTTTAAAAAACATTTTAGGGATCTACTACTACAGAAACAAACGATTGGTATACCTCGCGGTTACTCGGTATCGGATTTTGCTGTTTAGTGCTCCTGAAGGATTGTGAAACTCACCGGGCATAGAACACTTGCACAATGTTGCAAGCTAACACACACGCACACTTACACGTATCACACGTAAATGCACGCACAAGCACGCCAATGCATGACAGTATGTTTTTGTTTGAAATATTATTATCTTGTTCTTTTTGTCTATGAATTTGCTTGTTGTAGCTCTGTCGTTCCTCGGGGTTGTGGCAGAATATCAGCGTTTTGCCCATCATGAGCAAAGCTATACGCTGAGCCATTTCCTTTTTGCACTGCTGCAACGCACACATTCTTCTGGCAACTTTTTGTGTATTTTTAATGTAATTGTGTTGTTTTTAATTACCTTTGTCAATTGTGTGTGTGATTTGTAGTACGCAAATAAACTTTTTATCTTTCTTATCTATTTATCTATCAATTGATTTAACATAGACAAGTAAAAAATTACAACTTAATAGCGCTATTATTTGGACGCTGTTTCGCAATAATGTGTCAGCCCACAAGTATTTAGTAAAAAAACGTCAACCTACTATGATCGCACCGAGGGTTGACACTTTATTGCTAAATACTTGTAGGTTGACACATTATTGCGAAACAGCGTCCATTTATACTATCAACCCGTTACTGTAATGCAGAAAGAGACAAAAATATCGTTTTTGTGGGTTAGAACATAACAAATAGTCCATAGATAACATTTCCGTAACGAAGACTTTCGGCGGTAGAGGTTGTATGCCCAGCCCCAGCCTGTCCTCCACTCCACCGGCTCCACCGCGCACTCCGACGACAAGGGTAACATTATCAAATGGTAACAAGTATGCTGTTAGTGGTATTCCAAGATTTTCCCCTAAGAGGAAATTTAAAAAAAAAAAGTATTTTAGTCCCTAGGGAGTAAAATTACACTTTAGTCCCTAGGGATTGAATGCATCACTTCAGTCCGCTTATATACATGGCTGTTATGTTATGAGTCATTTAAAGTCGTTTAAAGCGTGAGAAATGGAAAATCTTTTATTTATAGTCGTAAGTTGTATGTAGTTTAAGCAATTTTTTTAAGTTTATATGTATAAATCATGTCTCATTTTAGTTTGAAGATATTAAAGATGTTTATGGTTGATAAATGCACTGATAGACGACAGGTTAAAATACCGACGTCGTATTATTATGGTAAACTCTACATTGGGGGCTAACTCAACCGTGGGACAGACAACAATTACAAGAACATTTTTTTTTATAATATCTTATTCTCACTAAAATAAATTAGTTTCACTAATAGTACCTCAAAACCCTCGAACTTTTCCCACTGTTTTGCAAGATGCAGTATAGTTGTTATAATTGGCACTCCAAAAAATCAATTAATCATACATTACGTAGAACTGTCGGACTCTTATTCAACCTTGGGGGAAATCAAAAAACTCGTCATTTCAACATTTATATATTTTTGGCAAAGCATGTACAGTCGCCATTAGATATAGGTGAAAAACTAAAGTAAAGGACCTGTTGTATGTAGTTGTGTGCAAAAGTAATATGGAACTTACATCAAATTTCAAATATGGAATGTCGAACGGTCTATACCGATGTGTTACAACTACATACAATAGGTCCTTTACTTCAGTTTTGTACCTATACCTACATCGGAGCAATAGGGTGTTCACAAATATCACGACATTATTGTCAATGCGTTAGAGTTCATGTTCTGATATTTTTGAGCACACTGAAGAATATAGATATATTTAATGGCGATGTTACATATATCTTTATCCGTTTTGAGTATTTTACCAGAACCTGAGATTCCTTATCTACCGCCTGACACAGGGGCCCTTAAATAACTTAAAGGTCAAAAGATCGATCATATCTTAGGATTGCATCAAAATATGAATTAACGTATACCACGCACGATTACATCTCATAGTCAGACATCGAACAATAGGTACGCGTTGATCCACTCTAGAATGATTAAGTACCTACAATGCTTATTTCGAAATCAAGAATGCGGTCAAATATTTGGTCAATGTGTACCTACTTCAGTAATTGATTTACTTGATATTAAGAATACCCAAAGTATTAACTTGACTCATACCGATGCCTTAGCTTGTCTGCACCTGCTGGTAGGTCACTCTTTTGTCAATCTCTGTCATACGCCGCACAAGTCGCACAACACTGATGTTATCTTCAGTCGTCGCGTTGAGTCGAGTTGTAGACAGTGGCACGAGATGGGGCTTCATTGTGAAAGGGCAATCGTAGTCTATCATAACTTTCTTGTTGACTTAAATGACATCGAATGTCATCAAAAATCATTAGTATGTATTTGTTTTACGATTTGGAGGTAAATTAAAAACTGTCTGTGGCACGACAGTATGAATTTAACGCGAGAAAAAAATCCTGCTATGATTTTTAGGGTTCCGTAGTCAAACTAGGAATCCTTATAGTTTCGCCATGTCCGTCCGTCCGTTCGCAGCCTAGCGTAGAGACTCTTAGTACTAGAAAGCTGTAATTTGGCATGAATATATATTATACCTACATATTAGTCTCGCCAGCAAAGTGGGGATCCGTTTATGAAATATCAAGCTTTAAAGCGCTAATTTTTTTAGAGTCAAGTGTCATCTAGACTTTTAATGCACCTTCTCGTCTACCCCATAGTGTGGGGTGTCGTATTTTTAGATTAGGGGATGGGCGTTTTCCAAAAAAAGTGTACATCGTTAAGGACAAAATTTAAGAAAATTTTACTTTTTCCATTTTGTCACGTACAAATTAGCCATACATTTACATACGTTAATTTTCGTGACGAAATGGAAAAGTTAAATTTTCTTAACTTTTGTCTTTAACGATGTACACTTTTTTTGGAAAACGCCCGGATCCGTTTATAAAACATGAAGCTTTAAAGCGCTAATTTTTGTTAGAGTCAAGTGTCGTCGTCCCCCTACAGTCAAAACTACATATACTAAAAATCTCAAAAATATCTTCAATGAAAACATATAACTAATTTAAAAGAAAAACTATCACGACTAAGTAGACATCATTGGTTCTTGAGATACAGGCGATTAAAGTGTTTATACCTTCAAAAATCACCTAAGACGGCACCAAATTAAATTAAATAGAAATTTAGTTTTTACTTGTTGTCTTTTGTGTTTGTAGTATTTAACGGCTTCGGAATCCTACACTGAGCATGGTCCAACATGCGCTTTTATGCGCCTGGTTTTTATGACTTTCGATGTCATATTGGCAAAGAGTTACATTTTCAAAGATTTTTTCATCATATTGTTTACAAGTCGCCAGTTCTTGAAACTATCAGTGTCACCCTTGTATATAAATGTGGATAGCCCTTCCGTCACTCTCGCTCTAACATACTGGTCAGAAAGTGACAGGTGTGTTATCCACGTTTATCCACATCGATAAACACGATCATGTTAGGCCCCCAGGTGAAGCAATTCGAGACTGCTACGCTGACGCCTTTTTTACGTCCGAAAAATAAGCCCCGTTTCTATTAAAAATATAAAGAAACTAATAATTTCAAGGAACTTATTCATTTGTTTTTATTTCAACGAATCTTCCCAAAACTTCCAGCCAGTTGACGTCTTTTCTATTAAACTCGAAAACACGAATAATCTGAGGTTAAACCCGGGTCAGCAAGTCTTTTCTGCGAAATACTTATTTGTTAGCTATAATAGGTAAGTAAGTACTTATGGTTTATCGAAATTGCCATGTGCATACGAGCATATCGAATTACACATCTTGAACTTACCGACGAGGTTGTCTTTCGCATACAATGCAGTGAAAAACGTAGCAGATTTTAACTAAACAGTAAAAATAGTCTCTGTCTTTATACTCTTACAAGCAATGATCGTAGATTTTGTAGCAAAATGATTGACTAATTTAATTGGCTATTGATTGTATAATATACCTAATAAAATGAAACACTACACTTTCTACTTAATTAACCCTAGCACTGCACCAAAAATGCTACGAAATCTACGATCACTGCTTATAAGACTTCTTAGCCATTGTGTTATTTATGGAAAGCCGTTGCCGAAGGGTGTTCTTTCTCCTCATGGTAAAAAAAGTGGCCAAGTGCGAGTCGCCCATTAAGGGTTCCGTAGCAGAAAGACAATTTATGACGTATTAAAAGAATCTACTTAGGTACTAGATCTCGTTCAAACCAATTTTCGGTGGAAGTTTGCATGGTACCATACATCATATATACATCAGTTTTTTTTTAGTTTTATCATTCTCTTATTTTAGAAGTTACAGAGGGGGGGGGGGAACACATTTTACCACTTTGGAAAAGTCTCTCGCGTAAACAATTCAGTTTAGAAAAAAATGATAGTAGAAACCTCAGTATCATTTTTGAAGACCTATCCTAAAAATACATATTATTAATAAAACAATAAAGATAAAAATCGAAGACTTCGAACTAGAATCGGTGAGAAGAATAGGCAAGAGAGGCACCCGGATTAGGCCAATATCTGTTGCATTCACGACTTTAGGCAAGACAATAAAAATCCTTCAAAATAAAAAGGAGTTAGATGGCACAAATATCTACCTAAAGGAAGAATTTCCGGCAAATATACTAAAAGTCAGAGAGGAACTAAAACAACAACAACAGACAGAGATCGAAAAAGGTAACATAGCCTATATACGCTACGTCAAACTAATAATAAAGCAAAATAAAAACGAAACAACCACCCACAAAAGGCTGCTCTCGACGTCACCCCAAACACCTGTACAAGGATCAAGTGACATTCATAATGAAAGTACTAATTTAAGAAAACAAAACATACAAACAAGCAAGAAATACAAAGCATCGACTAATACTTTAATCTCCTACATGGTACGAGCTGAAAATGCATGAAAATTAGAGGCCCCCTCCACCACATATACTATACAACACACTAATCAAAACCAACATCTTGTCCCAATACGGCCGGTCACCGCGGGGCAAAAAGACCAAAACCCTCCAGCTTGGATAGGAAAAAATAAACAAGATAAGTTATTAATTTGTACGTACAATATAAGAACACTACTATCTACAGAAAAAATGATAGAATTCAAAAATGCTATTACATTAATTAAGTACGACATTATTGGACTAGCAGAGATACGAAGACAAGGCTATAGCATAGAAGAAGATGAATCGCACATATTTTGTTACTACGGTCAGACACAAGGGTACTTAGGGGTAGGTTTTCTCATCAGAAAAAAGTACAAAGCCAATATATTAAGCTTTGTGAGCTACACTGAGAGAGTCGCTGTACTTAACCTACGGTTCCAGAATCAAACAATATCTATAATTCAAGTGCACGCACCTACTAGTACCGCTACTGATGAAAACATAGAGCTATTTTACAATACAGTTGAAAAAGCCTTAAATGAGTCTGAAAAAATACAATTCGTAATTGGAGACTTTAACGCAATAATTGGCAAACCAAAACAGGAAGAGAACTTCATAACAGGAAAAAATGGATCAGGAACAAGAAATAAAAGAGGACACCGGCTCATACTATTCGCCACTGAAAATAAGTTAACGATAGCAAACACCTTATTTAATAAAAAAGAACAACACAGATGGACATGGATATCCCCGGACCAAACAACTAAAAATGAAATAGACTACATCCTAACTACAAAACCAAGGATAATAAGTAACTACGAGGTCTTAACTACAACATACCCATCAGACCATCGACTGCTACGTACAACAGTGATGCTATCTAAGCAGAAAAAAATAAAAAGAAACTTCCGAAACCCTCTACCACAAGCATTTAAAACTGAAGAAGAAAGCACTGAATATAAAAAGAACTTACAAAAAAATCTCGAAGAAACAATGCAATCAAATATACAAGACACAGTGCCAGACTACTATGATAAGTTAAAAAAATGTATTATATCCAGTGTGCCCCACCCTACAAAGAGGATCAACAAAGAAAAACCGTCCATAATATCAGATGGAACAAAGAACTTGATAAAATATCGACATGATCTGCAAAACAAAAAGCCCCTTACTAGAGAAGAAAAAACAGAACTTAAAATGCTATATAAACAGGTAAACATAAAAATTAGGCATGAATATTATCAACATAGAATAACAATATTGGAAAAACACCTGGTTACAACAGGAAGCACAAAAAGAGCATATAAAGAGCTAAATAAAAGGAAAAAATGGATATCAAAATTGAAATCAAACTCTAAATTTAAAGAAAATAGACAAGACATACAGGAAATTGCAACCAAATTCTATCAATACCTATATAAAAACAGAACATCCGCTTCCCTTGAAAACCACCAAATAACAGACGAAGTAGAACAACACATAGAAGTTGAAAACTTTGATGAAATAGAAATTTTACAGCTTATACAAAAATTAAAAACAAGTAAAAGCCCCGGACCGGATGGTATAACCAACGACCTACTGAAAGCTGGCTACCCTTATATACTCACACCCCTAACGATACTATTTAACAAAATTATACACGAAAAAAAAGTACCACGTGATTGGACTGAATCAAACATAACAATTATCTACAAAAAGGGAGATCCGACTGATATTACAAATTATCGTCCAATAAGCTTAATGTCCAGTCTCTATAAACTATTTTCAGCAGGCCTTCAGTCAAGGATATCACCGAAAGTGGAAGCCTTCCTAGGAGTAGAGCAGGCGGGCTTTAGAAAAGGCTTCAGTACCACCGACCATCTGCAAGTAGTAGAACAGCTTATAGAAAAATACACAGAATTTAGAAAACCACTCTACCTTGCATTTATTGATTATCAAAAGGCGTTTGACTCAATAGAACATTTAGCAATCTGGAAATCCCTAACAGCAGCAAAAGTCCACCCTACGTACATAACTGATATAGAGAATATTTACGAAAATTGCAAGAGTAGAGTCAGACTCGAAAGTACCGGACCTGAGTTCAAAATTGAAAGAGGAGTAAGGCAGGGGGACCCACTGTCTCCAACCTTATTTGTAACAGTACTAGAGCACATAATGAGAGCTTTACAATGGAAAGGTAGAGGCATAACTATGTCAACAAAAAATCTGACACATCTCTGCTTTGCAGACGATATAGTGCTCATTTCTGATACGGCATGCAATCTGCAATTTATGCTAACATCTCTAAATACAGTTAGCAAGGAGATAGGTCTTGAAATTAGTCTACAAAAAACAAAGTTGATGACTAACTACAACGAATCACCGATTTTTATAGAAGATACCGTAATAGAGTACGTTGAAAACTTCGTGTATTTAGGTAAAGAACTATCTTTCAACCCATCAAACAACTTAGAGGAGATCGACAGAAGAATAAAGAAAACCTGGAATAAATTTTGGAGCATAAAAGAAATTCTAAAAAGCCGACTCCCCCTTAAGCTGAAAAAGATAGTGATAGACTCATGCCTGCTCCCAACCATGACATACGGCAGCCAAACCTGGAAATACACCCAGACAGCGAAGCATAAGATCAGGACATGTCAAAGAGCTATAGAGCGGAACATCATGAAAATAAAACTAAAAGAAAAGATACGGCATAGCGATATTAGAGCGAAAACTAAAATAATTGATGCTTTGGAATATAGTCTCAAGTCAAAATGGAAATGGGGGGGCATGTAGCAAGGATGCACGCGGAGAGGTGGACAAAAATCGCCACGATCTGGGCCCGTATTATGGTCGCGTTAATCGCGGTGGATAAAGCATCCGTCACTCTCGCACTGTACTTGTTAGAAAGTGAAGGATGTTTTATCCACGTTTAGTCACGCGATAAACACGGCCATAATAAGCCCCCTGGACGGGCCCAAGTGGCAAGAGAAGAGTTGGCAGACCCAACACAAGATGGTCAGATGACCTCCATAAAATAGACGCCCAACGCGGCAAAAAACAGAGAAAGATGGCAAGAGCTGGAGGAGGCCTTTACCTGAGAGGGGTCCAACCCAATTTAGTTTTTATAAGGAATGTAATTTTTTATTTATCTTCAATTTATTACTTTTGGTGTTGGAATAAATGGGCTTTTTACTTTTACTTTTACTTTACTTATCCTAAAAAAAATGAGTTTCAGTTGTAAGTATGAGCAACTTTCAAAAACTATTCCTTTTTTTTTATTTTTGTGTGAAAATTTTAATGTGGTTCACAGAATACATCTACTTACCAAATTTCAACAGGAAAAAAGTGGGTTTCGTTTTTTGGCATTTGGCTACGGACCATAAAAATTACGTGTATATACGACGATGAATTGATTGATGATGATTGATTTTGAATTCGGGGTGCACCACGCAGCTCTAATATTATCGTAGATTTCTACTGCCACGTCATGTTAACAGACGCTCGGATCAAGTTAGGATTGCCGCCTTAAGGTTATTCGAATGAGAAGGTAAGAGAGAACCACAGTTAAGTTACATCGAATCTGAGTAGAATTTCGTGCCTTTGACTATTTGTTCCTGTACCAAGTTAATATTGATTTACTGGCTTAATTATAATTTTCATTTATTAGTGTTACCACAGGTCTATTGCAATTTTAATTATTATTTTTTGTCGCTTCCATCGGTTCCTTCCTAATGTTTTAACCGCCGCGCCGGGGTCAGTTCAAATTCAAAATTGATAAATTTTGTGTGTGGCAAATGACAAATTTTAACTCGAAGCTTATTCGCGGCTTGAATATTTGGAAACGGGTATTTTAGTCCACTAAATCTTTATGAATCCACCATTCTTGGATATACAGTGTGTAAATGGTATACGGGCGTTTATTAAAACTGGACCTAGATTAAGACTCTACTAGTCATTAACAGAAAGATTTATTTTGATTACGCTGACGTATACACCGTTATTAATTTTTGAACATACTATCGACCCGCAATGTACATCGAAGTCCATCCGTCAGGTGTTATTTTTGTTTTTAATTAATTGCATTTTTCGTTATACATTGCGTGTTAAACTATTTTGTATGGTTGTTTTTTTATTATTTAATTTGAACAAAAGCTGCCTAAATGTGCTCAGTAGGGGTTGTACTAACCACAGTTAAAAGGAACGCCCGTATACCATTTACACACTGTATAGGGGAGAGCGGGGCTGAAAGTGCCGATTTTCATAAAACACAAAATTGAGCTATGAAAATAGTGTATATGTTGTGTGGCTTACACACACCTTTAAAGAATGGTTATTAAAGTTTCTGAATAGTGATATTATTTTGTGCATCGTTAAACAGTTTTCAAATAAAATCATTTTTTATGAGATCGATCGGAACGGATCAACTTACCCCACTATGGGGCTGGTTGTTCCGTCCTTTTGAAATACAAACTTATCCTTAAAACAATAAATCTCAGATCACACATCAAATCACACGCTAAAGGAGTATTTTGTAGTTCGTCAAAATATGTGTTTATTTTGTGTGCACTATCAACTCAGTAAAAAAAAAATCAAAGGCAAAAAGGTATTATTTGGTGGGGTTCGTTGTTCCGTTGATTTAGTTTTTTTTCCCATAACTACTATTATACCATAATGAAAGCAACTTAAACGGCTCCTGCAACGGCATAATTTCATAACGTTTCGCGTCAAACATCATACAAATTGCTCCGTTTTTTGCTTGCATTTCTATTATCATCGGAACGACTTACCCCCGGCACTTTCAGCCCCGCTCTCCCCTATGATGTATAGGTAGAGGCCTTTATTGGAAAACCATTTTTTCTAACCTTGGCGTGCGTTGCTATATGCTATTAATTCTTAAATTAATATTATTTTCTTTCAAAAAGTTGTAGAATTTAAGAAATATCCAAAAATAGCGGTTTAACTTAATTATGTAGATTTCTGTGCTTAAGAGGCCGTATACGAAATTTTGCCAGTTTTGCTTATTTTCGTGATTTTACAGTTTAAATACTGCTTTTCTATAAGTTTTAATGCACATCATGATATATCATTTCAGTTATGATCGAATAAATGAGTTACGAATGAATGAGCTACTTTTTTATCTTTGTTGAGAATTTAAATTCGGGATTTAGGTTATTTTAAAACATTATATATTGCTATTTATTTTTTAATTTTTGGATGTGTTTTTAAGGTAATAGATTGATTTTGAACTGTTCTTTTAATTTTATGACCGAGTGTTTTAAGAAGTCGAAATTTAAAACTATTTTTTGTCCATTTTCTATAAAAAATTACCAAGTTCATAATTTTTTTACACAAATACACACACACACACGCTATTTTTTCATACCTTTAAGACGTCAAAACGATTCGTGAATATGCGATATTTTAAACCTCTCCTACAGCAAAATTCACGAAACAGTCGCCGGTTTCAGGTCGATTAATCAAAATTAAATAATAAAAACAAAAAAGTATTTCATACATTCGTTGAAAATCGAAATTATCTTTCGTGTTGCGCATTAAAATTTGTAGAAGTAAAGTATTTCAACAGTAAAATCACGTCTGTAAAATCACGAAAATCAGCGAAATCGGCAAAATTTCGTGTACGGCCTCTTAAGAGTCCTCTCAAAGTAGTGTTGCTGGCAACGTGGCTTTTTTCTTTTTTCTTAATGAGTAGGTACATACAAATTGAGGAGAACTTGAGTAGAACCCTGTGTATCTCGTATATTTAAAATTTAAAGTAAGTATATGTAATGCAAAAAAACAGAATAATTTAAACCTATTTAAGTATACCAATTCCATAAATATCAAATTTTAGGACCCCTGCCAAATGACAACAATTGCATTACACCATCATCGATGGTTGTGTCCACAGCGCTGGGCAGACCCGCCGCCAGTTCGGGCCGGTGCTGGGCGCGCGCTCCATCACCGCCAGCTCCTCGGTGGGGCTCGACGCCGCGGGCGCCGGCTACTACGACACGTCGGCCTCGGCCGGCAACTAGGTTCACCACGTCCGCCTGTCTACACCCGACCTATTTAGTACAAAGGTTGTTCCTGTCGAATATCGACCGTTACCTTTCTATGAAGAGTTAATAAATAGGATCCAATTAGTATTATTTTCACATTATGCACGGGTATGTTAGGGGCAGGTCACGACACCCTTTTTTCACTTGCGTTAGGTTCAGTAAATGTATTTCCAGTTTGCGAAATCAATGACATTCGATATTGTGCAGTCATTTCCAAGGTGCAGCCAGATCGCAAATATGTGTACGGTCAACTTTGCAATGCATATTTACACAGACCGGCTGCGTGTGACCAACAGGCAGCCAGATATGTGCAGTCGAGTGATAAATAGATCAAAGAACTTAACATGAGTTTACCTACCGTTATAACAACCCGATGATAAAAGCTTCTATCGAATATGGCTTTTCCTTTGATGTGCTTTCTTTAACTTTAGTTTGTTTTTCTGACTATGTATTGATTTACATATTGAGTTCTTATAGGACCTTAATAAGTAAGTAGTAACTCTTCCTTCATTCCCATTTTGGTAATCTCTTGATAACTCTATATTTATTTATTGAGTGACCAAGTTAAACGGCGGGTTGGTACACCGAGCATTTTTGACATGAACCATTTTGACCTATTTTAAACCACCCGCACATTTAAGTGCCAATGGTAATATAGTTTTCTCTATGATAGTAAGTTTTCAGTTTCAGTAGCAATCGCTTGTCGAGGGTATACCTTCTTAGAATGGCTGTGCCATATATATATATCTGTTTCTCCAAGTGTACTCGTACCTGTGCACCTACAGTGTACCAATGATGAATAGACCACCATGTATGTCACGTAATAAATAAATGAAGATCGTAAGATGTTTTTACAATTTAATTTGGCACGTCACTTTGACATAATTTCTCTATTTTGGTCTATGAAGAAAACTGGTCGAAGGTTCCTAATTACCTACAATCTAAATTAAGTATGAACTTATTGGTTTAAAATGCACGCCATTTACATGCTTTTTAGAGTTCCGTAGTCAAACTAGGAACCCTTTTAGATTCGCCATGTCCGTCCGTCCGTCGTCCGTCCGTCTGTATGAATATACATATTAGTCACGCCAACAAAGTAACGTGGGGATGTATTTTCTCGGCTACCCCATAGTGTGGGGTGTCGTTCGTTAGATAGGTCTTTCAAAAATATGGGTTTTGTGCAAACAACTTTTAGATTAAGTGATCCGTGTATTAAATATAGGCATTAATGCGCTAATCCCCCCCCCCCCCACAGCCAAAACTACAAATACTATAAATCTGAAAAATATCTTTGATGAAAGCGCATATAACGAATTTAAAAGGAAAACTATCACGACTAATTAGACATCATTAGCATCATTAGTTCTTGAGATACAGGCGATTAAAGTGTATATACCTGCTAAAATCATCATAGAATGACTCCAAATGACTGTAAATAGTAAATTAGTTTTTACTTGTTATGTTTGTTTGTAGTACTTAACAGCTTCGGAACTCTACACTAAGCATGGTCCGACATGCTCTTGCCAGGTTTTATAATATGGAAAATCGAACAACACACGCGATTTGTATTTCAATGTCCATCTCTGGTTGTCTGGTTGGATTGACACTGAGTTGCCGTCTCTATAAACCGATGGTCCGCGGTCAGTTACCCATTTTAACTGCATTCTGGTCTGCTGAGTATGTTTTGACAAAGTTACGGTAATTGATACCGAAATAATTAGTCAAAATGGGAGTAACACGGTAATTCAAACCATTAAAATATGTATATTATGTTATGTATGTACCTATATAAAATTAAATATGTAACGTAAATTTTCGGCAAACAATTGAACAAAGTCTTCGTTAACGTTCATGTACTTATTTCGAAATTAGAAGCATTCATCTTTTGTTACATGGTGTGATTTAGTTCACATATGTCAAGCCTCCAAGAGTATGTCAAAGAATAGAATAGTTACTAATTACGTGAATGTGGGTTTACGGTTTACCTTGTAACCTCTAGGTTAAAACTTGATTTGTTGAGCAGAAACTTGGTGATAAGTTTTGGGTATTTTATTAGTAGCTAAAACACATTGTTCAGGATGGGTTACTAAAAAATAAACCGTGCTATGAATTTTATAAAATAAATGTTTTAGAATTAATTACGAATTAAAATGCAGTTTCAAGTGTGTTTAAAATTTATTATTTACTGGCCTTTGTAATCTTAACATAATTATTTCTTAACTACACCCCAAAGTGCACTTAATACTGAAGAGAGCCTCTTCTAGATTTCCTAATACCCGTACGGTATGTGCAGATACGCACTTTATTTTAAAATCGTAGTATTTTATTTATGGGGTAGTTCAAGTCGGTATTGAGGCTTGTTGTACTGGTAGCCGCCGGGGGCGGGCTCGGGCGCCGGCGCCGGCACGTGCGGGGGCGTCACGATCACCGCGTCGTCGGTGAACGCCACGTCGCGACCCGAAGGCACGAAGTTCCTGGTAAACTGCTGCTGGTAGGACGGCTGAGCTTGGTAAAACTGCGGCGGAACCTGGTTGAACTGTGGCTGCGCTTGGTACGCCGGTGCTCCGTACTGCGTGTAGTCGTACCCGTTTGGAGTGAACTGAACCGGAGGTCCGTACTGATTAGGCAGTTCCATCCGACCAAACATGTTTCCTAAGAACGGAAACTTGTTGGTGAACATGGCCCACAGGCCAGTGCCCCCGACTTGGTTGCTGCCCTGCCCGTTGTTCCCGAACTTGTCCCAGAACAGCCGCTGAGAGCGCTCAGGGAGGAAGTTGGGGTTCACTGCCACCGAGTAAGGGTCGTTCGGGCCGATGTTGTAGGGCGCGTCTCTTTGCGGATAGTACCCTACAGCACTACCTAAAACAAAACAAAAAAGATTTATTACACTAAACAAGTCTGTTTATCGGTATGTGGTCAACAAGGTGCTAACCCAACTATTAACCCTAACTAGGTATAAATGAAGCAACTACAGACAAAAGTTCTGTAGTAAATATCTAAAATTTGATCCGGATTGATCTTAATACCACATAAAAAAAATATAATCGTGCTAACTGTTCACTTTTTACAACACCTTTTATTTAAGCTTTAATATTTTTTAAATTCATTATCAACATAGAAAGATCTAGGAGTTAAGGTTCACAAATCCTGTATGTTCACTTCACGTACCCACGACACAACACAGAAGA
The DNA here is from genome assembly GCA_949316455.1 of Acleris holmiana. Lineage (NCBI taxonomy): Eukaryota > Metazoa > Arthropoda > Insecta > Lepidoptera > Tortricidae > Acleris > Acleris holmiana. Next base: position 12,210,059 of record OX438764.1, read on the forward strand.
ATGAGGGGCGCATTCATTTTCGCAAGAGTCCGGCGTCGACTGCATCGTAATGTGGCCCGTACTTCGTATTTATACTACCTCTATTTACTCCCAAAAGAGGACCTTGAGGTTAATTCTTGTAACCCAATATTGATAGTGTGAGGTAACGGCGGTGGTGGCTCACCCAGCGGACAATAGGCGCGACAACTAGGTGACTCGTGCCTCATGCACAGGCCGTGCCGAATCCACGCGTGTTATATGCTAAACTCCTAATATCCACCTCGAAGCGGTAGTGTCATTCCGACGTCCAAGAACGCAGAATACATAAACAGTTCGTGAAAGCGGAGAAAACGCGTCACAATTGTAAGATTTACAAGGGGATTGCGTGTTTTGGATTCGCTGTATGTAGGTTCAGGTATTAACAAATCATTCGATTACAAACCATACGATTATTCATACGAATATTATTAACGAAAGACAGTATCTTGTAAAAGGGTCTTTGCATATCATAGCAATTGAATTTACTCGGTAATCTTTCAGCGTGCCGCCAACACCAAAGACCTGCGTGGATGATAGAATAACACGCCCTTGCAAACTAAGTTCCTGACTTATATTATAAGGAGCTATAAAGCACTACAGTAGTTGCATTTTTTAAGAGTGCAGTTCTATGTGGAATTGTAATATATATTTAAGTAAGGGGTGTTGAATAAAATAGTGAAAACTATTCTTGAAAAATTACAAATGTGTACTTACTTGAAATTTATCACATTGACTTTTAAGATTAGAACGCTTTTCACTGAACTATCCTTAGTTTGGTTCCATTCCATTGTTTTATCAAGATCTAAGTATATGTCATCACTTTTTTCAGAAACTGTCTTGTCGAAGACGCGTAGAAATTTAAAAACTAAAAATAAAATCAAAGTTTCGCTTTTAGTCCCTTCAGCCCTATCAGGTGGTACCTTAAAGAAGCGCTACAATTTATATTAGCTTCGAAAATTATGATTCCACATATTTTATAATACCTGTAACAGCATTTCATGCACTAAATCATCCTGTAGATGATAAGGTTTTTTTCGTGCAAATGCACTGGAACGTACATGTTTGTTTAACATAATCGGCATTATTCATAAGATAACAAGTATTTGTCTTCGCCAGTTGTCGCGGCATTGTCCGAAGAACCGTTTTGCGAAACCTTTACCCAAGCGAGCTTACACGATAGTCACGCAGCCGCAGAGCTTCGATGCCGTAGACAGGCCGGCAAATATTGCAACGATAGATCAAAATTAATTTATTTAAAATCATTGAATGATAACCTACAGAAAATAGTTGATTAGTTGGTTGATTGATTGATTGTTGGCTGTTTTATTAACATTGTTGTGACGACTTATTACGCGTACGTGGATATTGAAAAAGTATCACTTGCAATTTTATCTTAATTAGGGTTACGTACCTCAAAATGAAAAATCCGTTATAGGATCACTTTGTTGTCCATGTGTCTGTATGTCTGGCAGGAATCCTTTTCTCTGGAGCGCGTGGAGGTATTAAGTTGAAATACAAAACAAATACATCTGTCTGCGGTCCCCTGAAGCTGTAAAAAAATCAAGCTTCTAAGTCAAAGCAATCCAAAGATAAGGCCATTTAAGCCTTATTTTCTAACACTCTGGAGGAAAAATGTAAAGGTCGTTTATTTGATGTTCCATTTCTTTTTTTTTTATTTAACGACCGACTTTAAAAAAAAACACTTTCATGTATGCATTTACGAGCACACAGACCACACACTTCTGTATATACTATGCTAATAAAAATATCTAAAATATGGCAATCAAAAAGTCGGACGAACACGAATTTACAACTTTAAAAACAAAAACAGCTTTGAGGTTTTAAAATTTAGTTAGGTAAACTAATGGCAATTTAAAAATAAATCCTCCCTTCTACAACGAACTAAACAACCAAAACTTAACTGCGACCTTTTTATCGTGTTATTTGTACCTAGTATATCTTCCAGTAAATAATCAACGACAAAAGAGTAGCATTGAGCAAAAGTTGAACCTTGTCACTGTTTTTATCTACGAAGTCATGTCTACTCCGTCTAAAGGCATTTTTTTAATCCCTAACTTATCTCTTAATCTGACCAGCTTAAGTTTAAAGTTGATTATGGCAATAGGGAAAGTGGCTAGCAGCATTGGGTCAAGACTTAAAGCCACTCGTGTTACCAGCGACGCGAGATATATGGCGACACGAAAATACACAGGGAAGCTTTAAAATATGCAAATAGGCAATCATGATTTATGAATAAATCAATTGATATCGATGACCCACGAAAAGGTCAGTACAAGAACAATGATGAATGCCCATGAGTACATTTACTTAAATTGATAAAAAACTTTACAAGGGCGATCGCTTTGTAAGGGAATCGTGTAAACGAGCCTTGCATACTCATGCATACATCACTTTTTGTTGTGGAACTGTTAAAAGCTGTCACAAAAGTCCACGGGAATGTCAAAATGATTGTAAATAGATAGATTATTTATTTGCCAAAGAAGGAGTTACATTTGAAGTACAAACAGTGACCTCCACAGGCGTAGCCTGTATCGTGGAGGTCATGCGGCTATTGCTAAGACAAGGAAAAAGAAACAATAATATAAAATTGGATAAGAAAAGATAATTTACATATATGTATGTTTACACAGGGTGTCCGGTAGATAGTGGCCAACCTTACAGGGCTGGATAGCTCAGCTCAGGAGTGTCCAAAATATCATAAATAATGTTCAGTAAAAGTCGCATCGAAAATGAAACACCTCACTTTTCAAAATTTTGGAAATGAAAGGTAATTTGGTTCACCATTTTCGATGCCAAGACCAAGAAACGAAGAAAGACGAAAAAATAAAGTTCAGTTTCATTTGCTGTGAAAGAAAACTGACTAAATTTTCATTAAAACCGTTAAACAATATTAGTAAATAATAAGAAGTTTAAAAAAAAAGCAAGTCAAATTTAAAGTTTAGGAATCGAGGTTTCTTTCGGCATGTTTGACATCACACGGTGAAAAAAAAAATATGAAAACCTGTACTGCTGCGCTGCTGTGAGTACAGGGTCTCTATTCAGGTGCGTTAAAACGATATCGTGTTTGACACGTTTAAGAATCGTTTATGTCACAGTCGCCATTATTATAAGAGTTATCAAAACGTTGACAATACGGAAACAGGTCAAAAACGATATCGTTATTAACTTGTAGATTTCCAGCCCTGCTTTCTTAAAAATTGGCCTGTTTAATGGAGATTCTAAAACGATATAATAATTGAGTTTTTTAATTATAGCAGCAAAGTTATCATTAAGTTTGTACAACAAAGACTGGATTCTATTAAACTATCGATTTTTAAAAACGACTTGAGCTTCTGTTCAAAATCAAGTTTACTGGTTATAAATATTTTAAAAGACAGTTTAAGTGAATGTGAAATACAATGACACTAAGATAAAAGGTGTGTCAAGTTATCAGAATGGAGTTTAAAGTGAACATGCCTCTTTGGAAAGCTGCGTAGTCGCCTCACAAAAGCTAGCCAACAAATTGGTGGGCGACGACATAATTATGCCTCCGTAGGTATACGCACACACTGGTGCAAATATATTTTTAAACATTTTATGGTACAAAAAAATGTTTAAAAATATATTTTAGGGTACTACTTACCTCCTACATATAACGTGGGGTTGTATTTTTTTCTCGTCTACCCTATAGTGTGTCGTTGGATAGGTCTTTCAAAAATATTATGGGTTTGTGAAAACAGTTTTTCGATTCAGTTATCCGTTTAAGAAAAAATAAGCTTTAATGCGCTAATTTTTGTTAGACTCAAGTGTCCCCCCCCCCCGCCCCGCCCCCCTACAGCCAAAACTACACATACCTACTAAAAATCTGGAAAAAACTTAAGTGCAAGAGCATATAACGAATTTTAAAGGAAAACTTCCCCGATTAAGTAGACATCATTGGTTCTTGAGATACCGGCGATTAAAGTGTTTATACCTACTAAAACTATCTAAGACGGCACCAATTGACTTTAAATAGAAAATTAGTTATTACTTGTTGATTTTTATGTTTGTAGTACTTAACGGCTTCGGAACCCTACACTGAGCATGGTCCGACATGCTGTTGCCCGGTTTTTAATTTCGATTGTTTGATAGAATTCAGTCTTTTTGGTCAAATTTAATAATAACTTCGCTTCTATAATCAGTAAACTCAATTATTATATCATTTTATAATTTCCACTAAATAGGCAATTTTTTATGAAACCCGCACTACATGTTTTCATACATTTTTTTTACACCGTGCCATGTCAAACTTGCTGAAAGAAAAACTCAGATTCCCAAACAATGTTTAACTTGTTTTTTTTTAAAATGCTGCTTTTTTATTAATTTTGCTAAATGAGTCTTAAAGATAATTTAATCAGCTTTCTTTCACAGCAAACTAAAATCTGTAAAATTCGAATAACTGTGGTCGTGGCCTCGAAAATCGGGAAACAGGGTACCGCATTTCCAAAATTTTGTTAAGTTGGGATATCTCATTTTTGGTACGACTTTTACTGCACATGATTTATTATAATATGATCCAAAATATTATTTTGGACACTCCTGAGCTGAGCTATCCAGCCGTGTAAGGTTGGCCACTATCTCCCGGACATCCTGTATATCATCATAAACTTTTGGCACAATGTAGGGATCTAAAACTAGACGTTGTTCCAGCGCAGTTGATAAACAAAAAGTACTTGAACAAACAAATAATCTGCACTTAAAAGGGGGCCCGCTGCGTTAAAAGATGCATCCTAATAATACACATTGATGCATGTTTTTCTATGGCACGATGGCAACCCAGCTTACGGGCTATTATGAGGGCGCAGCTGGGGGTAAATGAGTTTCATAACTATTTGAGGATTGAGAAGATATATAAATCAATACATAATTCACCGGATAATCTCACACCTTTACCTTATTTCACATAAAGATCTCGGCTTGCACTGCCGACTACACAGACATGTGACACTTTTATTGAATGAGTTGTAAAAGATGTCTTTGTAGGGTTGTGTTGTATTATAGGTACTAGACAACGATAAACATAATTATATAGAGAAATGACTAGGTATCAAATACATCAGACTCAGGAACATAAAGTCGCGCTCATCGAATCGGACCGATTAGCTTTGTAGGCAAGGTCAAGTCAATTTTGCTTGCGAACATTGCGGATTACATGGGCGGCAGGGTCAGAGGGTAAGTTGGCATGAGCGATTCAGATAAACACTTCTTAAGATGGTCCCCTAAAAACGACATGTAGCTTTCTACAGTTTCTACTATAAGCTCTTGGAGGGCAATGACAATGACGGAGCTTGTTTGGAAAAAAGATCAAGTTTGTATAGGTCGTACGACTTAGAGCCCTTTCACACTAGAGTTTTTGCCGGCGGTTTCTCGGCGGAGCGGGAACGCGACCGGAATGCTGCGAGCACGCGACCGAAACGCGGCGTGTTTATTATAACAATGTTGATCGTATTTTACATATAAAATACGACCAACATTGTTTGTATACATTTGATTAATACTCTAGTTTAGTACGTGTTTATTCATGTTAATTATCGAAATATTTAAACAAAACATTTAACATTAAAATTAACGAAATATAGCGTTATGTTATGATAGCAATGTTTTTCACAATGTTATGATATGAAGGTCTGGTGGAGGACGTATTTGACCCAATATTACTCTAACTTATTTACAATATTTTATTTGCAGAACGCTTTGTTATACAACGGATAGTAACAAAGCGTTCTGCAAATAAAATAGGTAAATTAGAATAAGCGTTTATTAAAAGGACGTTAGTAATTAATTGGTGTCTATAAAACAGGTGTAAGAACTCTAATAATGTAATGGCTTGGTGCAGAGTCGTAAACTGTGGGTTTACGATTCTGGTGATGTTATTCTTTAACAAAGCAGATGTGCGTTCGTCGTTGAGCTCTATGTCGTAAGTGTCGTAACAGTGAAACTAAGAACCCTGGCGGCCTAACCTTAAATCAGCGTTTTTCGAAAATCTGATTGCGTCGCCCGCTTATATGTCAACTCCATACATTTCGAGTCGATAAAAAAAGTAACGATAGCAGCATTAGCATCTTGGCTACGCCGAGACTGCTGACGAGTTGGAAAGGAGCAACCACGGACTAATAACTTTTATGAAGGTAACTCGTAGACAAAAAGCTTAATTTACGTTAAGGAATAGCATAGTTGTTTAACGGATCAAGGTTTCCAAAGTCGCATCGCGCTTGATTATAAGAGGTGTTCAAGAATAATGTCAAACTCGTTATCTGCTAAGTAACTCTGAGCGGACGTTGTTCTAAAAGATGAATTACGGATGGAACGACAGAAATTATACCATTTACCGAGTATATATGGACGCCCGCGGCTCGTTGACCCGGATATGTGTAAACGATCGTGAGCAACCAGGCACGCCATACTCCTTTGGCTTATTTATGAGCGTGAGTACCTTAAGCCTGAATACCTCGTTAAAATGTGGGTACCTTTTGTTAAAATAAACCTTAATTAAAAAATAAAAGGTCCTCTTACAATTTACTGCTTTATTTGTAGTTAAGTTACGACAGCCGTTTTACTTGTCCAAGACACTTCTTGAATTAGCACGTAAGGATGACCACGTAGAATGGCACATTATTATCAATTCCAACACGAATAAAATTCACAGTAACTTTTCAATCACTTGCAAATGAGTGAGAATTCTTTCGTTCATTAACTGCTCTGTTTGAGGCAGTTAAAGAGCATTTCAGATTCGACGAACAGTGACTACAGTCCCAAACTAAAGTTCTCTGTGCTATCAGGAACTAGAGCGGATCAAAGGTACCTAGTATACCTACGTAGATATTAATGGTACATGGCTTGGGTTTGGGACCCAAAGTCTACAATGAACGGGAATCGAACCCTTGACTGCAAAGCTAATTTCGCCAGTAATAGTCCGATTTTTTTTCTAAATAATTCCATTGAAATGTATGGCACCACTAGGAAAAGTTACAGAAGTTAATGGTATTTCTATAATCTGTAAATTAGTTCTGATACGGTTATTAACTAGGTTTTGTAAACAACGCGATAGACATGTCCATGACGAGCCTTTGTGGATATTGTGAGTGGATGAAGGAGCACGGGCGTATTAGTCAGCCCTTCCATCGAAAATTATAAGGCGTGGTCGCGGAGCAGCGGAAACGGTGTAAACAAAGTGCTCTGGCCTCAGCCTACACAGTTTTTGCAAACAGTGATATCAAGACAGGACAGTGTCGCAGTGTGAGCACAACGCGGTATTGACTGACTAGTTATTTTTACTTTGCGTAGGTTGACGTTGTGCCTTCGCATATTCTTTGATGAGCCACCGTGTTTCTACGGTGATTATTGTTCTAAAACGTTTAATTCCCTTGAAAAAGTAGGTAAATGCTGCGCCCCACAGTGTATTTATGTTTTTGAGAGGTATCTATTTGATTTTTCCCCTTAATATGACTACTTACGGCTCATTAGTAAATTCTACTTCATGCATTATTGCATTGCGGGATCGGGGTGACACGTTGCGCCGCCTATATACTTAATGGCTAATATTTTCCAGTTTCGTTTCTTAGCTTAGTTTAGATTGTGCCGTTTTTGTATTATTGTGTTTTTATTAAACGTGTTTCCGGAATAAAATTATTTCATTTCATTATTAATTCTGTGATAATTACAGTATACGCTATAAACACTCCAACGAAGTGCTAAATAGTTAAACGCTTCTAGAGGAACCGGTTTGTTTTTGAACAACCGTCATTCGAGCAATTAAGATGTTTTATTTTTATTTTATATTGGTAAAATGCCCATACCGCTGGAACGAGGTTTTTAGAGGCGGGGATAAAAAATAGTAACAGTAAATATAATGGGTAACCAGTTTTGGCTGCAATTATTAAAAATGTATAGACTTTTTTATGTTATTTCCTACACCTGAAATACAGAAATATTTCAAAAGGGCTGACTGCAAGTCCATTCAGTAATGAACCGCCGCGTCGTGTATTTAAAGTAACTTAAAAAATTGCTCGTACATAGGACAACTAAGATGGATTCAATGAATATTTATCGAACAGCATCCGCGATGTCCATAAGAGTCGTGAACAATAGATGAGAAGTGAATCATTGTATCAGCAAATATGTATTATACATAATGTGACGGGTGACGTGATTTATGTTCGATGCCGGGACAATTTTGCCATCCTAGGTCCTGGACGATTAGGACTGATGGGAGTAATCACCGTAATTGTGATAAAGATGTAATGAAGATAAATATATCGTTGGGCATAATTATAACTTTGCTCCAGGCTACTGTTTTTTTCTATGCTCAAAGAGGCAAACGAGCCAGCAGGTCACCTGATAGAAAGTGATCACCACCGCTCACGACCACCTGCAACACCAGGAGGGTAAGCGCCAATGCGTTGCCAGCCTTGTTGTTTGATAAAACACCTTTCATACTTTCCTTTAGCAACTTCAAACACTTCTGATTGTGCGAGAGCGAGCTACTGATACAAGACTCCTCATACACCTACTATAATATAGAACTCTAATTTCGTGCACTATTGTTGTTAACCGAAATAAATTATTTTATACAACATGATCGCAATAAACGTTTCATTTTGATTGGAAAAAATATTATGTAGGTATTTTGTAAATAAGTTTGTTAGATAACTATTTGAAAACTGCCGGATTATATTGATTCAAGTATTCAAAGTTGTTTCTCTGATTATTAACATACTTACGTGTAGTTAGTAGTACTTAGTGATATACAAGACACTAACCTCCTAAACGTTTAATCATCTTAAAATGTCGAAAAATAGGGGAAGATTAAATAAACAAGGTAACGTATAAATCATTTGTTTCAGACAATAAAAAGCCAATAAAATGTTACAATCTCAATAGTTCTTGTAATCGTTTATAGTGATTTAAATTCTTAAGCGAGTTTTTAATCTTAAGTAGGTAGGTTTTTTGGACTCGTTAGTATTCGTACCTACCTAATCGTGATAAGAAAAAATGTTTGCAGGTGCTGAGAAGTGCACGGAAGTATGAACATACGTAAGAGGAAGTCAGGTGTACGTTGAACTTAAAACGAGATTAAGTGCTGGATAATTTGGCATGACGTAAATTCTCTGAACCGAGCATCTTCTTGAGTAGACTAATTCACGGGTTTTTTGGTTTGCGCACGTGTAGTATTTTTAAGTGATAAAAAACTGACCTTTAATTATGTTTTTCCGACCAAACGTTCTTGCAAATAATTTACCTACGACTCGCGTAGCACTTACAGTTACGTTCTGTCAGTTGTGAAATCATTACGTATAATAGTAAATATCAGGGGACAATCTCACTCAAATTGACCTAGTCCCAAACTAAGCTCTAGGGTTGTACTATGGGTACTAGACAACGATATAGAGAAATAAATACTTAAATACATAGAAAACATCCAAGACTCAGGAACAAATATTCGTGCTCATCACACAAATATCTGCCCTTACCGGGATTTGAACCCAGGACCGCTGGCTTCGGTTGCAGGGTCACTACCAACTAGGCCACCGTGTCGTCAAAATAATAATAGGTATATTACTGTGATCAGCAAGCACAGGTAGTAATATAATGAAAAATAATAAGGGCAGGCGCTTTACATGATACATATTTTCCTCGTTCCATCTTCATATCCCCATAGCCCGAGGTGTGGCCTAAACTTGCCGGACGCAGGCGTGCCTGCTCAAGTGCAGGGTGAGTAAAAGGTCCAACTTAAAACCCAAGTTCAAGATCCACTGATCTTTGTGCGAGATTGTCTCCAGTTTTTTTATTTAGGTACATCTTTTATTGGCAGAACAATCGGTTTTAACGTTAGATAGTGTCTTGTTTTTGCACTTTGCATTTTTTAACGAAGTCTCTTTAAGGTATTTCTACTTAGTTAAAATGTGGTTGACTTAAGGTGTTATAGGTACCTAATGAGGTTGATGATGAGAGCCCAGTGCGGGTTTGCATAAGTTGGACTTTACTTACCTACTATCAACGCGTCACTTAATTGAGCACTTGTGACCCTATGACTGAACCTTTATTTATCCCACTGGGCATCTATATGATAAAGGCAGAAAATATCTGTTTTGTGCCCTCAAAATACATCGGATAGCTTTTATTTTGACACGCCTATCTAGTTGAAACTAACAAAGTTCAATTGATGCGCTACTTCTGTCTGACACAGGCTCGTCACAGGATGGACACAGGTACACCCTATGAGCATGTATAGTTAATTCGTTTATTTATACTTCTTTGTACAAAACAATAATATTTTTGTATGTTTATATTCATATGGCGGACTTAACCAGTCAACTTCAAGATGTGTACTATTAATAACCACTTTGTCTATTATACCACTTCATGCAATCACTGGTCGAAACAAAAAGGTGATAAATATAAATAAAATGCTAATGATATTAATCAAGTTTTATTGAAATAATAAATGAGCAGTACTTATCCAAAAAGTTGGGCATGTTAACTCGTGCAGGTTAATTTTCTATGAAAGGATAGGTACCTTTCGTCGCACAACGGAACTTTATTCGCCTTTTTTGTTTGTATGGTTAACTACGCGTAAATATGGCTCAACTTTTTGGTCCTCACCCTAACAGCTAAATATTTACAATAAGTGAATGTGTATCCTATTGAAAGACAATAAAACAAAATTTGCAATTGATAGTTATCTATTTCATCCCATTCAATGAAATGAAGAGAATAGATAGGCAATGTATGTGAACGTAAAGATCATCAGGCAGGCGCGGTTTGATTTGAAACAAAAAACAAGGAAGAAGTCTTTGATAAATATTGTTATAATTTTTTCGCCTAACGTATTACTTGGAAAGTTTTCAAAATAATTGTACCTAATTAAGTACTAAAATTAAGAAATGGTGATTTTTTCACGTGACTAACGAAAATTAACCTAATAAATGTATGACTAATTTTTGTTACTCGCATGTAAAAGTTACTGTTTCTTAATTTTAGTCCTTAACTAGGTACAATTATTTAAAAAATACCCACTTATCCGAAATTGATTTTTCAAATCAGATTTTAATATTATGACAAAAATTGCTTTTAATAGGTACCTAATGTTAGGCTTTTTATATGGCAAAATACTTACAAAGAGAATATCACAATAATCTTACTTTTTTAGCTAATATTAAATAATTATATTAGTAAGTACCTCATACATAATAAGTAATAACAAAGTCTTTATTTTTGTATAAATCTCAAACATTATTAAATTAAGTCTTCTTAGTACGTGGATTTAAGTTATCTCCTTCCGTAACCTGAAACAAGTAAATAAGACGTTTTCAATTTGAAGTTGAATCTTAGTCTGTTTTTACTAATTTATATCTATATCTAGCTATTTCAAGGTATGTTAAAATTATGTCTGATAATAAAGAATATTATTAACATATGGGTAGGTTAACTAGGAAAAGGCTGGGGAAGCGAATTTGAAAAAGTTGGAGATGTAAAGAAGAGAGGAAAGGATATTGTATCTATGTCAGCGAATCAGAGGGTAGAATTCGACTATATTTCAATCAAGCGACCCGCCATCACTTCGTTCCGGGTATAAAAATCTAAACAATATCCTTTACTGGTCAGATATAAAATACCTTCTTACTAATCTAAGAAAGGGTTTGTATAAGATTTTTTTTTTCAGCGGCCATGGATGATTTTCTTATACTTAGATAATGGTTTAGAGGACCTCTCAATACAACATACATATTTTTATAATTTAATGCGTTAAATAATATCGGAGCCAAGATATTAAAAATAGAAGTACCTATTAAGTTTTTGGTATTAAAAGTACGCCTAGGTATCATAATTTTAATATCTCGGCTCCGATGCACTTAGGTATTAGATTAATATATTGTATATCTGTCGTACTATACCATTTCTACGTATGGCCACCCATCTTATAAATGTATGACTTATACAAATGACAACACTCTTACCCAAACCCCTTTTAAAATCTGTGAAGTTATTTCAGAAATTACCCCCAACATACAGTCAAACAAACAAGCATTTCATTTTACCTTAATATAATATCGGTTACATGTTTGTCTCATGCGTGAATTAATTAGGTAGGTGGTTATGTAAAAACTGTAATATATCTATTAGGTATTTGAAAATATCTTCGTTCGTTTCTAAAATCTTTTTCGATTTTTAATCAGTTGTTAGTTGAGCCTTTGGTTATAAATTATAAAAATATATGTATTAAGTCGCGTTAAAAACAATCAGTCACGTACAGTCGAGGGCATGAATATAAATACGTTCCCAGGACGTCAAAAATATCTATACACCTTTATTAAACTGGCAATGAGGTCCTTGACTGTACCAGTATATATTTTATATTTTTCGCAGAGAGGTGAGCCATATAGCTCATTATCAGCGAACTCTACCTGCTCCTCCATAAACGCGAGATATAGAAAAAATATAATACCACACAAAGACAAATAAGTATCGTGATAATTTGTTACTAACCTCCTTTTGTTGGGTATCCTGCAGAGGCATGAGCGCTAGCAGAACTGCTTGCGAAGCTTCCTGCTCCACCGTATGCGCCGCTTGTGGCGCCCGCGATGCTCTTAGCGGACGCACTCGCCAGGGCATTTCCCGATCCAAAATCATGTCCACCACCGTTAGAACTGTCGCCGACGCTGCCACAGCCTCCCGCGCACCCTCCAGTCGGATTTCCATTGGCATGATTAGCACTTCCAGTGTTATAGGTTCCAGCAGAAGCCCCGGCTACAGCAGCAGCATGAGCTCCTGCACCAGCCTGTGATCCGGTTCCTGTTCCGTGCAAAGAATTACCATAAGACGAGCGGTTGCCACTTCCTGGTGTACCCGCATTTAGTCCACCGCTGGCGCCAACATTACCAAACGGAGAGTTATTGGTTACTGCAGCACTACCATAATTTAGAGGCTGTACTCCAGCTTCATATCCAGCGTTCGGCTTTATGGCAACGCCGTTACTTCCCAGTTTGCCGTCATCGTAAGGCTTAAGGAGGCCAGGTGGGCCACCGAATCCTCCTGTGTAAGCAACTGCGTTTGCACTGGCGAAGGCACTAGCGCCTGCGTCTGCACCAGCACTACCCTTAATTGAGTTCCCTGGCCCATAAGCGACCGATTGCCCAGGTTGTACATCACAATTTCCTGATGTACATGTACTCGGTTTGTATGTTTCGGTTGGGGTAGTAGGTTTATTTAAATAATTCGATGTAGGAGCGGACTGAGGTAAACCGTGTGTATTAGATGGACCCGCACTAGTGCTAGAATGTGTAGGTTGATTCGTTGGTTTTTGGCTTGGGAATACCGGATGTGACGGAAGTGAGTAATCTTGCGGCTTTAAAATCCCAGATGGGCCACCAAAGCCACCCGAGTAAGGGGGCAGTTTTTCTTCATTGGATGGGTGAATTCCGCTAGATGGTTTAGAAACACCCGCAGATCCAGCTGCGGTATTAGCTTCGGCTGCTACACCAAAGTGGCCAGGAGAAGAAGGCGCCGTAAATGGCGGCGTATACGTAATGCTTGGTTTACTGGGATTTGAAGACGTCCCTTGTGAATAACTTAGGATCTTTGAAGTTGAATGTGTATTCTCCAGTCCAGTCGGACTAGAAGCAGATGACGGATAGTTGCCGCAATTGCCAAAAGCACAGTTTCCCCCAGGATTTGTTTGCGAATAGCTAGGGACTCCCGTTCCCGGATTCGAACTAGGACCAGTCGGGAATGGCGAAGGATAGTTGCCACAGTTGCCAGAAGCACAATTTCCTCCAGGGCTTGTTTGTGAATAGCTAGGGGCTTGGGACCCTGGACGTGAACTAGGGCCGGTCGGTGATGGCAAAGGATAGTTGCCACAATTACCAGAAGCACAATTGCCTCCAGGGTTTGTTTGTGAATAATCAGGGGCTTTGGACCCTGGAAATGAACTAGAGCCGGTCGGTGATGGCGAAGGATAGTTGCCACAATTGCCATAAGCACAATTTCCTCCAGGGCTTGTTTGTGAATAGCTAGGGGCTTTGGACCCCGGAAATGAACTGGGGCCGGTCGGTGATGGCAAAGGATAGTTGCCACAATTGCCAGAAGCACAATTTCCTCCAGGGCTTGTTTGTGAATTGCTAGGGGCTTTGGACCCTGGAAATGAACTAGGGCCGGTCGGTGATGGCGAAGGATAGTTGCCACAATTGCCAGAAGCACAATTACTTCCAGAGCTTGATTGTGAGTAGATAGGGGCTTTGGACCCTGGAAATGAACTGGGGAGGGTCGGTGATGGCGAAGGATAGTTGCCACAATTGCCAGATGCACAATTTCCTCCAGGGTTTGTTTGTGAATAGCTAGTGGCTTTGGACCCTGGGAATGAACTGGGGCCGGTCGGTGATGGCGAAGGATAGTGGCCACAATTGCCAGAAACACAATTTCCTCCAGGGCTTGTTTGTGAATAGGTAGGGGCTTTGGAGCCCGCGTATGCACTCGTTGGTGCTATTGAAGAAAAGTCACCACAATTTCCTGAGGCACAGTTTCCTCCAGGCCTTGAAGGAGAATGTTGTGTTGGACGGGGTGCCTGCGCAGGATATTTACCGCAATTTCCAGAAGCACAGTTAAGACCGGAAAACGACGGTGGTTGGTAAGATGTTGTTTGTGATGAGCCTGGGGCTTTAGGAGTCTCGTTATTGTATGAATTGGTTTGACAATTCCCTGATGTACATTTCATGTTGCTTAATAATTCTGTCTGTTCCGTATTAGAGAAATTAGGACCCAAATAGTTAGGTGAATATGAATTGCCATTAGCTGGGTTGTACGACCCGTCGGCATGGTTGTTTGAACACTTCCCAGAGGTACATGAGCTGCTTTTTCCATCTGACGCAGGGCTTAGATAAGTATTCTGGTTTGGAACATTGTAATTCAACGGTAAACTTCCTGTCCCCGGATTTGGGTATTCTTTTGGAGCAGTCAATTCCGTAGACGGAACGTTACTATAACTCTGCGGGACTCCTTGAACATTGTGGGGACTATCACTGCATTGGGGTGAATTACATATAGGCTTCAAATTATCAGGAGCTGGACTAGGGTTCGCAATATTGTATGGGTAAGACGGATTTGCATTAGCTGAAGATCCACAATTTCCATTAGTGCAGCTAAAATTTGGAGGTTGGTACCCACCGGCCGATTTGTCATGTTGAGAGGACTGCGCACCTGAACTGTCTTTCGAGCCTGCTGTTCCAGCAACATTAACAGGAATATCGTTGTTTTCGTGATCGTCTAAATCCGCGTTAGACAATGTATTTGTAGTGCTACATTGGCCAGACACACATTTCTTTGTATCGTCGCAATTGGCTCCTTGGCAGTTTAAGGGTTTTTGGCTTGTGCAACCACCACTAGGGCACGGCACGTGGCCTGGGTTTTGTGAATAGGATCCAGCTGAAGCTCCTGCAGCTGATACGGCTGCTGCGTTTGCTCCAGATAGAGCTGGGAAACTTGGCCCAGGGTTACTTAATATTCCGCCTTCGGAGCCTTTTTGGCATCCCCCTGACGTACATCCCGGCCCAGCCGAGCCGGAGCCACTGTAGCTGAAAGAGCTGGAACTCGAACTGGCACTTGATGAAGCGAAGCTTGACGAGGAAGACTTGGAGAAGCTTCCCGAAAATGCACCTCCAACAGGGATATTGCCCGCACCGCCGAAAGCACCGGCTATGGCACTTGCATCAGCTGTAACAAGACAATAATCATCTTATAAAATCAGCAGTTGGAAAGTACTTAAAAGTGGAGTTCCAAACACAAAATGACTATAATAAATCGTATCAGAACTGCATATTCTTTAATTTGATTAGGCCTTTACGTTATAAAACAAAATAAATACTAAATAATAATATTTGATTCTCTTTTCGGGACATAATATCTGCATCTCATAATGAGAGGACCTACTCACTTAGGCTAAAGTTTCTGCGCGGTGAAGGACTTGACACCGCATCGAGCCATCCAACGCAGATTTATGTAGGTTAAATGTAAAAAAGGGACTTTGTTAAATACAAAATAAATCTTTCATAAAAACTTAAATACACTAATAATATAATATAACCTATAAAAGATAAAATCTTTGAAGCTAACCTACTGTTAAAATTAAAGGTAATCGTAAAATAAGTCTGACCTTTAGCCCCGGCACTGCCTTTGACGCCATATGCGTAAGGGTTGGCCGCCACAATCCCCGCGAGGGTCAGCACAAAGACACATGTGAGCTCCATCACCGTGAAGCTTTGCGACTACAATGTAATGCCTCTCCGGGTGCCTGCCTTTATAAAGCGATACATAAATAGCTAGTCGTTCATAATATATCGCAAAAAACCAGTTGGCGCTTACCGCGAATCAAATGTTCATGTTGTTTCCCGCATTCATTAGAAGCGACGCTCTGCAGTGCATGGTAATTGGGTGCTAAGGTAGATACTCCTCTCAAAATTTTATTACGTCAGTACCTATTCTACATGAATCTGATTTATGTAGATACTTAGATGCAAGGCAGTGAAATTACGAATTTTCGGTATTTACATTAAGGATGTGATGCTTATAAAAACATGTTATTTATTAAAAGTTTGTACGTTTAGAATAAAGGTAGGTACTAGCAGGACCTTAAAGTATAGACTTACCAATTACTCGATACTTAAAGTCAAAGTTAAATGGCCTTGTAGGTTCCTAATTAGGTACAGGTTTGTGACGCTTCGCTAATATCATCAATGTAATTTACTGCGTAAATATAATTAAGGTGTAGGGTTGTAGGTGTCTTATTAAGTTATTACCTTATGTCTGATTAAGTTAAGTTAATAACTTACATTAACAGTTAGGTAACGAGTAAAAAGTAGCTTAATTATTTATTTCAATTTTGGTACACATTTACCCCCTTACTAATAAACGTTGAATAAGCTTGGAATAGTTATACCATGCTTTATCCTTATCTGTCGAATTCATATGTCGCAATGACAAATAAGGACAAAGCATGGTGTAACTATTCCAAGTTTATTATTAGTAAGGGGGTTAATGTGAAAACAGTGACTTCTGATGGGTATTTAGAACATTATTTAATTATTTATTTGGCTTACAAAAGTATCATTCATTGACTCATTGTATAAGGGGCGCATTATAGTAATAGGGAGGACGAATGCGAGGGAGTGAGAGTATTAAATCCATTACGGGAGTTCATGAGGGTTAGAAGAATGCTCTATCGTAAATGACCGTCATTTTTTACTATTTTTTAATATGCGGTAGATGACTCGATGTATGAATGTGGAAGAAGCGAAAGAGATTTGTCAGGATTGTAGCAGGAGGAAAGAAGTGGCCTCTGCCTACCCCTCTGGGAAACAGGCGTGATTTATGTATGTATGTATTATGAAAAACCAGGTCTGTAGGTATGTTTACAAGAAAATATTTATGAATTGATTTATTAAAATATTGTGTTATTTAGGGAGCTAAACTTGTATGGAACATTTTTGATATCCTCTTAATGAAACAGCTGGGATGGCAGTTCAAACTTCTTGAGTTTACTTTCACCTACTTACACTCTCGACCAAAATAAAGTCCATGAAAAAATATGACGAAGAAAAATCTTTAACAAATCGAGTCTTAAGAATATTTTCTACCCTTTTTTCGGTGCGTTTTCAGTGCGGTGATTTTTAACTGACCCATATTTAAGAATGCTTTAATAAGCTGGGATTTCATCTAAATTAGGTACCTCCTACCGTTTGTCTCCACTGCCTCCTATGGATATCGTACAGTTCGGAATACACATGTCCCGTTGTATGTCAATACAAATATTTTTCAGGTATCTTTAAAAAATACAGCTTATAAAGTAAACGGAAACCTTTAATGACATTTCTGTACTTTTTGCTCCTCTGCTGGTAGATTGGACTATTTCACCAACCGCAATACGAAGTTTTCCTGACAAGAACTTTGATCTTTTCCTTAAAAATATAAGTAGGTATGCCTTTAATTCTTCTGAAAGGCGTTGAGTTAAAAAAAATGACAGGACAATCTGTGTACCTATTGCGGTTAGGAAATTAGTCTGTCGGCAATAAAATAAAAAGTATGGAAATGGAGGTTACGGCTTCTGATTACTTAAAAAGAGGTTTAAATGTGTTGGTGTGGTGTGGCTTTTAAAAGATAATGACACCAAGCAGCCGCTAGGCTCTATTAGGCTTCTAATATTTTGTACAAAAAAGACGTAGGTGCGGAACGCTTGGCCCTCGCGTCCAACTCGCACTTAACAAGGGTAAATAAACTACCTGTACGTATATTGTTAATGTCATGTATTAAAATTAAAATCGATTAGGTATAAAGTTAATGATTACATCTCTTTCAATAATTAACCAATTATTTGACTAAAAACTACACCGTTTATTATTACCCCCTAGTGCGATGTAAATAGTAAGTCCTGAAGAGCTTTACAGGTATCTTTTATTATTGATTGTTTTAGCGTTTTAGTATAAAAATAAATACCTACACGAGATTACAAATTTAATGTCAAGAACTAAAGTTATGAGAATCTTATGGTAAGTAAACCTGCTGCTGCGACTGGGGCTACTACCTACTACTTAGACATTTTATGAAGTGACAGACTGTTATGGTACGATAGAGCATTTTATCGCCGTTGTATGCGATACTCGTCCTGGAGTGCTAGCACAAGTGGTCCGCGACTTGTTTGTTGCTCGGATCTTCCTTTCTATCTAGTCTGTAACAATAGAGACGCACTGAGCGACAAGCGAGAAAATACAACTTGTGCTACCCGTGCTGTTGTTATTCTGGAGCATAACTCCAACACACGAAAAAATTAGGGACAGTATAGCACATTTAAATACTTATAAATAAGCACTACTTTAGGGCTAGACAAGCTGCAGAAGATGTAGGTAGGTAGGTATACAGGGTGTTAGGTAATGAGTGGATAAGCCTTGAACTACGGATAGAGGGCACTTAGGACGTTATGAAAAAGCTAAAATAGGTCTAGTAAAAGTCGCACGGTTTTCGAGATATTTGGACTTTTAATCGGATTTTTCGTCATTTTTCCTTATGTCCATGTTACGAAAAACCCTTAATTTCATGTATTAATTCATATTTTTTTCACTTTTTTCTTGCATGGTTAGAATCACTATGAACTAAGGAAGTTTTTAAAGCTACATGCCAAGTTTTTTTCATGACAACTTTTTGAGTAAACTCACTAAGTTACTTTTTCCATACTAAGAAATCCCCGCGTTTGTTTTTCACGTAGTATGGAAAAACAAACTTTATGCGTTTACTCAAAAAGTTGTCATGAAAAAAAACTGGGCATGTAGCTTTAAAAACTTCCTTATTCATATTGATTCTAACCATGCAAGAAACAACGAAAAAAAATGAATTAATACATGAACTTAGGGGTTTTTCCTAACACGGACATAAGGAAAAATGATAAAAAATTCGATTAAAATGACCAATATCTCGAAAACCGTGCGACTTTTACTAGACCTATTTTAGCTTTTTCATAACATCCTAAGTGCCCTCTATCCGTAATTCAAGGATTATCCACTCATTACCTAACACCCTGTATAATTGACACAAGTTTCGTGCAATAGCTAAATTCAATGCCGAACCAATTTTCAAATTTCAGTCGGTAACATTCGTAGAATGCAACCTGTCAAGCCCTGGTGGACCTCTATTCCACTGTATTTTTAACCAAATTGCAATCGCCTTATTTATCACTCGGCTGCCCTATATTTCACTTACTTATAACTTTAAAACTAGGGGCGAAGACAATGTAGAATTAGGCTGCGTTTCCACCAGACCTGTGCGAGGCAGCGAAGTGGTGTGCGAGGAAAAAATCTACCAATAGGAAGCTCCGCCGAGCGAGACTAGGAATTCACGTCAACCTATTAATAACTCTGCATCATTTCGACACTATTGTAATCTACTATTACTTACTAATTTATTTTAACTATACTATTAGATTTTCACTACTTTTCACGACGCTTTTATCGCTAACTACCTAGGTAACAATTGTTTCTCAAAACTCACATAGTTCCAATATAATAAATATGTTAATCTAAAATGGATGACATCATCTATCCGATAATATGAGAACTTGACGCTAATGACAATGGGGAAAACTGAATGACAGCATAAACTATGTAACCAATGAATTGGGTTGCAGATCCGCAACGTAGGTAACTAGTAAGCGACGAGTGGCGAGGACAAGTGATAGTGCAGTTGGTGATTTAGCTCATATATCTTATAGTAAGTTCAATATAGTAAATATCAACCAGCTATTTTGTTTTAAACCTAGTAAAGGAGTAGAAAAAAAAAAAAAAAAAACCTTGGAGATTACCTAAACATAAATGTATAAAATCTTTATACAAATGTGTTTAGGTGAAGGTAAATCTTTAGTTTTCCTTTTAAGACAAATTGACGACCACGTTAAGAACTAGCAAATGCACAAGTTTTGTTTTACAGGTAAACCGAAGAAAGACAAGTATGAAAGAACAATTCAATAATATTATATTATAGGAACACCTAAGCAATTTCAGGTAGGTCCTCGAAGGTTAAAATTAATATGTTGGGCCTCTCTATGGGTTAAAAGGAATTGCCGTTGACGTGTTTACGTATCGTTTTTAACTGGGACTCAATTACTGTCAAGTAAGAGCTATCAACGTTGACAATACGGAATTACGTCAAAGGCAATATGGTTTTATCCCAGTAGAATATAGGCCTGGGATTCTTAACCGACTTCATTGTTGACTATTATTCAATTGGAGCTTTAAGTATAATAAATAATGTTTATGATTAAGTAACTTTGACAGTGCATGTTCCTTACATAATATTGCCATCGCAATAGTTTCTTTAAAATAGACCATATAGAGAACGACATAAGTGCAATGTTCCTTCTCGTGCGTAGTGTCGCGCTGGTGTGACCGTGGCCTTAGAGCGTGACAAAGCGTGGCGAGGCGAGTCGTCGTGCGACCGCAGGCGTGCAGCCTGCACCATATCCGGGTGACGTACCGCCCACATACTTACCACTAATTCTCCATACATTCCGAACTATATATGTATCATCCATACTTTTATAAATCATGTCATGAACTTGACTTGGACTTACACGGCACAAAATACCGTATGCCGTAAATAACTCGTAATAGGCTTACTTTTATGGTTTAATATACTTACATACACATTATGGAAAACTTGTTGTATATCTTAAGATCTTCGCTGCCTGCAATGGTCCTATATATACCATACTCACTCATTCCGTAGTATGGAACTAGGAAAAAATAAATAAATAGGATTTCGAATACATGAGGAAATGTAGGAAAGGAATTTCCTCCTTTAAAATCCCGTGAGTCCCGTATGTTTTGTGACCAAGCACATTTCAATTATCTATATATCTCAATAAAGAATAATTTCTGTAGACGACAAACCGCACCAAGAACTTTCTAAGCATCCCAATGCGGTAACTCTACCCAGTCAGAATTTTACGATTTTTAATTATATTGTACCTATCTATTATAAAAAACTAGGCTTTAGGTACATTATTGAATACAAAAATATTTCTTGGAAAGTTTTTGTTTTTAAAACGTAAAAAGCTAGATTTTCATAATAACTACAATATATTAAAAAATCACGTGAATCGGACTTGCTTGAGAAAAGTTATGTCCCAAACATTTGTAAGTACGTATTTTTATTTTTGACAGCTACGCGGTTTAAGCTTTGTGCACAGACCACTTACGCTGTAGACCTCGCAGTGTTAATTTTACGAGCGAACCGCGCTGCCATAAGCTTGCTTGCTTGGGTCACGGGGGCGTCCTTGTATGAGGGGTCTATAGGTTAGTGGTCTGTGGCTTTGCCTTACAATCCATTTGCTATTTATGGTACTTAAAGAATTGCTTCTGCATGTAATGTGCCTTCTAAAACAATGAAAAAATCATTCTGAAGAAAGATTTTTTCATTGTTTTCATTTATGTGTCTTCTATTCCCTACTGCGTTTTAGGTGAAATACTTCGAAGTTATTTGCGTTTTAGGCATCGTGGTCAAACTGGGTGCCATCTGCTTATTAACCATGACTCGGCTAAAATGATAAGTATCAAAACGAATCAAAGTTTTGAAGCATGTTTATGTTCACTATTATCCTTACCTGCTTGGAAATTTGATTTCAAAGAATGCCCCAAGGTTAATATGGTAATAATAAAAGGTCTACACGATGCTTAGTCAGCATCCGCACCGTAGCCTACGCGCATAACAATAATGTCTCGAGTAAGAGCACGAACTTAACTAAACAGGTGGTATATGTGGCAGCATCTTTCGTTTAACATTTCTTACATACAGAATGTTATTACTTTTATGTTATCTATAATTTTACCTTGTATAATGCGGTGAATCAAAGCAAACTTCATTGAAATTCATTAAAATATGGTAGTTTATTTAAAATATGCATAATCTCCAAACCATTTTCACATTTAGCTTACAGTTAAAACAATCAAAATACAAGGAAATAAAATTAGTAATACCTACTAAAATAATTTAATTTGTGAAAGGAGCAATTTAATAATAACGGACGTTGCTTCTTAAGTAATGAACTCTATAATAGAATTGATCTGGCAGTGTATTATGCCTTTATTAGGTTTAAGGCATTTTATCTACGTATCAGTTTCACGATACTTCTACACAAATGTAAGCGTGGATGGATTTAAGGCTTCCACCGAACGCCGCAATAGAGGGCCGCCAGAGAACATAGATATTATAAAAGTCACTCTTAAAACGTAATGGATCGTCCTTTGGGAGTTGGTGATGCTATATGAACTCGTCGGGTTCCCGCGGGGCGTCCAAGTCGCGGTAGTGTATGACTGGGCGGTAGTCCGCGCCGCCGCCCCTTTAACAAGCAACCACCGCGTTAACCACCACACTTACACACGAGTACCCTAACAGAGTCCAAGCTTTATAACTTACGATGCGACATGCGGTTTTAATTAATCCGGCATTTTTAGGGCCAAGCTGTGAGACAGAGGGAATAGACTTGTAAGTCGTAATGCAAGCACATTATTATCGCGATTATACTCGTTTATTGTACAGAAACGAAGTCACTTATTCGTCGTAGTCGTTTGCTACTATAATGTGACATGCAAATACAATAAGCTATATTTTTGTTTCTAGTAAACTTGATGACGACGTATTAACAAAATTAACATGTCATTTACAATACCGATATCATCCCGAAAATTTATTTAAACTTTTATCTGTATGGGTTCGCGCTCAGCCGGCGCAGCCAGCTGTCGGAGTGCCGCATCCGCGATACTCCTTCCAAAACCGGCATAAGTAATGCGCATAACTAAAGAAGCTTGGAATCGGTTAGGGTGCGACTCAAACTACTTCACTAATAACGTCGTACACAAATATAGAGTCGGACGCCGTGCTTTCAAGGAAGATTTAATATTATACTGGAATTAACTGTAATTTAACGGAATGTCTCCACATCTATACGTACATGTGCATTTGTTACTCAGTAAAGTACATAGTTTATAAAACGCCACAAGGAAAACAAAGAATATAGCGATATAAGCCTTTTATAAATATTTTAGTCCAATTGAGGAACGACAAAGAGTAATCTCGGCTTCCCGGGGTTACGTAACAATAGCACTTTATTAACTTAGACTAGACTAGAGTGTAGGATGCGAAGTATAATGAAAACATATTATTGAATGACATTTTATTGTAACTTGTTGTACAAATGGTTTTCTTATATGAATTTGTTACAAATATTTCATAAAATCTATGAACATAAACTTAAAAGACTTATGTAACGATATCTGTACTATTGGCATTTTTATTTCAATATGTTATGTCATACAAAATATATATAACTACATATATACCTAAATATGAACAAGCCTTAATGAAGTCATGATAATTCTTACAGTAATAACAACAAAAAACAGTCCCCAATCCTGAAGTTCTGAATAAAATATATAGAAAGCAGTAGTAGTAAATAGTAAGAAAACAATTTCCTACAATTAGTCCATTTTAACATGTAAATGACATTGAATTTGAAACAGGCGCAGTCCGGATTTATTAATAAATCCGTTATATTCAATAGTAAGAATCGTTTAAAGAAGTCTGTCTCATAAGTCATAATGTTCAAACAAATTAACTATTAACAAACAAACACATGAGTCATTAATTACAGAGGGAATTTGGAAGATTACTTATATTCATTAATTAACTTGTACAAATCAGTTACACTATGGAATTGTTGTGAGAAAGCAATACATAATTTCTTAATCGGAATGCGTAGGTTATTAAAACTATCTGGTATAAAATATGTCATGGATCCAATCAAACTTAGAATATATCACCACTGTCCGGGAAGTCAAGATCGTTGTATGTAATAATAGGCCGGGAGCGGTCGATGTTTTCCCTGTAAATTTTTTTCCTTGTCTCAATATTTACTCTCATAATTAATAATTATTTTACTTGAATAAGCAAAATAACGATACCATGCAGTCAAATCAAAGCCAGAACCTTCAAGCACATTGTCAAAAAATAGCCAAATTGTTGCCGTGGTTGATATTTATTAAGCAATTATGGATACAAGTAGGTTGTAAACGCTTCCGCGGTGATGACAAGGATTAATAAACTAACGACGTTTTAATGAGTGTAATACAATTGAACATCCGTTAATTTAAGATAATGTTTTAATCACAAACAGGATGTTAGATTAAACTGGGGTAGTTTGTAGAAATGTTATTAGGACAATGAGGATAAAGCTGAAGGCTCATAAAATCGGTCGCGAATAAAGGCGATTACCGTTCAGTTCATAGAAATGCACGCATAAATTAGCGGTTAACCTTTCAAAACGGCGCACTGCAATGGCTTATTATCACGATGATCAGAGACGGTATTAGCTCATTTATAATTTTAGATAATATTGTAACAAAATCAACCTTTTGGCGACTAAGGTCTATAAGTAAAAATTCATGGGTATAAAAGTGACTAGAAAGAAAATTGGAGAGATTGATTTATTGACTAAGTATAAAAATGCCGACATTCAAATACGTAATTATTTGAAATTAGGTAGTGTCGACGGAGCTCTTATTTCTAGATGGTTCGGCCCTCCGGGCCTGCTGCAAAACTGACATAACCTAAACCTACCTACTTATTTAAATGTCGGCATTTTTATACTTCTCTCCAATTTTCTTTCTAGTCATTTTTACTTATAGACCTTAGTCGCCAGAAGGAAAATAAATAATTTACAGAAAATAAATAACGGCTATAATCATAAGAAGCGCAATAATAAGCTCCACAATTATTCATTACCTATATCACCGTCAAAAAGACCAGTCCAACGTATCGCGGCATTTATTTTGCTAAGATTTATTAAACGCGGTAGAATCGATCGAAACGTCGAATAATAGAGTTAGAACTAAACAACAATTTTATATACGCGTGGTCAAGGCCTCCATTCTACTGCGCTATAAGGATATCGCGTTTAACGTTTCCGTATTGCCAACGTTTTGATAACTCTTATGTCAATTACAATAATGGCGACTGTGACGATAAACGATTCTAAAACACGTCTAACGCAATATCGTTATAACGCAATAGAATAGAGGCCCAGTACGGGGTAAACATAGTTTTGTAAAAAATAATTAATGCTGCGAGAGAGGTTCTTATTTTATTGTCGGGAAAAAGCATTTTTCCTGTTTCGAGCTGTTGCTAACGTTTTAATTCAATATAACATCATCGTTCGGTTGTTAATCTCGTGTGAGTTTTGATCAAAGCGGCCAGGCTAAAATGGACGTGTTGACAACAGCGATACCGACGCCTGACTGAGGTCTCGCGTCATTTGACGTAACCAAATCACTCCTCCCGCACCGCTCCACTACCGCAAGAACCTACTCAGTTAAGCGCTGGACCTGTAGTTATGACAACACTGTCAAGTAAGTAAGTACCTAATAAAATAATATTTGAACCCCTAAAAGCCCAAAGATAAGCTTCAAGTAATTTATTAACGAGTGCAAATAGAGATTTAAAGGCCCACATGCAAATCACAGGCAAACAACACCAACAATACTTGAACAGTTTGATTTGGGTCACGCATTCAAATAAAATGGGCTATGCTGACGCTGTACATTGTTTAATTCGGGTAAAAGTATCACTTGTACGTTCAAACTTTAAGCGCACTCGACTGAGAAAAATGAATAACAGTTAAAGCAATCATTGTCAGTTAAGTAATCACTCCATATCTGTCATATTGCAAAGGCTAAAATGTATCCGTCAGATACTGTTATCTGGAGATGGATAAATCATCTCTTACTCAATTTATGGCAAAGTCATGCGATTATTATTCATTAAAATTGTTCAAGTATTTTTGGTGTCATTCTTAGATTCCTCCAATTATGCAAGAAGTCGTACAAACGAAACTGGAAAACGTTTTGCCCACTATGTTGCGGTGTTAGGTAATGATGCAATGAAGGTGGTGGTAAAGTGTCATTCTATGGAACTTGCTAACTATGTAAACAAGCCGCCATACTAAAATTGACATTAGATGTCAATTTCAATATATTGTTTGTTTACATAGTTAGCAAGTTCCATAGAATTACAGTATAGTAGTTACCTGGGCCTGGAGAAGCGCGGGTGGCGCGGCGCGTAGGGCGCGGGCGGCGCCCAGCCGCCCCAGCCCCAGCCGCGCGCCGCGGGCGGCCCGCCCGGCCCGCCGCCGTACCTGCGACACCACAACGCTCTCACACACAACTGCGACACCTACACTTCTCAACCGTTACTACACTCTCGGTCCGGGAGCCAAGTTACATTGCACTGCCAATTCTGTTCAGATCCGTTGGGCGAGAAAAGTAGGCTACAAAAATCCGTTCACAGATGAGGGTTAGGAAAAACTGGAACTGGCTCTACAGATGATCACATGGTGCCCCTTGATCAGGAGTTATACTTTCTTTCTTTGTTCATAGTTGATATCTAGAAGAGACACCTAACAATATAAACAACATTAATTCTTGCCAAAGTATTATGCAGTACAGCGAATAACGACCGCTGGCCCACCGGCATGACCGGTGCAGTGCCTCTTGCACAACATTACTTTTCCTATGGATGTTGAGAGCTGGCAATTACCTTCTCGCCCTGCTTTTTTCTTACACCAAGCCAAATAACTAGTACTACCAAAGGTACAATTGATCGTTCCCACTGAGTGGTGCCGCGACCAGGATGAGCAAAAATGCGTCCTAGTTACGGCATCATTTACGTCGACTAAACACGTACATACAGATGTCACAGATTGGTGACAATTACAGGAGTAAGAAATATTCAAATGACTTTCAATTGAAATTTCTTTTTTTGATTTTGTAAATTAAAAATGTGATATTTACGATGAGGGCGCCGGCGGCGGCGCGTGAGGCGGGGGCGGCGGGCCGCGCGCGGGCGGCTCGGGCTGCTGCGGGCGCCGCACGTCGCGCACGTACGCGTTGAAGTACGCCACCTCACGGCGCACCTCGTCCACCTGGACGACACAATACGCTGTTAGAGGTTGTTGCTCCAATTTAATTTCTAGACAGTACAAAAAAATACGATTATATGGAACATTAATAAATAGCGTGCTTCTGCATTTATTTGTTTTTATATCATATTCAATAAGTAGTTATGTCTGACCGCTCCCGCAGACAAGACTAATCGTTAAGAAAAATAACTGTAGTCTGCGAGGGCTTTTATAAATGGCTGAAAAGGCGAATATGTATTTCAAAACAAGGCTGGTACCTTTTCGGCGTGTTTGTTAAAAATGTGTTTTCTTATAAAATCAGGCCCCTTGAACTTCTTTCCACTGAGTGGACACAGCCACTTGTCTTTCGACAGCTCCTGGGTATTGGATTGGACGAACTTCTCGACTTCCGCGTCTGGATCCTGATCGAGGTAACATAATTAATATTGAATACTCAAAATTTAAATACAAATTAGGATGTAAATAAAAGTCAAATATGTACCTTTACACCAAGTTTTTGCAATTCCTCGTCAGACAGAGGCTTGACGTCTTGTAGGAACGCGGACATCTTTCCTTCGAATGTTTTGATATAATCCTGCACTTCCTGTTGGGATGGCTGTAATAAAGTCATGATTTTGTAGATTATTATCTGATACCAAATAAATCGTACGAAATATTAAAAGACCACAGTATGATCAATCCGGAACGAGCATAAAATAACCTTATTGACGGGCGGCCCGGAGCGGGCATGCATGATTCCGCAGCGGTTCGGCATCTCATCTTCATAGGGGTACTCGCAGTGGTTGTAGTAGTCGACAGAGTGGACGACACGCAGGTACAGCACTAGGCGATCCAGCACGCGCACCAGCTCGGGCTCGGCCGGCTCGTGCGCCGCGCTCTCGGCCGTCGCCTCCACGCCTAACAACTCCTCCTCTTCCGTGGACGCTTCCTCTATCAAGTGCTCCGTGATCTTGTGAAGAACGGGGTTTTTCGAATTGAGGCTGAAGTTCTGGGAACAAATACGATGGCTAAAGTTATTTAAGTAACGGTTTTTAAAGCTGTGAGCGCGCCAGTCGGCAAGATAAGTCGACGGATTTTCGTGTAACGAAAACTCTAAGTGAGTTGTTACAGGTACTCGGTACGCATAACTTAATTAAATACATACATATCTTAGATGCCTTTTAGAATTGCTATGGCAGAACGTTTTAGGCCCGCTTGCACTTATGGGTCATTCTCAGTTAAGAGGTAATAGCTTACTGATAAAACTTGGCATGACAAAAAAAATTGAAATTTGATTAAATTTTTTTACAGATTTATCAAAACAACTTGTTTTTTAATATGTGCTAGGTGACCAGTCAATTTTTCATTTTTTTATCATTTTACAGAAAGCCAGGGGAGAGACTTTTATGAAAAAATTTCATAAAATATAAATAAATGCATATATTAAATGTTTGTCAGATTTTTATAAATCTATTAGATGATGTATATGCATTTTCTAATGTTTTTTTTTTTATTATTCTTTTTTACCTCAGAAAATAGTGTTTGTTGAGCACAGTCTAGTCCCTCCCCTGGCCTTTTGAAAAACAAGAAAAAAATAAAAAATTGACGGATTATTTTGCAGATCTGAATAATGGAAAGTGTAATTAAGTGTAATAGTTAATTTAAATCAATATTTATACGTTTGCTGAACATTTTTGCAAATGTTGTGCCAGGGGAGAGAAAGCCAGGGGAGAGACTTTTCAGTAAGAAAATCGATAATATCTCAAAAGTATTTAATATTAGTAAATAAAATGAAGTATGTTTGTTATCTATAAGTAAATTAAAGTCAATATAAATATATAATTCAGTATTTAGAAAAATTAATCCAGAAATATAGCTAACCAGGGGAGAGACTATTTCACCAGATACCATCAAAATTGATGAACAAAGGGATCAATACGAGTGACAAAATGTGGAAAAAAGATCATTATTACAACGTTGGCTTATATTTGTGGATCAAATGAATTATGATTAGCATTAATATTACAATAATTAAGATCGCAAATACAATATTTTTTAGATTATAAGAATGCCAGGGGAAGAGACGCAAATTCCGGCGACAAAATGTATCGTGAATATATTCTATTAAAATAAAAAAAATTAGTTACTTCGATTACATCATTACAATCATTCTTTATATTATTTTCTAATACAGACTAACTTAAAATGTTTCCATGGCTTTAAGATCACGTAAACTTACTGATTTACTGTAAATACTAGCTGGGGACAGGCCAGGGGAGAGAAGTTTTGCATGTTTGAGGTGAAATTGTGACAAAACTAAGTTAATTAATTATTTGAAATTGATTGTCCACAAAGTTGAGCACTTATATTAAGAGATTGTGATATAATATTCTTTTAATTTTCAATAGAAGTATGATTATTTATCCGGGACATCGTTTTTACCTCTTAACTGAGAATGACCCTTATATTTAACCCTAAGTTAAATTATTTAAAAATGTCAGATTCAGAACTGTACATTTTAACCAATTAGCCTGTTAACCTGGAATTAACCTTGGGTAACGTGCAAGCGGGCCATAGTGGTTCATGCATGAGACAATCGAAACCATGTTTTGTTGTGAATAAAAAAAAACATTTCATTTCATTTCAATCCATCCTGTTAAATTTAAGGCAAATCGTCCCAATAGTATCTGCGTAAAATAGCTGAGACACACAAACAGACAAAAAAGATGACAATGAGTTTTCCCAATTTAGTAACGAAATTTGAAAATATGCAGTAGTTGCTAGGACACTTGCCTCAGGCGAGCGCGGTTCAGTCTTGGTGGCGTCGTCTTTGAGGTCCTGGTCCCAGAGGCGCGTGCGCGTGTCGAGCAGGTGCGCGAGGCGCGCGGCGAGGCGCGCGTCGGCGCGCAGCACGGGCCGCTCCAGCGTGACGCCCGACACGGCGCGCACGCGCCGCTGCAGGTCGCGGTTCACGATCGCGCCGAGCTCGCACTCGCGCAGCTGCCGACAGGAAACGAACATCAATATTTCAGATACCAATATTACAATCGGTAAATAGTGCTCTGATCTCTATTTCCCGTGACCACGTTATGATAGCGTTTGACAGTAATGGCTGCCGAGTAAAGGTAGACTTCCGTTGATCGCGGCTGATGCGACTGTGGCGCCATACGTTTTCATAGTGTGTACCTACTACTGACGCGAGTCGCGCGATTTATGTATTTCATACTTTCGAATTATTCTTAATTTGACGACTTTTTTTGTTGGCATGTATTGTTTCTGTTTGTATATACATACTTAATAATTTATCGTGTAAGTGTTTTGGTGTTGTTTTATGCTGTAAAGTTGCATTGTATCTAAATAAATAAATAAATAGCTACCAAAAGACGTCGAAGCAATATGGTTTTACCAAAGTTAAACAGAGGCCCAGGTGACAATAGGTATGATGACGTTAATGAGTTTAATGACTATAGTCAACATGAAACTGCAAAACTACGAAAAAAAGCCGTCGTAGGTAAATAGACTGAAAACCTGGAACCGGGTGCATTACATCAAACTTTTTTTAATATAATTAAGCAAAAAGAAGAAGTTACGTAATATTTCATTAAACACTCCACATTTTGACACTTCGTAAAAAACAACTGATTCGACCTGACGGTCATCTAGTAAACGACAAAGCTACAAACAGGCAGAGTAGTGTAGGTACTCGACCTGTATGCAATGTTTACAGATTGCCACCTGCCAAATGTTGGTTATTTTTTGCCTGTCAGTGCCATGACGGCCGAAGACAGAGGGAGCGCAGGTATGTTTTATACAATCATCAAGTTTGTGAAATAAAGGCTTGGTATACAAAAACTGCACCAAGCTTTTGAGTTCTCAGCAATGAATGAAAAGAGCATTTTATAGACGAAAGGTATAATAGAATGATAACTAGAATCAATGTAAATGAAATATATACAGTCGGCTTACAGAACCTACAAAGTAGTATAGCTGTATTTTTTACCGCGTTTTGTTATGGCAAAGTGACATATTCAAAAACAAATATGTGATGAAGTTGAGAGATAGAGATTGTGACAGAAGGATAACCAAGGTCATAAAAATCAAAGTATCCACGGTAAGGTATCCAACATCTTAACTTATAGTACTCTTTTGAAAACAAACCCTGATGTTATTGAGGTTCCAGCAGATATCCTTGATGTTAACTTCGCGGCGGAAAGTGACCCATCCCCGGCGGAACCATCGACGCTCGGGCAACGGATCGGCCAGAGCGACGCGCAAGAAGCCGCCATAGCGTTTGCACATCTGCAATTAAAGCAGTTTGTTATAAATTATAAAGCTCCTTTAAATAAACATACGTGTTCACTATATTCAAGAAAAAAAAAAAACAGCTATGCAACACCAAGGGTTTGATCATCCTGTGTAGCTACACGCCATCCGTATCTACAAAGTGTACTTACGGCTTCAACTTCTGCTTTAGTAATACTGGGTGCAAGATTCCTCAAGAATATTGAAGTAGTTTTATGCAGAGCCTTAGTGTCCTTCTTTTCTACCACCACGTCCGACACCGACTCCTCTTTTTCGTCTCCACTCTTATCTTCATTCTTTTCTGCCACCTTATTGTTCTCAATAAGCTCGTCTGTCTTTTCGATGGGTTTTGGGGATTTGGATTTGGATTTTTCCTTATCCTTGATCTTTGGTGACTTATCAGGTGTTTTGGATTTAGATTTCGATTTACGTCGCGGCGCCGCCTCCCCTTCCTCTTCGGAGCTGGATGACGAGGAACTAGACGACGAGGAGCTGGATGAAGAGCCAGGCGGTGCTGAAATATAAATTTTTAAATCATTAGTTGAGACGTCCTTTCTGTTAAAACAGTGGCCAAAGGTGGTATGTACTGGACATAGTGGTAGGTACTGTATAGTAACAATACTTACGGGGTTCTTTTTCTGGTACTACAGTTTCCGGTTCCGTGCCGGGAGCAGAGTTGAAGCGCGAGAAGAGCTTAGCTTGCTCCTGAAGCTGCCGTAGATTAGGATCTATCTCCATGGACAATGGAGCAATTGGTTTAGGTGACTCAGGTTTCTTATCCTAATAAAAGTTTTGATAACATTATTAAAGCCATAAGAAATAACAATAAAATTACAATAATAGTAAGATAAGTGTCTTCTACCTTGTCTTCTGTTATCTCAGGATCATCTTTTTCTTCCTTTACTTTGACAGCATCTACATCAATGACGATTGGTGGCTCCTCACGTTTTTCTGCACAAAATTAATTAAATATCATTCTCAAGAGTGGTTGCTCAGAACAAGTTGGAAAAAATTATACCACAGATTAATAAAATTACCTGATTTGTCATTGACTGAATTACAGTTTTCAGGTGGAGGTAGGTCTAGTGCTTTGAGGTCTTCTTCAGTGCCGCCTTCTAGTTTTATAACCACTGTGTCCAGCAACCGAATCAGTTTATCCGACTTTTCCACATCCACTGATACTTTGTCCAGTTCTTCCGACTCCAATAACTCGAGGAACATATTAAGGCGATTCTATAATTAATATTTCTATTAAATTTAACTCAGGTCAGAAAAATGATTAATGTAACTACATTATATGCTTACCTTGAGGGCAATCAGTTGCTCTTCTTTCCGCTTAACTGACTCTTCAGGATGATATTTGATCTTGAACCTAAATAAAAAAGACAACTAAATGATGCGTTACAACACGAGTATACAACATGACTAACATCTACTAGTCTTGTCATACACTCAAATACATATAGTCTTGTAGAAGCGTTTAAAGTTATATTAACTTTTATTAGTCCATAATTTAGATGTAAATAATTCACTTCTACTCAACTGGCAGACAAACATTTAGATGACCTTCCAGGTAACAAAAACAAATGCATTATTATTTTACTGTTGAACTGATGACAAATAGTACATTAGTTAGATGGAAGATCATGTCATATAAATATACCTTCATAGTATAACAGCTTCATCCATTCAGACCATTGATGCTGAAGTGCAGATAACTAAAGACCTTATACTAATTTAAAAAATATCTTCAGTCTCACCTGTTCCACACGTGTGGAATACTTTAGCCCTAAACCCTACTGTAACGAAACCCGTAGCATTGCGCGCTACGGGTCAACGCGGGATCAACTAGCTACACACACCATTTTATTATTTGTATAAAGTTTCAGTATATTTTTCTGAATGTTGTCCAGCAATTCCACGCGATTACGCGGTTGACTGTAGGGAAAAAAGGTTAAGTTAACATTTGCAGTAGGTCCTTAAAAAATTCTAAGCCTTAACCAACTAACATACATTGCAAGATGATAATAGGTTTCCAGAAAAATATTTACTTTAATGCTTAGAATCTTTTAATTACCAGCAAAGAAATAGAGATTAAAAAATAAACTGTAATTTTAGCAGATGTGCTAGTGACTCATACATGTGGCGTATATATTTTGCATGCTCACTCAATATCTTTTGGATGATGAGTGTGCACAATGCACCAAGATATTCAACAATCAAATAGGATTGTTTTTGCATAAAAATAATTTGATTTGTGAACTTTTCTGAAGCAATTATCCATAAATGAAACACACCATTCTTCATCCTTATGAGCCACAAAAAATTCATTGAGCTGTTGCCTTCTGAAGTCTAGCTTGTACTCATTGTACTTGAGGATAGCATCATCAACTGTGATGGAGTCATCTTGCGCTGCTAGGAAAGCCTTGAAGGTCATCATGGAGGGGGGACCCTCACTAGGGCCAAGGGGCAGTACAGCATCCCTAAAAATGTACAGACATAAACACAAGCTCTACAGACTATTACGTTAAACACAATTCAGTGCAATACACCATCAACCAAATGAAACAAACATTACAAAAAATACAAATACTGACATTATTGGTACAAATGTTTTAATTGGATCAAATACCCCATAGCTAGCTGGGTTAAAATTAAAGATAAATTAATTTTA
This sequence comes from Acleris holmiana, assembly GCA_949316455.1. NCBI lineage: Eukaryota > Metazoa > Arthropoda > Insecta > Lepidoptera > Tortricidae > Acleris > Acleris holmiana. Next base: position 12,244,573 of record OX438764.1, read on the forward strand.
ATTGATAAGACCCAATAAGACACAATTTGACTATGCAAAATGTGGTAACAGAATTATCAACAAGCTTAGAGTTGTTGGTATTCTGTTGCTCTGCCTACCCCTCTCTGGGAATAAAGGCGTGACGTTATGTATGTAAGACCCAATAAGTGGTGTAAGTGGTTCATAATACCCAAGAACCCCACCGATATCGATAAATCATTAACAAATGTTACATTTAACCACCAATGCTACCTAAAAACAATTATAAATATTGTATCAATAGAATCTGATTACCGTGCTGGTACGGGGGGCATTGGCTGCCCATAACCCTGATGAGCAGGATGTGGTCCAAAGTGGTCATGAGCCCAACCGTAAGAGCCATAGGCATCATGAGGCATTCCCCCATATCTTCTATCTTCCATAGGCCAATCAGGTCTGATGCGTTTATTTGGTGGCCCCTCACCCCTTATAGGTGAGTAACCACGGCTTGCATTGGCTCCACCACGATAGTCCCTGTAGTCAGGGCCGGACCGACCTCCACGTGATCTGTGCAAAGTTCAAAATTTGTAACAATAAATGTTCAAATTCCATTTAAAATAACTTGGTAACTATACAAATAAAAACTAATTATGTAAATGGTGTCTATGCAACTATCTATACTAATATTATATCTATATAATCACTACATAGTATAAAACAAAGTCGCTTTTTCTGTCCCTATATCCCTATGTATGCTTAAATCTTTAAAACCTACGCAACGGATTTTGATGCGGTTTTTTTTAATACATAGAGTGATTGAAGAGGAAGGTTTATATGTATAATACTTTAATCCGGAGCGAAGCGAGGGCGGGTCGCTAGTAGTATTATAAATGTGATAACTTTGTCAGTCTATTTGTTGCACTTTCACAAATAAACCACCGAAACAATTAAATAAAATTTGGGATGGCGATAGTTTGAATCCCCGGGAAGGACATAGGGTACTTTTTATCCCGAAAAATTTGAGGGTTCCTGAGGGAATAGCGGCAAACGACGTCAACGCGGACGGAGTCGCGGGTAACAGCTAATTATTTATGAAATAGGTATGAATCTTTTGTTCATACTAATAGATAATACATTAGAATAGGGCCAAAAAATAAAATAAGATCAATTAATTAAATGTGATGAATCTACATCAAAAGATAATTGCGGAGTATAAATATGTTTTTGGATGTAAGAACTAAGAATGCTTTACTAAGTGTGTCTAATAATAGTTCTAATATAGCTAATTATTTTATTTCTCTTATTTATACCTTACAATTAACGCAATCGAGCAACGCTTGGAAGGCCTAGGGGCTTGGGTAGGAAGTTTAGGGGTCGCATGATTTTGAGGTTGGGATCTGAAAAACAAAACGTACAATATGCGATGTACACCAAACTACTGCCACATACGCAAATATGTACCTCTCAGACCACTCTTCACGGCCGCGACCCCGTTCTTCCCGGCGATCGCTGCTCCGGTAACTGCTTCCCTCCGCAGTCCCTCTCTCACCACGAAATTTATCACGCCTCTTACGATCATATTCGTCGTCGCTGTCAGCCATAATTTAGGATACCAATGGTAATATCGTCAATTTGATACGTTAGTTGCAAATTTTGCGGTGTCAGTCAAAGACTCCGTCAAACAGTTGCGAAAATAATTTTGTAGATATCTTGCGAAGCGCAAACGTTTAACGTTTCACTCAACAAAACCACAGATTAGAAGGGTATGTCTAACATAACCACAGAATAGATAATGAATTTCTCACTTGATATGTTGCCAGGATGTCATTATACATATAAAGAAACTAAGGCCCAATAATTCTAGGGCTAATAGAGATCATGTCGCATTATAACATAATATAAAGGTATGCAATTGATGTGGCCGATTCATAAAGCTGCGTATGGATAGCGCGTACCCTGCAACGCGTAGTCGATTACGCGTACGTTGGAAGGAGCGCGTCCTCTGTGATGCACGAGTGCTGTTGGCTCGCACGCGAGCCTGTTCGCGCGGCACGCGTGCTCCAAAAGTGTACGCGTAGCTGCAGATACGGAAAGAGCGTTCCAGGATTCGCGTAACCGACTACGCGTAGCAAGGTACGCGCTATCCGTACGCAGCCTAAGCCTGGGTTCTTATATTCAAAACGTCTCGTTAAAATGTGACGTCTCGTTAAAAACTGACTCATTTTGTATGTAGCAAAATGTCAAATTTTAACGCGACGTCATGATTTAACGAGATGTTTTGAATCTAGAATTCCATTCCAGGTTCAACACGACGGCACGAAAATTTATTGTAGAATCCAAGAAGTTTATACTTACAGTGTGTAAATGGAATACGTACAAGTCATGTACATGTAGAATTTCATTAATAACTCTAACACAAAGAGCGCAATTAACTTGTAAAGGTCCCATCGAGCAGCAGTACTTGAAACCAAGTCAGTTAAAACGTAGATATGTAAGTAACAGTTAATTGCACTTTAATTGGGCTGTTTCTAATGTCACACAAATTGACCTAGTCCCAAACTAAGCTCTAGGCTTGTACTATGGGTACTAGACAACGATAAACACACTTATATAGAGAAATAAATACCTAAATACATAGAAAACATCCAAGACTCAGGAACAAATATTCGCGCTCATCACACAAATATCTGCCCTTACCGGGATTTGAACCCAGGACCGCTGGCTTCGGAGGCAGGGTCACTCCCAACTAGGCCACCGTGTCGTCAATTATTAATCATAGGAACTCATTTTGATACCTTTGAATATAAATAAATATCCTACAATCCTACAAAAGATGACAAATTGTGCTGGGATTACAAGTGTCAAAAGAAAAGTGAAATGTTATGAACGACAAACACACTTAAGTCGCAATGGGCGTGCAGTTGTACCTAATACCTAACCATGTTTTGGCCTAGCTCAATACCATAGACTATATTTAAGAGATTTTTTATTTGGCAGCCTAATTTACGACCCTGGTGACATTATGGCCGCCATTTGGTTGACCAGTTGGTGACTAGGTGAAGTGAGTTTACTTTCTACCAATAAGCGATACGACTTAGGTTTGCACCTTGAACTATTTTGTGAAGACATGTTTAATGGCCCCTAGCTATGTTTTTTATCCCTCTAACACATTAACTGAAATAGCCAGGTTAAAAACAAAAAGTCCCGATCAGAAAGTGTGATGGATAGATAGCCAAGCTTCTTGGATGAGCTAAGCAAGATTTCACAAGGTTCTACGTTCTACTCAATTACTACTACTGATTTATGATGAGTTTTGATAAATTAAAAAACCTTAACAAAAAATCGGCCCTTCAGGCTCTTTATTACCCTGATTGTTCGTAGCTGGCGCTTACGCTTACCGCTTCCAATGTTTATATGAATAAATGAAATGTATAATTGTTTAATTCGCAATTTATACCATATAATATGTTGTGCAAAATCGCAGAAGTGTTTGGGAACCAAATTCTAGCACTAGATTTCACAGGTAAGTCTATTTTTAATCTAATACCTGTATGTAACCATATTCATGCATGTTTACGTCAGGATCATAATATAACATTAGTGTTTATACTTCTTGGTTAAGTAGGGTGACCATTATCACCGCACTTGAGATATTGTGAGTAAGATAAGATACCTACTTAAGCCTACCTACCCTACCCTACCCTACCTGCCCTAGCCTAGCTTACCTACTATACTAAGTTATATTACGAAGTTAAAAATATAATACGTGTATGGAAGATACTGTAGTCTGCAGAACACAGATGTGTCTAAATAAAATGAAAACCTTTATAATTGTTGCAGACGGCGCGGGCAGCGTGGTTTGCAGATAGAGTGGCTTATACTATCGGGATGAGGGAGCGATAAATAAAATACTTGTTGTGTTACAGATTTATACGGTAGAATCTAGGGCAGAGAATTCAATCAGGGCTACAGTTATTATTACAGTAATAAAGATTAATGTGGATTCAGACTTGTCGCACGTTCACCAGGTTCACGGAATGCAGAGAAGAGATAACCACAAACAATAGCAGGAGGGCTAGCACAAGTGGTCCGCGACTTCTTTGTCGCTCGGATCTCCCTTCCTATCTAGTCTGTAACGATAGAAACGCACTGAGCGACCAGTGAGAAAATACAATTTGTGCTACCCGTACGGAAGTCAAAAAATTTAAACGGTGCCTGGGGCTCTACTTTGAAATCTGTAATTCGAACTTCGTCTATAGCTATCCCTTTTGCTCTCTTCTTCTTCTTCTTTTTTAATTAATCGCGGTCCACGCAGTGATTTCGCCAATGTCAAGTGAATAGAGTAAATCAGTAAACAGAATAAATCAAAAGTAAAAGCCGGGCATTTTTCAATCGGCCATCTTCCCTCCCCCCCTTTTGCTCTCGTTGCGTAACTAATTTGCAAAAAGTGACAGAGCGATCCGAAGTTCGAATTACGGATTTCAAAGTAGAGCTGTAGTTATTATTTACCATAAACAATAATTGCCATACGCATGAATGTTATAATAAGGATTACAGTTCACTAACAGTACGGCTAGTTTTAGCAACAACTGGATAATATAATCTTTCCTTTTTAACTGACTTCAAAAAAGTAGGAGGTTATACGTTCCATTGTATGTATTTTTTTAAGTATTTTCGATTACTCCATCAATTGCGAACCGTTTTTTTTTTTCGGTTTGATAGTGATCAACTTCCGAGGTGGTCCCATTGTCACCAAATCTGAATCTGATGAAGGGATCAGTGAGGAATTGAGGGAACTCCTCAAATATTGTAGGCAAACAGCGATTTTAGTATTTTTAGTAACAAGTCTAGCATTTGGATTCAGAAAGTATATCTTCGGGAAGTGGAACTGATGATGAAGACCACAGATGGCCATCGGAACTCCTCAAAGGTACCTATTTCAAGATTGTCGTTAATATATCTCGATTAAGATAGTTGAGCGACTACAACGAAGAATATTTAATTGTTGAAATATGACTATGACTTTCCGGCGGCGATACTTACGGCGCGCTTGAAACTTAAAGTTTCATATCAACTAATAAGTGGGAGTTCGAAACAGTGCATTTAAGATCGCTAAAAAGTTTAAAATAAAATAAATGTTTAAAAAAAACAAAAAACTGCCTATTTGATTTAGCTTATTGAACATTCATATTGAAATTTTCGAGACAGGTATAGATCTGGCGCATTCGTTTTAAGGCTACTTCTATGCCTTTAGTACTTATTCTATGGTATGGTATGGTATGGTGGTATTGTGCGATTTTAGCGTAGCTGTAGCTATACTGTCTCATTTTGGCACACTGAATCCCAATAAGACTGTGCATATCAGCTTACAGATAGCTGATATGTTGCCTTTTATTTTATGGCTCTTACTACGCCTTTAGTTCTTATTCTGTGAATACGTTACGATGAAGTTGGGTAAACAAAAGAATCGGTCATAGTAATTAACAAATCGTCAATTTTGACAGACCGTAATTTACCTACGCTCCGTTAAGGGTGAAGCCAGACGAGCGAGTCGTGTAATTTCGGTTACGTAATTTCTGCCTCGTACAAAAGTCCAATTCATTTTGCTTCGCCGTGTGAACTAAACAGGAGTTTTGTATGAAACTGAAAATAGAAGAAATTACGCTACTCACAACTAAAATAATTACGTTTGTCTGGCTTCACCCTAAGCTCCTGTGGGGTCACTCCCTAAAGTAAAACAAATGAAATCATAAAAAAAAACTTTTTATTACAATCAATGAGTTACCAATACATTGTGTGGACCAATACAACATAGAACCCAGAGCAGCTGTGTAAACGTAGAGGATTTATAAACGAAATTGATAAAGTTTTTACAAATACAAATACAAATACAAAGATAAAGTTTTTACTTTTCAACTCCCGGCTATTTAAGCCTTTACGCAGGCAGTTAAAAAGACACATTTTTCTTGATTTAGTAACGTGTGAATATTGTACAAAATAGAGACTTACGAAGTTATAAGTAAGTAGCTTTGTTAAAAACAAATAAAGTATCCGTTTCTTTAACAGGAAATAGAAAGCAATATAAGATATTATATTGAAGTAAATTTAAATAATATTTTGGTAACTCAGTGCCTATTTACAACGCAAGTGTTCTAGTAATTCGTTCTTGTTGTTCAACAAATAGATAGGTAGCATTGTATAGTAACAAATAGAGCCGGATTCGTTACTTGCTGTGTTAGGGCACATACGAGATACCACAAAAGGTATCTAAGACGTTGTTCTTGTTCACACTAGCAGCCAAATCGCAATGTGACTAGAAACAATATTTTACATACATTTTGTTGCTTGCAGGCAACTGGACGGTTGGCCGCAATGTGGGGAATCGAACAGTTTGACGTGTTTTAGAATCGTTAGACTCCGCCGCCATTTTCCAGCAGTTTACATACCTACTCTATAGTTTTTACATACATACGCTTGATTTTACACATCAGTTTCTAAACGACTTTAGATCTATTTTCTAAAGATCAATTACCTATTTAAATTATATACGGGGGCGGTTTCCAAAAAAAGTGTACATATCGTTAAAGACAAAATTAAGAAAATTTTACTTTTTTCCATTTCGTCACGAAAGTTAACGTATCTAAATGTATGGCTTACATAAAAATATCTTATTAAATGCCACTGGACATTTCGTCAGATTATTAGGAAAATAAAAGACTAGTTTACAATTTTAAATGCAAATTATACCTGCTAAGATATTCACCACGCGCGTTTCTGGCAAACCCAATGATTTTGTTCTTGAATGCACTTAGCAAAAGCGGTCGTTGCGATTCACACTTCCTACCTAGCCTTATTTGACACTTGGCCGCGCATGCAGATTGACAGTTCAGACGCAGTTGATGTCGCCATTAGGGGCATCGCCGCCGTTTGGTTTAGACATACCTTCTAATCTGTGCCGTTTGGCTGTTACAGAGAAGGTGACAGACACATAGTGGAGATTGTCCTACCCCAGGTCATGTCCGCTGCAAGCTCTGGTACAGCCGGCCGATACAACCAGTTTAGGAGCAGTTGATCTATAGTGGCGTTGTCGCAGTTGTTGTAACTATCACAGATTCTAGGCTAGTACGGGATTTCGCATTCAACCTTGTGTATGCCGCAAGGCGCGCAACTCCCGGCGTAGCTATTAGTTCAGGAGCAGTTGGTCTCATCAGTAGCGTCGCCGCAGTTGTCGTGACCGTCGCATCGGAAAGCCCCGGGCACGCAGCGACGGTTGCCGCACTGCAGCTCGCGCTTGCCACAGCTGCCGGCGCAGCCGTGCGGCTCGTCGCTGCCGTCGGCGCAGTCCGCAAAGCCGTCGCAGAACCGGACTCCAATTATACACTCGCCGTCGGTGCACGTGAATTGGGAATCTGGGCACTCTGTGCAAAAACAGGATCAATTATTATTATTAATTTAGGCTACAATTGTTATTTAAACGGATAGGAACATTTTGTTACAGTTCGGCCTTGGAAACGCTTGTTTGTTTTCTTGACTTGTAAATAAATTTTACAAGTTTATTGTAGGCAGAACGTGACAAATCCAGAAATATGTTTTACTTAGATTTAATTTTATGCATGGATTTTAAGACTGATTTATATTTATGATTGATTTACAATAATTGAAATCAATTACAATCGCGTTCGAGAATGAAAATTTAGAAATTAAAAATTGCAGGCAGGGTTAAATTACTTTTTTGAGATGATGGATTTTTCAAGAATATCCTGAATAGGCCTAGGCCCCTAGACGGTATATACGCGATACATCAGATCAATGTATCCAATACTTACCTACCTACAACGGAAAGGAATTCTACTTAATATTAACAACAAGAACTGTTAAAAATGTGTTGTACAAGTGTTGTAACTGTTTGATAGAAATTAATTGTTACATAATTCTTTTTTCTTTTTTATCTCTTTTTATGTTAAGGAGAAGGCACACGAGCACTCAAACCACCTGATGGTAAAGGGAATCTGAGACCCATAGACAATTGAATTCTCAAGACTATAATCCTAAGACCTCAAATGCGTTGCCAACCCTGAGGACTAAGGGTGGAATGCCTCTATGCTAGTAATTTCACCGGTTGTCTTATCCCCACACCGGAACACAACAATGCGAACACTTTGCTTGGCGGGTGGTTAATGGATAAGATGGTGGTAGCGATTCGGACGGACCCTGCACAGGGTCCTACCACCACTATTATTTTCAGATGTTGTGTATCTAATATATTATATATTATGATTATTATATTATTATATTATTATTATTATATTATTATTATTTTATTTTTATTATTATTATATTATAGTAAACTCAATCAATGATACAAATTCAACTATAATTTGTCATCTATCGTTTTTGGAATGGCAACACACAACGAGTGATCGATTATGTTTTTGTACTGATACGAATATCGCACTGGGCTGGGATTCTACACGGTAATAACGATATCGTCTTTGACATGTTTCCGTATTGTCAACGTTTTGATAACTCTTATGTCATTTACAATTATAGCCACTGTGATATTAATAATGATACTAAAACACCCAAACGCGATATCGTTATAGCAGTAGAATAGAGGCCCTGCCCAAGTAACACGTAACCTGTATATTAACCAAAGTGGATATGGATTTATGTCCTAAAGTCCGAATAACACTTTTAATTGGCATTGGCAAAGATAAAATAGTTTTTAATAGCATTTGGTTCGTTACGAAATGCTTAAAGCTATACTATACTCTTAAATAAAGGTTAAACTCCTACTAAAGCATCGGGTATTTATAATATACAGCCACTTAAATAGCTTTTACACTTACACAAAGGTTAAAGTCTTATAATAGTAATTTGAAAAGCCCAATACATTAAATAAGCATTTACGTAATATTTTATCCAGCACTGGGCTGTAGTGGCTAATTTTTAAGATTAAAAACTTTGTAATGATCTGTGCTTGTGTTCATTTAATGCTAGTCCTATAGTAACATTAACTAAACAATTTTATTAATAAAATCTTAACTCCGTTTTCTTCATAATCGGTTTCTTCAATAAAGCTTTTAGTCGTATTTTGATAAAGAAATGTATTTTTATTATTTCAAGGAATAATTACATCGTAATTCAATTTTGCAAGTGGTTATTTTAGTAACATCGTGAATTTGTGTGCATATTATGCGTGTTATATTTTGTCGCCATGGATAAAAACGATTGGAAATAAACTAAAAGAACAGACGGAATCAAAAGAAAACAAAAAAAATAATATTCACGTTTTGTTAATAATAAAATAATAAATAATGGCAGCAAACATTATAATGTACGTATGAAGTGTTGCAATATACCTGAACACTATTATTGAGTGTCTTATACTTTGGTAAACAGGCTCAAAGTATTTTGTTTAGCTATAGTAAGATTAACAGCATTATTATACATTCGTTGAATGCGTAAAGCATTTATATGTATTATCTGACGCCATTTGCTTTCTGTTTCCCCTTCTTACGGAAACAATTAAAGTGATTAAAAGTATCTAAAATCTGATTAAAAGAGCACTTTCTATAATTTTACTTTATGCGCGGTGCCTATAGAACCCACTTTATTCATTAAACTAAGCTAAGAGCTTATAATTTTACAAAACATATGAAGAGTCGATTATAATTTTCTATATTTTTTATAATAAAAAGCACTATCACGAGGGCGGGTGGAAATATTACCACAAAACGTAACATGTTTTCACAGTAAACTGACATCCGCAGCTGAATTTCACCAAATAACAGAAAATAAAGTTTATTTACCATTCAATATTAATTTTCACAATTATTTACTCGCGAATCTTCATGCTCGCCTGCACCAAACTCACAATAAATACTAAATTTAACATAACTTTTTTTAAATCTACATACATACATACATACATAACATCACGCCTTCATTCACAGAGTGGGGTAGGCAGAGCTACAGAAATACCAACAACTCTAAAGACTTACTGTTTTTTAAATCTATGGAGAAATTTTTTTCTACAAAGGAAATAAAACAATTAGCATTTGAATATGTTCCCATTTAGAGATTGTATTTTAATAAGGTGTATATTGGCTGTACTATGGTCGCAATAAATGCTTTAAGTCTAGTGATTTGTTCTTTACCGACTTCAATAATAACTTTATGCAATCATTGTAATGCTACTAAGCAGCCTTTATAAAGCTCAATGCTGTATAATTTGGGGCCCAAATTGCTCTTAAAAAGCTGTAGAAAAGTAAATACAGCTAATATAGGACTTGCATATAATGCTTTGCGCGTCAATTAGTGCTGTTGTATGTTTTTTATAATGGTGTTTTGTGTTACTTGGGTGGTAGGGTATTTCCTTAAAGCTGTAAATGTTGGCATTAATTAGGTAAAGTTCGAGTCTGAGCATGACGTTACGGCTGACGGCTACATTTACTAATTGTGACTTAATTTAATGTTTCCTTCTGAATGCGGCCGCTCGATGGGATTATCGTACAATATTATCTTACTAGCGACCCGCCCTCGCTTCGCTCCGGATTAAAGTATTATACATATAAACCTTCCTCTTCAATCACTCTATCTATTAAAAAAAACCGCATCAAAATCCGTTGCGTAGTTTTAAAGATTTAAGCATACATAGGGATATAGGGACAGAAAAAGCGACTTTGTTTTATACTATGTAGTGAAGAAGGTAATCAGTTCTTTTTTTTCAAGTTACCGTGAACTGTCATTTCAATATTACATTTGATGACGATGTAGACATAATGAATAGGGGATCCTGTTAGGTGTAATAACACAACTGGATTTATATTCGTAACGTAACCCAGTTCCGAGGCAGCGAAATGGGGGTCACTTCAATTGACTTTACACACCGCGTTTAATGTCAATTCGCCTACGTACAAGATTGTTATAGTTTCACTACGGTAAAAAATCATCATTAGGTTCAATAACCCTCCTTTTAACGCAACAATTTTTTTGAGTCATCAAAAATTCGGACGTAAAAAATTGCTATATGTGTATACCTATATAGGGCTGGATAGTTCAGCGCAAAACCCAAAATAGTGATGAATCATGCTAGTAAAAGTCGTCCGAAAACGAGATATCACGACATTTCATAATTTTGGGAATGTTGTATCCTGGTTCACAATTTTCGATATCAAGACCACAGTTATTAGAATTTTTTAGTTTCGATTTCTGTCAAAGAAAGCTGATTAAATGTGCTTTAAGATTTTTTTAACAAAATTAATAAATTTGTTATGTTACTGGTAAAAAATACCTTAGCCTATTTGTTAAAAATTTGGTTACAGAACTATCAACAAATCTTTGTTGTTGGTAATTCTGTAGCTCTGCCTACCCCACTCTGGGAATGAAGGCCTGATGTTATGTTTGCATGTATGTAATAAATTATTAGCAGTTTTTTAAAAATTTTCTCTTCAAATTTAAAGTATAGGAGTCTGAGTTTTCCTTCCAGCAAGTTTGACATCGCACTGTCTTGTACTATTACAACTTATTCTGTGGCACGGTGTAAAAAAAAATGTATCATATTCATAACCTGTAGTTCTGTTTTCTTAAAAAATTGCCTGTTTAACAGAGATTTTAAAATCATATAAGGATCAAGTTTATTGATTAGAGCAGCGAAGTTATTATTAAGTTTGTCCAACACAGACTGAGTTCTATCAAACTATCGAATTTAAATAACAACTTTTGCTTCCGTTTAAAATCAAATGACATGGTTTAAAATATTTTAAAAGACGGTTTACGTGAATTTGAAATACAATGACATTACGAAAAAAGGTAATAACTTACATTTTCTTAAATTTAAAGCAAGTGTTCAAATTGCTTGCCGCTAGCCTTAATGCAGGCTCTGCAGCGTTTCATAAGCGACCTCTTTGTAGGGAGGCATATCGTCGCTCACCAATTTGTGAGCTAGCTTTTGCGATACGATAATCAGCTTTATTTGAAAGCAAATTAAACTGTTAAATTATATGACTGTGGTCGTGGCATTGAAAATGGTGAACCAGAGTACCGCAATTCCAAATTTTTTAAAAGGTGACATAATATCTCGATTTTGGTGCGACCGGACACCCTGTAAAAATGTATATTATATATTGTATTGAATGACCAAGGTCAAACACGCACAAACGTAGTTTCAATAGGTACTTAACTATGCGCTAAGCAGTAACGAGTAAAGTTAGAATCCTCGGTGAGTTTGTCGACGACTACGGGTCTAAGTTTCCCCAGCAATTAGCTAGATAATAAGGAGGTAGTGTTACCTGTCGTGCAGTTAACTTCGTCATAGCCATCCCAGCAATCGATGACCCCGTCGCAGAGCTTGTTGTTGGGAAAACAGGATATCGACTGCCCACAGCGAAACTCCTTCGTGAGGTCACACTCTGAAAAAGTAAATAAATAATTTTACTAACTCAGTGCTTGGATTAGACAACAACAAGATGAAAAACATCCTAAATTTTCATGTGTACGCTATGTTTAAATTTATTTACCTATAAAAGAAAGTAACCGTCCACAGTAGCCATCGTGGTCGTGACTAAGGTACGTTCTGAATATTAATTATTAACGGGATTATCATTGAATTAATAGACAAACTCCTGCGTTGCCGTATTAAAATTTTAAATATTAAGGTGCCCTTAATAGGAAATCCTAATGGTTCATTATAGCGAAGATAGGTACTTAGTTTGGTTACATAAATATGTGTCGAAACTTGGCGACAAACAACCGATTCCTTGCTTACCAGTGAAGCATATAAACAATCAGATTAGCCCATAGTCCATACTGACCGCAGTGCATTTCGTCAGACTTATCGTAGCACTGCACGGCGCCGTCGCAGCGCGCCGAGGACGCGACGCACAGGCCGTTGCGGCAGCGCCACTCGCGCGGGGAGCAGGTCACCAGGCTCAGCAGCCGGCACACGCGCACCCCGCGGCCTCGGTCCACCAGCTGACAGGCCTCGGTCTCTAAGGCGCACAGCCCACCACAACCTACGAACGAATAGAGCGTGTTGTTCTTTCAGCTACATCTTTGCATTAATTCTGCCAAGCCAAATTGCTAAGAAGAGTACTAGTAGGTATTACATTGCCTGATCGCTTATTATTATTGAATACAATATTTCTCATGCTATTCCTTTTAAAAGGGCTAGGCCAAACTTACCAGTAGGGTCGTCAGCGTCAATAGCTTTCTTACAGTCCGGAGCCCCACTATTCTCGTCAAGCATACATATTTCATCTGTTTGGCACGAGCAGAAACTCTGCGACACAATATCTCTGTTTATAATATCTTTTGGTCTTTGGGTTTCTTTGCTTTTACTAGAGTTTCTAGGGTAAGTTCTTATATTTTTGCGTATTTTTGATATGACATTGTTGATTAAAGTATTATTTTCTGTGGTACTGCTGAATACCTCTGTAGTCAATGAGATTTCTGTGACAATTTCCGGCAATTGGGCCGACGGTAAAGGTATGACATTTGTGACTGCAGGGGAAGTTTGATTTAAAATTATTGTTTGAGTTGGCACTACAGTTGTACTGATTACTTTCGTTAGACGTGTAAAACTAGGAGTAGTAAAATTTACCAAAATGAAACTTATCACTACAATAGCAACAATCATTACACTTATTGAGCACGCCTGGATCTGAGTCCGCTTTTTGGCGGGGTCAGCCAGAGCAAAGTTCACGACACACCCGATGCCTTTCAGGCTCTTTCTCAGTCTTCGCGGATTAATTTCATTAGGCTGTGATTCATAAGAAGTAAATTTTTGGCGAAAACTTGAGTCTATTTGATGAGATATTGACGGGATGCAACGGTTAATCTCTACCTCGGTGGTAGCAGACTCTCTCGTAGAACTGCTTCGGTATGAGAAGATTTCTGGACAATTATGATCACATATTGGATCCCCCTGAGCTTCTTCTAACGCCGAGTTTGTCATACATGGTTTTATATTTGGAGTGGAATGGTCGTTAGGTGTAAAAATGGCCTTTGGAGATTTTATTTCATATTTTCTCATCTTTCCTTTACAAGTATAACAATATGTGATAGGTCTATCGTCGCTTGGTCCATTGTTCAATATAATTCGCCTCAAGTTGCTATTTGACCAAAGGTGGGAGCAGTACAGTTGATCCCAGTTGGATGTTGAGGCGTCTGTATCAGTATCACCGCCTATTTCTCCAGAATAACTATTCGAGAGAGTCATTATAGCCGATAACCTTTGTTTATCGTCATTTTACAATCTGCAAAAGAGATAATGGGTGCTTAGAATACAAGCTAGTGTAGTAGGTAATTATGTACGTGTGTACTACAATTCGTGACGTAACATTATACTTTAGAAGGGTAAGGGCTTTTTGTACCTAATTAACAAAATGTAAACGATACGGTTAAGCTCGTAAGGGGGTTTAATGTGGCAATTTAAATACCAGCTTAAGTTCAAAGGATATAATGTTGCACAATAAAAATTCTAAATTGTTGTAAATTTTTCACCTCCCAAAAAAAAGAAGGATGTTATAAGTTAAATGTGTGGGTCTGTCCATCTGTGTGTCTGTCTGTGGAATCGTTGCTCCCAACCAGACCGATATGGGCCTATTCGTTGCGTAGATGCGTTTTTTTAAGAAAACTGATTTAATCGGGATGGTTTTTAATTATAGGTTTCATGAAAATCGGTTGAGCTGTTTAAGAGATAAGATAACAGCTCTGAAAAAAGGGCCGCCGTTATATCGGTGTTTATTATCTATCTAAATGTGGTTACAGAAATATCAGTAAGTCTTTAGAGTTGTTGGTATTTCTGTAGCTCTGCCTACCCCACTCTGGGAATGAAGGCGTGATGTTATGTATGTATGTATGTATTATCTATCTAATAATTGTCTGATGTCGTGTTACGTTCACTTCGCTCGTTCGGCTCCCAGGTGCCCCGGGTTCACTCCCTTTGGTATTCGTGTGATAAACACTAATATTTTGTTTCGGAGTCTTAAATGTTTTCTATTTATTTAGTATTAATTGATGCATTAAAATAAGTACGTGTTAAATGTATTACAACAAAAAATTAAGGTTTTTTTTAAGTTTCATTGCATTACAATTGCAACTAGGTAGGATATAGATTGTATGAACTATGTGATGTGTGTTGTTGACTAAAATCCACATAAAATCACACATCACACAAATGGGGCACCTTTTTCAAGTCATTTGCTAGTTAACTAAGTGTTATTATAGCAGTCGCTATCGTAAACATTCTCGAAGCGAATTTCACGCGGCAATATTTACGTCGTGAGCACGCTTAAGATTATTATAATTATTATCTTCGTTTATATTTCTTACTTTCTCACGTTTTACACATGCCTATCATTTAACTGGGTTTGTAAGCTGCTGCTTACATAGGAAAGATATTATACAAAGATAACCTTCCGCTTAATAAGGTCATGAGTAAAAAAATGAGATCGTATTACCTATTACTTCAAATAGATACTTTTTGCTCGCAAAATTAAAAAAATCTTGTAAGAAGGCAGTTATGTTTTAATTAAATGTATAAGATTGAGATTAGATGGCCACATTAAGTTATAGTCTAGAGTCCAAATAACCTACCACGTAACTTAACGGTAACCTACATAATACGATCAGCTGAGATTAGGATCCTACAAACGTACTCGCGAAATAGCGAAAATTAATCCGAAATCTACTTACATGGTGTGATGAGATTGTTTATTAACTTGACACTAACTAGCACATTTTTACTATTTAAAAAAAATATTGTCTGGATATGGAAGCGTGTGGACGTCAGCGTGCTGGGCAGCCGCGGGTCTTGTGGACGGGGCCCCGTTACCCTGACGACGTTGAAACAACCACTAACAACCCCTTGGAGCGAGACCTAACAGGAAAAAGACAAGCATACCAAACACTTAATGTTGAAAAGAGATAACTGTATGGGGGTTGGTAACGTACTGTACTGGTGCCAGTGACCAAATAGGCCTGTGCTCACCCAAGAGTGACGCATTTTATGTTCGAGCGAGCCAACTGAACCAACATCTGTTCCTTTTAACGCCCTTAAAGTGCGTCAAGTAAGTAATAAATGCAGGTGTGCTGATGTCACGGAATAAAAGTTTACTCAATGCTTCGAAAACTTATAATAAACGAAATCGTCATGTCAGTGTACATTAGTATCCAATGGTTTAAGGTAAACTTGGTATACGAGTACCTCTTTTATCACGTAAATGGTTAACTAACAGTTAGTGAAGTTCTTGAAACAAATTGCTTGTAGCTATAATATTTAGGGTATGGATCAAGGTCTATAGCTGACTATCGTTATCATCATCAGTAGGCCATTTCTTTCGTTATCAATTAGAAGACGTTATTTTTTTCGGAGGTTTTATTCCTTCTCCGTAATAATTGCAAACGGTGAGATAAGCAAGTAATTGTCATTCATGAGAAAGAAGAAATACAGGGAACTCCTCAAATATTATCTAAAGGCATAGGTACATATTGCAGCGGTTTTAGTATTTTCAGTAACAACGTCAGCATTCGCATTCATTAAATATCACTTGGTGAAGTGGACCTGATGATGAAGACCACAGAAGGCCACCGGAACTCCGGGACTACCTATGACTGTCATATTACAGGATTTTGAAAATTGAGTTAAGTATGCTATAACGTCACTAATGGCCATATTAATAAACTCGTCTCGGTTTAAATGCCAATCTCAAGATACGTCAAAGTAAACGTCAAACCATAGAAAACTGTAATTTTTGACATTTATCTTGAAACGGGCATTTTAACCGAGATCAGTTTATTAATACGGGGCTTAAAGTACTCTGTGCTTGAAGCGACAACGTCATTCAATCAGTACTACGCATAGTTTCAGCACATTGGCGCCAGTGACGTTGTGGTTTTGGCGCGAATTTAAAACCTAAATGGAGAAACAACGTATGATTGGTCAGTTGCGCGCAGCCCCCCGCAGGTGATGAAGGGTCTTGGAGGTACAACGTTTTTAAAATGCAATTGTGACCTTTTTATTTTATGATTCTGGAGCAATAATGACTCAAAATACAGTTGTGACATTGTGAAACTATTTTCTTAGTCTGTTTTTTCTCTACTGATAAGATTGATACACTGTCACAGAATAGATAATGGTACAAGTATACTGACAAAAATAATGTTGTTTTACGAGAAAATACCTATTTCTTAATTTTTTGATTTACATTTATTATAACTTTGTCATAAATGCGTTTATTATTTAAGCTTAGTGCCACAATGTCACAATTTTAAAGTACTGATATTTTTTTTTTTACATTTAAACTTATTTTTTTTTCCTTATTAATAAGCTAAAAGTATCAGTATATAGTAATATAGTATTAAACATTCATCTTTTCTAGATCATAAAGTATAATCATTTTATTCCCCACTAAGTCTTCAATGCTTCTTTTGGAAAAATGTATTTTTGCATAAATATGACAGTGCTGCACCGTGGTTGCGATATGACTATGACTTTCCCGCGGAGTATTGCTTGAAATGTGCTATATTTTGTTATTAATTGAGAATGGGACTACATAACAGCATATTGTGATCACTACAATAAATGTTTAAAAAACCAAAACCGCCTTCTAAAATGCATGAAAAAGAAACTTTTCAAATCCCACAATATTTTTAGCAAAAGCCGACTTCAGTTGGACTGACCATTACCTACTAAATTAAGCAAAGCAATAATAAAAACTAGACTAAAAGAGTGTCTTCTCAACTTGCCATGATTGAGTATGCATGTGGGTATGTATATATGTGTTTGGGAGCGTGCATATTATTGCGTTGCTATGTTATACTATATTACGTGTGTGTGTGTGTGACATATACATATGTGTTGTGTCTTTGTGGCCCACTAAGTTGTTATTTGTTTGCATAGGATAAGTTTAATAGGTTAAGTTGTATAAAAACTGAGCGCGTCTCGCCATCAAACGTAACAGTTTGGCGGGAATACATATTTATAGTAGCTATGTAAGTTATTATATGAACAATTTTGTTTTTTAAAAAAAAACAAGCTTTTTCTTGCGTTATGAAGGCGGTATTTGATTTTTATATAATTATTTCTATAGCGAAAACATACTAACACTAATAAACGTGTGTTTTCTATAATACACTAGTAAACTTCTTGGCCTGATTGTGCAAAATGTGGTTACAGAATTATCAACAAGTCTTGAAGGAGATGTTGATATTTCTGTAGCTCTGCTTACGGCTTACCCCACTCTGGGAATGAAGGCGTGATGTTATGTATGTATTTCTATACCACACATACATAAAACAAGCTTTTTCTTGCGTTATGAAGGCGGTATTTGATTTTTATATAATTATTTCTATAGCGAAAACATACTAACACTAATAAACGTGTGTTTTCTATAATACACTAGTAAACTTCTTGGCCGGATTGTGCAAAATGTGGTTACAGAATTATCAACAAGTCTTGAAGGAGTTGTTGGTATTTCTGTAGCTCTGCTTACGGCTTACCCCACTCTGGGAATGAAGGCGTGATGTTATGTATGTATTTCTATAGCTTTTGCCCGCGACTCCGACCGCGGGCAAAAGCTGTAGAAATACATACATACAAAGCGTTTTAGTATCGTTTTTAACTCGGCCGCCATTACTGTCCAGTAAATAAGAATTATCAAACCGTTGACAACACGGAAACACGTCAAAGGAAATATCTATTTTACCGTGATCATAACGATCCTATGTCCTTCACTGGGCCTGAAACTATCTCCATTCTCCATACCGAATTTCATCTAAATCGGATCAGCAGTTCAAGCGCGAAAAGGTAACAGACAGACGGACAACAGTGGAAACTCGCACTCAAATTAATATAAACCTTCACAACCGAATTGATTCGGGAAAAAATTAACAGTGCGATGTAGGATTGAGCTTGATCACTAAGTTGCCACCTTGGGACGTTTTGTAGACATTTTAATGGGCGCTAGATTGTGGTAAACCGTAAAAGTCCTCTTTGCTGTTCGGTCGCTTTCTATGTAGCACTATTTTATGTTGTTATAATAGACAGCCCGTGTTCATGCATTTGAGTTTGAATTGATATAAACCCTCAATAAATATCCGATAACTTTTTTATATACAAAATGTAACCCCCCCCCCCTTTACCCCCTTTAATAGCAGAAATGCGTCATAAAAAGTATCAAATAATGTTCAGGGTCTTAATGTATGTTTATATTTAATTTCATGTACTTAAATCTTTCCCGTAGATTTTGAGTAGAAAATGCACAACCAGACAGACAGACAACAATTCTAAAAATCATTGATTCGGTTTTAGTATCATTGATGTAGTCTTTTCCACTTGTTTTTTTAGGGTTCCGTATTCAAACCCTTATAGTTTCGCCATGTCCGTCCTTCCGTCCGTCCGCAGCCTAGCTCAGAGACTCTTAGTACTAGAAAGCTGTAATTTGGCATGAATATAAATATTAGTCACGCCAACAAAGTGGCAAAATAAAATAATTAAAAAATTTTTTTTACTGTAAGTACCACCCCTACACATAATGTGGGGATGTATTTTTTTTTCTCGTCTACGCCATAGTGTGGGGTGTCGTTGGATAGGTCTTTCAAAAACAACTACTACAAATACAAAAAATCTGAAAATAAAATAAAATGTAAGTAAAGTAGATATCATTGGTTCTTGAGATACAGGCGATTAAAGTGTTTATACCTACTAAAACCAATTAAGACATTTTTGGACCTACACACTAATATTTATAACCAAAAAATGGTTAGTTTCGATGTCCCTATAGTTTATAATGAGACAAAGTTTTTTTTTCATAGGTTTTTGAGAAGAGCGAGGTGGACAGTTCCATTAATTGTTTCCTAAATTTGAAACACTTCAGATAATGTTATTTAAGCATGTTGCGAGAGTGCAAAGCTAATTTGATAAATCACCCCGGAAAGTGTTAAAGGAAATGTTTTGCAACACTCACTTATTTTATAATACCTTTGTTGAATGACGTCGCGTGCGCAGAAATCGCGCGAGTTGCTTGTTCCCGGAGTGGCTTCGTCTGCGTAATCTTACTGCTTACTATATATTAATATATATTTGTAGTTGTGTGTATAAAATACCTTGTGTGGTTGCCGGGATAGAATAGTGCCATTATGTCTTCCCGTAGAAGTCGAAAGAGGCGACTAAGGGAATAGGGCTTGTAGTGCTGTTAGGTTAATGATGAGCTTGCAACCTGCCACTAATACACTGGTAAACTTCTTGGCCTGATTGTGCGAAATGTGGTTACAGAATTATTACGCAGGTTGTTATTTCTGTAGCTCTGCCTACCCGACTCTGGGAATAAAGGCGTGATGTCATGTATGTATAACATAATAATTATTATATATATATATATATAATATACAGTTCCCGAGGGAATAACCGACATCTACGCGCAAGGCGTCGCGCGCAATAGCTAGTAATAATATAAACTAAGTTGACATAAAAGCCTGGGCTTCTATTCTAGGGTTAAAACTATATCGCGTTTGACATATTTTAGGGCCTGTTATTTGATCAGTAGTAACAAAACTAAATTAATGGTTAAAATTCGAAAAAACAATCGAAAATTTGACACATTACCTTTGTTTTAGTTAGGTTTTTTTAACAATTACAGGCCCTTAGTATCGTTTTTAACTCGGCCGCCGTTACTGTCAAGTAAATAGGAGTTATCAGAACGTTGACAACACTGAAACATATCAAGGGCAAAATCGTTTTTAGGGCTCCGTAGTCAAACTAGGAACCCTTATAGTTTCGCCATGTCCGTCCGTCCGTCCGTCCGCAGCCTAGCGCAGGGACTTAGTACTAGCAAGCTGGAATTTGGCATGAATATGCATATTAGTCATGCCAACAAAGTGGTGCAATAAAATGTAAAAATATTTTTTTTTAGGTTTCCTTCCCTACACGTAACGTGGGGATGTATTTTATATTCTATAGTGTGGGGTGTCGTTGGGTAGGTCTTTTAAAAATAGTGGGTTTGTGAATACAGTTTTTCGATTAAGTAATCCGTTTATGAAATATTAAGCTCTAAAGTGCTAATTTTTGTTAGACTCAAGTCCCCCCCATCCTAAACTACAAATAGTACTAAAAATGAGAAAAAAAACTTAAATGAAAGAACATATGTATAACGAATTTTAAAGGAAAAATTCCCCGATTAAGTAGACATTATTGGTTCTTGAGATACAGGCGGTCGAAGTGTTTATACCTACTAAAATCATCTAGGACGGCACCAGTTGACTTTAAATAGAAAATTAGTTAATACTTGTTGATTTTTATGTTTGTAGTACTTAATGGCTTCGGAACCCTACACTGAGCATGGTCCGACATGCCCTTGCCCGGTTTTACCGTGTAGAAGCCCCTGATCTTTTGATTTCAATTGTTATAGATAAAGTAAAGTTAATCTCAAGGGAAGTGGGAAATGGCGTAATTATGCGTCAAACCAGCTAAAGAAATAAAAGCCAGCACATCATAGCGGTAGACCCCAAGTAATTTACAAAGTTTTATTCTCTTAGGATCTTGGTTAACAAGCTTGCTAAAGAGTGTTTCAAGATAACACGACAGGAGCTCTATTATTCTACTCAGTAAAGCCATGTTGCCTTTGACATGTTGTCAAATTGTCAATGTTATATTTGCTCTTATATACTTGAAGGTAATGGCAGCCGAGTTAATTAATAACAATACAATAACATGTCAAATGCAATATTAATAGAGGGCCTAGGCCTAAAACGACATTGCGTTTGACGTGTTTCGTATCGTTTTAACTCGGCCGCTTTACATGAAATAAAAAAAAATCAAAACGTTGACCGTACGGAAACACCTCACAGCTGGTCAAAGACAATATCGTTTTTAGCGTGTAGAATCTCAGCCCATCTCATCTCTTGCGAATGTTTACTACAGTGTCGGATCAACTGATCACCGACTCTTTTATTATCATGCGAAAGTGCGTGATATAATAATAGTAAAAAAATATATTTACAAAAAATATGTAGGAAAATTAAGATATTTACAACAGAAAAGAACATGGAACTGTACAATCAGCATCATAAATTGCTATACGCTTTAGTACCTACGTAGTGATTTTAATTTCATGTTTAAGATAGGTACTGACTTTGTCTTTCGACATGAATTTGTCTAAGGTGTTGAAGCGACCAGATTGTATAGATACACTACGTATTTATGACCGTATCTACTACAAAAAATAAAAATCAACTATAGATCAGGGCCGAGATTCTACACGGTAATAACGATATCGTATTTGACGTGTTTCCGTATTGTCAACGTTTTCATAACTCTTATGTCATTCACAATAATGGCGACTGTGACATAAACGATTCTAAAACACGTCAAACACGATATCGTTATAACGCAGTTGTATAGAGGCCCAGAGTGTTGAGACTTCCGTCTGTCTGTAGTTTTTGGGGATTCTCGGTCAGGAAGGAATCTGTATAGTTTCGTCATGCCCGTCTGTCCACGGTTTTACTCAGAGACTCTTGGTACGCAGTAATTTTTCAAATCTATACATTTAACTTATGACTTACCTAGTAACAACAGAGCGGGAGTAAATCCGTCGCAATGCATAAGAATAACTAATTACATAAAAAGCGGCCACGTGCGAGTCGGACTCGCCCATGAAGGGTTCCGTAGCAGCAACACGATATATGACGTATTTAAAAAAACTACTTACTAGATCTCGTTCATACTAATTTTCGGTGGAAGTTTGCAGGGTTAATGTACATCATAGTTTTTTTTTTAGTTTTATCATTCTCTTATTTTAGAAGTTACAGGGGGGATACACACATTTTACCACTTTAGAAGTGTCTCTCGCGCAAACTATTCAGTTAAGAAAAAGAATATGTTGAAACCTCAATATCAATTTTGAAGACCTATCCATAGAAGCCCCACACGTATGGGTTTGATGAAAAAAAAATGAGTTTGAGTTCTAAGTAGGGGAGAGCGGGGCTGAAAGTGCCGATTTTCATAAAACACAAAATTGAGCTATGAAAATAGTGTATATGTTGTGTGGCTTACACACACCTTTAAAGAATGGTTATTAAAGTTTCTGAATAGTGATATTATTTTGTGCATCGTTAAACAGTTTTCAAATAAAATCATTTTTTATGAGATCGATCGGAACGGATCAACTTACCCCACTATGGGGCTGGTTGTTCCGTCCTTTTGAAATACAAACTTATCCTTAAAACAATAAATCTCAGATCACACATCAAATCACACGCTAAAGGAGTATTTTGTAGTTCGTCAAAATATGTGTTTATTTTGTGTGCACTATCAACTCAGTAAAAAAAAAATCAAAGGCAAAAAGGTATTATTTGGTGGGGTTCGTTGTTCCGTTGATTTAGTTTTTTTTCCCATAACTACTATTATACCATAATGAAAGCAACTTAAACGGCTCCTGCAACGGCATAATTTCATAACGTTTCGCGTCAAACATCATACAAATTGCTCCGTTTTTTGCTTGCATTTCTATTATCATCGGAACGACTTACCCCCGGCACTTTCAGCCCCGCTCTCCCCTATGGGGAATCCCCAAAATTTATTGTTTTTTTTCTTATTTTGTGTAAAAATCTTAATGCCGTTTACAGAATACATCTACTTACCAAGTTTCAACAGTATAGTTCTTATAGTTTCGGAAAAAATTGGAAAATATTTTGTGTACCTATAAATTCCAACGCAGCTATAAAGAATTTAAGTAGGAATAGTGATGTCTGCGTTTTATTTTCCATGTAAACTTACTTACTTGAACTCTAACCTGTTTCTTATCAGTGCTTTTTTGTGTAGTACTTAATGAACTTTTTTGTATTTTTAGTTTTTTCTTACCTTACCCTTGCGCCTCGATGCGGTAGTCAGGTAGGTACTCGAAAAATAGTTGTTGCGGAATGTTAATACATAAACCCGAGGGGGTTTATGTATTAACATAACACTATAAGTGAGGACTTATGAACGTGGAATAAGCTTGGAATAGTTTATGCCATGCTTTGTCCTTATCTGTAATTGTGACATTTGCATCTGACAGAAAGTGACAAAGCATGGCATAAACTATTCCAAGCTTATTTCACGTTCATAAGTAAGGGGGAAAGAGTCTAGCAAATGGAAGGTGAGAATGATAATGAGAACTTTTGACATGGCAACCACCACGCTAGGATATTATCATTAACTTAGTTAGATTTTAACTCCTGTCAATTTCATACCAGGACTGTCTCTAGGTTAAGTTAACACTATGTCAAAGTTTTGGTGCAAGCCCGCCTTAGTGGTTGTCATTAAAAAATGTTTCAATTTATTCAAGCAGAAACAAGGGTAAACATACGATGTCGGATTTTCCAGGTTAGTACGAGTATGAGATGCTATCTGCACTAAGGTATGCTCAAGTATTAAGGTGCTTAATACTTGAGCATAGCAAATTAACTATTTATCTATCAAATAAAGAAACTAATGAAATTGCATGTGCATAATATCAAGTTGTTTGTTAACATTTTTATTTCTTTAACAGTAAGACAGCTGTCGAAAGCGTCAGTACAGTAAATAAGTACTGTAAAAAAGTTACTTAGGAAAAAGCAATAATAAAGTAGAAAAAATAATATACACAAGAAATTGCCCTCACACTGGCATGTATAATGTACGATAGTACTTTTGTGGTGTAATTAAATGCTATCATCATATATTTGATACTTACTAGGGTGCGCAAAGCCCACAAGACCGCACACGGCTACATTCCTTTAGTATTAAGATGTAAATTCTTAGCTGTGAGTTCATGAAGGATAAATAGTTATACTTAAATAGTTCTTTATTAAGTTGCTTATTAAATGATAATTATACTTTCGTTTTGTTTTATTTTAAACAAATTCGGATAAGTAGGTTCATTCGACCATAATTAGTGTTCTATCAAAAGGACCCGAATAATAATTTTATGTTGACCCTTGGCTAGCATGTTCCCACGACCAAACCCTTGTAAAACGTTATCGTTAATTTCTTACGTATTTACATCTTTTTCGTGAGTAAACCCAAAAACAATGAAATAATGTTTTTGTTTTATCATTATAGCCATGAATGCTAATGTAGCCGTAGCCTTATGTATATAACGCAATGCACGCAGAGGTCCCACAAGCTGGCGACTGCTAGGTGGCGCAACCGCAAGCTCCAAACAAGTATTCATTTAGGTAAAAAGAAAGTTCGCGAATATCTTAGCAGATAGAATTGGCATCATCTTGAATAATGATTGCTTTATCCGTTTTATTTGTGCTTCATATACATATATAATAGATTTATATCATATATGTGTGTATTTTTTTTTTGCGGAAATTATGTATTTATATTATTATAGCATATTGATATGTAAGTGTATGTAAATTAGTTAAACCTTATGTTGCACCGGCACTATAATCTCTGCTTTGCCCAAAGGTCCACTGGTAGAGAATGCCTTACGGCATTAAGGTCGCCTTTTGTTCATTAAGTGTATTCTTTTGTGCAATAAATAATAAATAAATAAACCGCTGGATGCGATGAGATACCGGACCGATCGTGGTGAAAATCTTCAGGGAAGGCTTAGGTTTTAGGTCTTAGACAACTAAGACCTAAACCATAATTATAGTTAATTTTAGGTTAAATAAATTACCCGTCATTATTTATTTACTTATTTCATAGTTCGTTAATTCCGAGTTGGCCAAATAAGAAACTTCAAATTTAATAAATTACAAATGTCAAAACTACTTTTCGCACTATACTTCAGGGATACCTCACCCTGATTTTTAATTTTGCCGCCACTTTTTTATTCTCACCTTTCCTTTGTCAGACTCTAAGCAGTCACATTTGGGTCATACCTACACACTCTTGAACACAAAAGTTGTCTTTCCCGAGGTCAATAGTTAAAAGCTTGTGTGCATTTAAGTTTTGTTTTTATATGATAGGTCTAAAGCAGTCCTAACGACGTTTATGCGGGAATGGGCAAAGCCAAAAAAATTAAGCCTTAAAAACGTTAACTTCCGGCGTGTCCACAGGAAAGACGCTAACTAAATCTGTGTATGACCCATTTCGGCAAGTGACTAGTATAATGAATATCATGATAATGTTATCATTATGATGGATACCCATTTTCCCTGATAGAAAGATCAGTTTTTTTTATGGCATTGAGTAGGCAAACGAGCACACAGGCCACCTGACGGTAATTGGACACTGTGACCCATAGACATTCGCATTCACAAGACTGCAATCCTATGACTGCCCTGAGGGCTAAGATGGAATGCCTCTATGCTAGTTATTTCACCGGCTGTCTTATCCCCAAAACGGAACACAACAATGGCTAATTAGTAGGCTAATAGATAAGATGGTAGAAGCGATCCGGGCGGACCCTGCACAAGGTCCTACCACCCGCAATAGAGAGCATCGGTTAGTTTAACAATGAAAGATTATGCGGATACTTTATGTTATGACACTTATGACCTCTTCAAAGTTATAATAAAGACAGTAAGAGGCCCAACATGCATCCTTTAGGAACTTCGAGATATTAACACAGGAGACGCGTTATTAAATTAATGTGTGACTTGGTATTTTGTAAAAAGGTGAGATGATATATCTATACATATAGATGATAGATATACTTGGTGAAGGTTATATATACTTACTAACATTTAAACTGTTAATGCCACCTGGGTTTTTTATCTTGTTCAAATTTAAAACGCGAGCTATTTCTGGATCTGTCTCGAGTAAAAGTCTGTTTTTTTCGATTTTTTGATCTTAATCATCACAGTAATCGACATAATGGCTAGTAGCTAAAGGTGAACGTTGACTAAATCCAAAGTGTCCCAACTTATATTTGAAATCCAGTTTAGCTTTGTCAAATTATTTAGTACCGACTCGCTGTTGCCTCTTATTAACCTTGGATTATATCAACAGTTGAAGGTCATATGTTCTATTCTGGAATTACCTACTTGCTCTTGAATTGTTTCCGCTCCCGCAAACAGTTTTATTCAAAAATCTATATTTATCCATTCCTTTAGCCTTAACTAATTAAATACGATAAGAAATTGATAATAATGAGTGCCCGATGCCCGATATCATTTTAACAATCTGAACTTCTTAACAAATATTTATTAGTTGGGATTTTTGGAATGCCGTCCGTGTACCTAGTTTTGATGTCGACTATACGTAAGAAGTGCATGTGCAGTCGCCGCAGCATCATGGCGTGCACCGGCTGGCGGCCGCTGCTGCAGCGGGCTGAGCCCGAGACGGCCGAGACACGCAATCAAAGCAAAGCGCATCAGGCACAACTCTCACTGCGCGCGCCGCGTGCGGTTGTGCTCACTCGCCCGCTCCGTCATCGCCTCGCTCGTTCGACTCTGACGCACACCTCAGTGTTCTGGCACATAGCGAACCGCATGCGCGCTTAAACGAATATCGCGCAGTTTCTCCCGTAAATAATTAGTATGTGAATGCGACGTGTATTTGTTCAACACGAAAACGAGTGAAATGTTGTTGGTTCGCTGATCAGCGCGCATTCACTGTGTCTTGCACCTGGACCAACTTCATGAGGAACTGCTCAAAATATCCTGTTTTGCTAAGGTGAGCCAAATACCTACTTTACAGTAAATACCCAATACCTTAAGTTAAGTGAAGTCTAACGAATTCTTGCTTATGATGGTTTTATGTCAATATTATAGTATTGCGAGAGGTGTGTAGGTCAGATGATCAGATGTCCCACTTGTCAGTGCGGCGACATCAAGTCACCAAACCGAATGGCGAACTGTTGTTAACTGTTAGCTTGTGCCGCTTTATTGGCTATAATGTTAGAGGGCGCTCTATTACACAGTTCTCGTTATGTTTTGCACAAAACCAACTGATGAAGGTACTGTTTATCACCCAACTGTCCGCCTACTAAGCTTAATTTCCATGTTTCTTAAAAATGTGGTCAAGGATTACTGGTTTTACCAAACCTGACTTAGCTTACTGAATATCTTAAGCCAAATATCCTTAGGATACATACCTAAGTTAAAGTTCCAACTAAGTTTACTTTTACAAGTATTTTGGTATATTGACCAAAATACTGGTAAAAGTAAACTTAAGTAGGTAGGTAATTCGGATTCTTAAACAGTGCTACTAAATATATGCTTTATTTTGGTATGAAATAGATAGGTACATATTATTTTAACGGTATTTGAGTTCAACGTATAAAATGGTTTTAACGGGACTAAGTTTCTTTTTAATCTTTTGAAAAAAATTAACTTCATTGTTTTCTGTCTACTGTCGTTTTACTCAAGCGACCAAGTTAATATGTAATTAATTGCCAATGACTAGGTAGGCATTGTTCCGTGAGACAGCATTATCTCTGTTTAATGTTAAAAAGTGAAAACCGTTTATTTACTATTTTCTTACCAACACGTATTGTATTACGCGTGATAATGCTAAAGACATTTCATGAACAAGACAATCCAGTTACTTGAATAAAACTATGTAGCAGAGTTGAAGGCTAGCCTGTTTAGCTTTCTCATACTTAGAAATGTATGACGTCAACCCGAAGCCTTACATATACTCGTATGAAAGTAGAGGTGATATTCGAAAATGTAACCTAATTCCTAAACATAATCTCAGAGAAGACGCAACGTCATCATCACTATCTGTTCTGCGGACTCTACTTTTCTCCCAAAAAATAAAACACGTGCAAAATATTATTGGAAAGTTTTTTAATATCTTAAGAGGATGCGACAAACTAGTCTGTTTTTGCTAAACTGGTATATTACTCAAGCGGTGATAGTTCATAATCATAACAGTGTATTAATAGAGCCAGCAAAACAAAGATCAGGTCGGAAATTATGCTCGACACTTCTCACCAGTACCTATTCGCATTTAAGCCCTTGACATTAGAGTTCGTAATTATTTACCTATACGCTAATTAAATATTTGTTAGATGGTGGTCTTGATATTGCGTCGTGTTAAGATAAGATACACGTACTCGTAAATATTTATTCAAACAACGCTTGAATGTGAAATTTGAGAGCATCTTCTGACGTTCTCGTTTACGTTTATTACAACATCTGCGGCTCACCAGTCACTACGAGTGTTTAAAGCATTATATATTCAAGTCATCCTTTAAGCACGACAGCCTGGCAGCCACTTTCTTTCGGGCGGTCGAAGGAGGTTAACGGCGAATTTCGATGTGCCTCGAATCGCAAAGTTTATGTATACTGACTGATTCAGCATTGTAATTATTTAGTGTGCTCTAGTTAAAAAATAATTTTGTCACATACAGGACAAAATATGTAAAAGGTTAAATCATTGACAATAATTGACTTGTGGTATTTATAAAACAGGCAGAGGAATCACTGTGAACTGTGAACTACTGGACGTAGGTTTGGATCATATTGGTTAATTCATTAACACGTAAAAAGACGAAAATATTCTTTATCGACACTGAATTAGAGTTATTGATTGATAAGGACTCTACTTATCCCTTGTACCTAGTGGCCGGGTTAGAATAGTACCACTCCATGTCTTCCCGTGGATGTCGTAAGAGGCGACTAAGGGAATAAAGGCCTGTAGTACTATTACGCAATGGGCTTGCAATCTGTCACTAATAAATACACTGGTAAACATCTTAGCCTGATTTTGCTAAATGAGGTTACAGGATTACCTACAAGTTTTTTAGAGTTGTTAGTATTACCCTACTCTGGAATGAAGACGTGATGGTATGTATGTATGTACTCATATGTATGTTAGGACTCGACTTGTAGGTTGGTATGGTATGAACGAGAATAGTGCGATTACAATGTGAACTCACAACTTCACAAGAAGTTACAGTTATAAAAATAAGTAGCGGAAATAATGTCCCAATTTTTTGTAGCGCTGCAGATGAATTTCACGAGGACAAGGTCGTGGATATCATCGAGTACAAAATTAGTACGATACTTAGTAATTAATGTTTCTTTGCTCGGTTTGGCTGAGGGCAGCGCAAATGATACAGTTATCAAAACTTACTTCTAATATGGTTAGCGGTGGTCAGTACTTATAGCTAAGCAGAGGCCTATCCTCCTAATAATTCTCTATCGGACCCTATAAAATCAATGGACAGATTCCAAACAGGTTTTAAAAATATATATATTTATAGTAATTACTTACTTGTATGCTTGTTATGTGATTTCGTATTAAAGTTCCAGTTCTGGGCCCGTATTATGCTCGCCTTTTGGGGTGGATTAAGCTTCCGTTACTCTCGCACTTATATACTGGACAGAATGTGAATGTTTTATCTACGGTTGTCCACGACGTTAAACACGGCCATAATAGGACCGCAGAAGTAAAAGGTTAATATTTTGAAAAAAATCATTTAAATCGTTGCTGTACCCACATGAGGATTGTTTTTATACACTAAATAAAAAATCAACCAACAACTATATATCAACTCGAAACAATTTTGCAAAGGCTTTTTTACCCGACTGCGGCAAAGCCCAAAAGGAGGGTTATGTGTTTGACCTGTACCTATGTATATCCGACTTCATGTTCCCTCGTAGAGGCTGGACGGATTAGCCGATTTTAACAAGCGAGGTTCCGTTAGATTCCTCTTTACGTCGCAAGTGTGTAACTGGGTACTTACATTAAAACAAAAACAATAAAGCAGTACAAAAAAATATCAAGGGTAACTAACTAAAATATGTAGACGACATTATCAAAACATGCAGTCGGGTTTTAAAAACTTGCTTTTTATGAGACTTGTTTGTAGTTTTGTTTAGATAAGTTATTGCAAAGATACTTATACCAGCCATACATCGGGGCCAAACACAGAACGTCCCCTTTTTGATAGTTCGATAACAGTTTCGGTGATTGCGTAATGTTGATACTCAATGAGTTTTTGTGTGGCGACACGGTCTTCAAAGTGGAGTGCATACAAAGTAAATGCATAATAAAATTAAATGATAGGCAGAAAATAGTTTTGGTTAAAAAAATATTGCAGGATAAATGTACATTGTCTTTAAAACGGCCGCAGTGTCATTAAAAATGTACTCGTTTCATTTTAATCCTCGATTCTCTGTATTTTTTGCTTGATCGAACCATCATGGAACAAACAAGTAATTCAGTTGTTAATTTGAATTGTGTCACTTATCGGGTTCTTGTACAATTATAACGTAATCAGTACAGCTAAGTACTATGGATAACCCATTTAATAATGTCAATTTAAATATTTAATCGTCATTAATTATGCATGCATGCATTAAAACAACCTATTGTTGTATGTATAAAACAGTGAAGGGTGAATCATTAACACTAATTTAATCCGATTATTATTGTCTATAATTGACCTAGTTTTTTATCAGGTAAGTTTTAAATCGAGGAAGGACAATTTGCCTTGTGTTTGAGAACCAGGTCAAGGGCGGAATCAATGCTCTTAGTCTTTAGTGATTAGTAATTAATGATACATTCGCGTGCATTAATATGCACTTTAGTTACTCAAGTACGGAAATAAGGTATTTTTATATTTCCCTATTGGTTCTATACCTACTTATATATACCTACAAGATTGTTTTAATACCTACTGACTGAAAGACAAAGCAAAGACTAAACTATTTAATTCGGAATATTATACTAGGCAATCCAAATGGTTCCCTGTCAGTAGGTACCTATGGGGAATTCGGAAACTATAAGAGTTAAGGTAATCGGTTCTTAGGAACCAAGGCCCTGATTATGAATGAAAAACCGGGCAAGAGCAGGTCGGACCATGCTCAGTGTAGGGTTCTGAAGCCGTTACGTACTATAAACATAAAAAAACTACAAGTAGGAACTAATTTTTTATTTAGTCATTTGGCGCCGTCTTAGATGATTTTAGTAGGTATAAATACTTTAATTGCCCGTATCTTAAGAACCAATGATGTCTACTTAGTCGTGATAGTTCTCCTTTTAAATTCATTATATGCGCTTTCATTTATTTATTTTTTCAGATTTTTAGTATATGTAGCTTTGTCTGTAGGGGAGGGGGAACACACTTGACTCAACAAAAAGTAGTGCTTTAAAGCTTAATATTTTTATAAACGGACCCCTTAATCGAAAAACTGTTTTCACAAACACGAAATATACCTACTTAATTATGAAACACCTATTCAACGACACCCCACACTATGGCGTAGATGAGAAAAAAAACATACCTACAGAAAAAAAAAACAAGATTTTATTTTACCACTATGTTGGCGTATAATACGTGTATTCATGCCTATTTACAGCTTTCTAGTACTAATAGTCTCTGAGCTAGGCTGCGGACGGACGGACGGATATGGCGAAACTATATCTAAGGGTTTCTAGTTTGACTGCGGAACCCTAAAAAGGGAAAACTGCATTTAAAGATTTAAAAGAGATCGAACCCAGCAATTATTGTCCTTTTTGTCGTTGCGAAATCTCGAATATTTGTTAACTTTTTTTACAGAGCTGCAACGCAAATCGTTCCTATTACTTGCACTATCAAATCAATTACAGAAATAACGTTATTGCTGTGTTTAAAAGTGTTCCTAAGTGGTTTTAAAATATAAATGCAGCATATTCCTTTTCATAAATAGAGGCATTTCGGTGCCTAAAAACGGATTACCCTAACTGTTTTAGTTTCTGAATTCCCCATATAGACCCAATTGGATTGATCACGAAAGCTTGTTACTTTTGTAAGGATTTCTCGAAAATCGACCCCTGACGGGAAGGAATAGTAAGCATCGGCAAACTAATTCTGCTCTTGCGAAGTTTCAGCCTTCCTTTATATTTATTTCAGGATGTCTATTCCATTTTGTTTTAGTGTGCCTGTATGTTTGAATTATGTTGTGGACCTTAAGGAGGTATCATAACATTATAAGTCCGTAAGTGTAGTAAGTATCAAGGTATGCTATAAGAATTGGAATAGCATCAAAATCTTAAATCAACTGGGTTTTGCGTGTAGAAAAACTAGAAAACGTATTGTTGCTTTACGGCTCCATTCAAAATCAGTTAAAGACGACTAAATCGTTCCTATTAGAGCTATTAGCGGCTAAGGACCAATTTTTTCGATTCAATTATAATCAGTAGTTATAACTGAACCAATGGAGTTCAGTTAACTACTGATCAAACAATCGGGCCTTGGTGACGATTTTTCATACACAAGTTTGAAAAAGGAATAAATTATTTGCTTCTAAAATGTCTCCGAGTACGCCATTTAGGTAGGGTGATCGCACCAGTGTTGGACACTTTAACCTGACAGGCACCAATAATGGACACTTTACTTTTAATTCAAAGATCATAAGGTTATAAATTGATTGTTGCCAAACAAATGAATAACCTTTATTGTCTGTAAAATAAGAGTCAAGTGTCCATCATTGGACCTTGTCCATTACTGGTTCGATCACCCTAACTATGCGTGCAAAAGGGTTAATTTATTGAAGAAACTTGAGTCGAACTGTCCGAGGGCCCATCAGTATGCAATAAAAGAGACTAGAAGACCTACCCGCACTCTCAACTGTGATAGAATAACATATACTAATCTGCTGCATTTGTAACATGCTCATGATTACTCGTAAGACGTCGTGAATCCGTAACTCTTTACAGCTTAATCTAATGGACCGTATTTCCGTATTCGATAACAGCCTACAAAGGCGTCTTTAAGACAGCACAATAATTTCATAAACGGCCGTCTGTAAGCTAAGCAGAGGCAGCTTTCAGGCTCTAGGGTGAATAGATCGATCCTGTTTGGGTATAGGTATCTCTTTATCAGCACGCATGCCGTATCAATTACTCTTTGTTTTCGTAAACAACATTGAGCCATTGAATGTGTGGTAAGATTGACCATTGTAGAGGTTAGTCTTTATCGCGCGGCTCGGCGAGCGCCGGCCATGTGGGTCAATTGTCGCCTGATTTTCTATTAACTCCATTTAATTTTGTGATAGCTGGTATAGGTATGGCCATTTTAATTGAAATATGAATCTCATAATATCATACTTTTTGACTTCTATTTTCTAAATTATTAATTCTATGAATTAAGTAGTATACCTACCTACCAGAGGAATTTGTTCACTGGCAATATGAAATTGAATTTACGTAAACGTGCGTTGCATAATAATATTTTTATATATCTATCAGAGGAATTTATTTACTGGCAATATCAAATTATACATAATATGTAGTTAGGTACGTAAACGAGCTTTACATAGCTCATTTTTATTTACTTTGGTGTATATAGTAATTAATGGTAAATATCTGAGTGATAGATAACAGCGATATATACCTACCTAACAATTGCGTAGTTTTTGCCCGCTGTTAGAATACTTATAATGTAAATTATTGTATGTAATTTATAATACATTTTACGTTTCTACTTATAGGTATTCACAACTATCGCATAGACAATAATATGCGACCACACATTTGTGTTTTACATTCGCATTGGAAGGTACCACATTAGAACACCAAGCACAGGACATAATTGATGCAATGAGCACGAGCGTGATTAAAACTGAATACGAAAATGAAAACTGCTTACCTTGACAGGAAGGAATCCGAACAACGGCGACCACAATAAACAATAAGGTGTTTAGTTCTCGATTTGTACGTAAACTTGCGACGTCCAGGGCTAGCCACGAACACTATTTATACGCGACAGTGATTCGTTTTATAGATAGCATCGGCAAAGCGTCTTGGACACTGAATATCAAATGAGAAAATCTTTTAGCGCGATCTCTCGACGGGCGCTGCGTGCGCGTCCAGCCTGACTAAACTATGTCGCTCTTGAGGCTCACGCCAAATTATGGACACACTGTATTATTATTGGGCTACGTTTTTAAACTTATTTATCACAATATTATCTTAATTATGTTTACTCCAATAAACGGTTATAAACGTTGATGCCTGTAGGTACGTAGGTACTTATCTCCGCTATTCATATTCTGAGGTTTGTGCTTTGGGAAATAAAATAAGAGTATTTCATGATGAGAATAATGTATGAGTATTTCATGACGTAGCCGATACTGACAAACATTTGTGCAAATATTCTAATTCTTTTTTAATTAGGTACTTATAGTAGAGACAATTTTATTGTTTTTAATTTCTAATTTTGACTTCGTTAAAGGCAAAAACGGGTGCAAAATAATGGTCACGTATTTTCACCTTGAAAAGAAACGAAGTAGGGTACTCGTAAAGGAGTTTTCGAAGTTTGAACTCTTGTCTCTTGAGCACTAATAAACGTGCTACACGATTTTATTCGTGATTCGTTTCAGTTGCTTAACGAACTACGTCGAAAATAATAAATCTGTTCATAAATAAACTATTTAACTTCACACAAACAATGGTACTTTTCACCTGTGCCTCAAAAATCCAGTTAACAGCCTCAGTGTACCCAGGACTCAGCTCTTATAAATATTACCTATAATGAGATCAAAATCAAGTTGGTTATTATGAATTATTCACGTGTTATAATAGTGAAGTTTACCGAGTCAATAGTCGTCATTACATTTGACAAGTTTAGGTACTTACCTACTTTTGACGTTGAATAAACCTATCTACATACATACATAAAATCACGCCTTCATTCCCAGAGTGGGGTAGGCAGAGCCAAAACCGTCTTTAGCTTATGTAGCGCCCGTGTGGAAACATTACAACAACTCTAAAAATACTACGCACTACACTTTGGACGACACGCTAGCCTACTTGGTAGTGGTTGTGGTTCAAATCCCGGTAAGGGCAGATATTTGTGTGACGAGCGTGAATATTTGTTCCTGAGTCTTGGATGTTTTCTATTTATTTAAGTATGTATTTCTCTATATAAGTATGTTTATCGTTATCTAGTACCCATTTTACAAGCCTAGAGCTTAGTTTGGGACTAGGTCAATTTGTGTGACTGTGATTTATTATTATTTACTTATTATTATTATTATTATTACTATGTTGTTTTTGCAATTTTAGTAACGGAATCCCTATAATAAACTTTGTAATGTTTACACGGCGTATTTTCTAATCGAGTAGATACTGAACAGGAAAATACCATTTTTCCGGCGGTTTAACAAGTTCCAGGCATAAATACCGTTAACAAATTCTACATTACGTATATTCGCATTCGCACTATTAACTACGTATTTACTCACTATATTACTTTATCGCATAAAGCCATTCAGTATTTTTTTTTGAGACTGCTAATGTGGGTGAAATGCGACAAGGTACAAAAGTGTGTATCTAATTTTAATCTTGACTGTATTATTAAAATTATATTTGAGTTTTTAACATGTGCATCCGATAATCCCTGGGGTATACATACAAATATCCTAATGTCTTTCGTCAACCGCCACAACGCTGTGCAAAAAACTGCTGAAACGGTTGTAGTAAATTTAGAAATGACTTAAATGCCAGAAATGCACGAATTTCAGTTTCATCATTTATCACCCAGGGTTCTCATTGAATGTAGTGTAAAACACTTAAAAGTTAGCGATCTACATAGGTACTTCTTGTGTTACTACTTATTAATTATAATGGTGCAATTACATTACTTTGTCATCGATTACTTACTAGACTTAATAGTTTGGTGTGTTATCTGCGGGCAAAACGCATTAGGTAATCACATTTATGTGAAGATCGTAGAGCAGTGCTGCGCGTTAGTGTTTTATTTGCTGCACATGGGAAATGCCTGCCAACAATTATAATGCGTTCCGATGAGAGCCTTGGGAGTTCGGGTGCGCTATCGGGAGGTGAAAGTAAGTTCGATGAACTAGTTGTAAATGAAAGTTGAACAACAAAGGGTGTCTGGATCGAGTAGAGATCCAGAAAGTAAAAGGTCAAAGCCTGTCAAGTTCGAAAGCCCAAAAGCTGAACACCCAACCAAATAAATGCAGTTCTTCTTTTGTTATACATTGTTGCACCGGCATATAATATCAATACAATTATTGATAATCATGATGCCTTGCATATTTTACAAGACTTGCATAAGATCCATAACTCGGTTGCCGTAGGCGCAACTTTCTACATCTTACGTACGATAATGGAATAATAAAGCAAAACGTTATATTCCTTAGTTCTATACGCACAAGCGGAAGTTTTTGTTATAATGTCATGAACTAATTAATTAAATTACAAGTCAGTATGCGCTGTGTGGGAATGTATAGTGTCGTATCATTGTCAGTATTGTTGGCGATCGCAATGATTATCTCGACAAGGTAGGCTTTTGCAATCACGCGTGCAATATAAAGTGCAGTTTTTTTCCTATCCGGTGGGTGCGACGCTATTTCTCTCCATACCGATCGCAATGGGTGTCCAGTGCCTAGACCAGTTTTGCTTCACGCCTGTCTATTCCGTCTAGAAAATTAAAACACGAAGCGTGATGTGAGTCACAAAATAAATTATCTTTCAAGTGTTATTAACACAAAAAGTACCTAGGTACTAGTGTCTGCGTGTGTGCGTTATAAAAAAAGGTTTCAAGAGCCTATCGCCAAGACAGCAAATCTGCCCTAATCATTATTAATCGGTCTAATCATGTTATAAAGCAGAAAGAGAACCAAAATTTAAAACGTTACTTTATGCAAACTTTTAAAGACTATCTAAAAAATCTCTCCACAGAGATTTTTTATTATATTCATATTTTAACACTTAGGCGATGATCCGCAGTGCGGTGAACTGAACTCTAAGACGAAATTGCTCGTTTCAATTAAATAAGTACATATACAAGGTACATTCGGATCGCAGAGCAAAATACAGAAGTCTACTTAAATTACTCGGTAAGAAACAAAATTATGCACAAAAGAAAGCTGTTTAAGCATTCAGATCGGAGATATTGTGTAGGATTGATAGCGCGGCGTAACTTGCGTTTTGCGCGTGCAAGTCTCATTGCCGCATTTTAAGGCCTTAAATAAAATCAGTACGGTAATTTTTACCCCGTGTAATTTTGTTATTTTTACTGCATGATTGATTTCAGTTTCAGTAAAATAATTAAGGTTAGACTTGCTGAAATGAAATCGTGGTGTCAAGATAAGGAAATTTGCCAAGTGATATTTTCAAACAAAAATCATCCATTCTCCATTTTTTTATTGAAATGCTCATGTTTATGTACTCGGTCCGAAAATTTGTTCGTCATACAATTTTGCAGTAACAACTATTCGAAAAATCGCTTCCTTGCAAGGGCATGTTCCGCTTACAATTGCAAATATAATCATACTGACATATTGTATGATGATTTTCGCAGCTATGTGTGCAGTTAAATACACTATAATTAGTTACAATTAATTACCTTTTATCTTAAGTTATAGAAACGACTTATTTCATTCCAGGCATATTCCATTTCTATAAAGATACCTACTGTTTTAAGTATTTTAATAGAAGTTAATAATAATAATAAATATCAGAGATCAATCACACGCAAATTGACTTAGTCACAAACTAAGCTCTAGGCTTGTACTATGGGTACTAGACGATAAACATATAAAGAGAAATACATACTTAAATACATATAAACATCCAAGACTCAGGAACCCGTGTGGTTGCCGGGTTAGAATAGTGCCACTCCATGACTTCCCGTGGACGACGTCGTAAGAGGCGACTACGGGATTTAGGGCTTTTTAATGATTGACTTATTTTTATTGCTTGTGCTTTGTGTTCCTATTGATTATGTTTTTTTTTGACGATTTCAATGTAATTTCTTATACTTTGACATAACACGCAATGTATACTGTGACTTACTTTGGAAAATAAATATCATTAATTCATTCATTCATAGTACTGTTAGGCGATGGGCTTGCAACCTGTCACTAATTAATACACTGGTAAACATCTTAGCCTGATTGTGCAAACTGTGGTTACAGGATTACCAACAAGTCCTTTTAGAGTTGTTGGTATTTCTGTGGCTCTGCATGCCCCACTCGGGGGGTGGGGGCGTGATTTTATTATGCGTGACTCAGGAACAAATATTCGCGCTCATCACACAAATATCTACCGTTACCGGGATTTGAACCCAGGACTGCTGGCTTCGGGGGCAGGGTACCCCCAACTAGGCCAACGTGTCGTCGACCTGTCGTGAACTTGTTAGCTTTGATTAGTTAATTCCTAATATACATTGGTGAAAACTTCGTTGGCTTATGAATTACTCACTTGTGTTGTACCACTCACGTATAACGTAAGCGGTTTGTTTTCCTGAATCGAGAAAAATAAAATAAAAAATAGGCAAGTTGGCACTCTCTATAGGTCATTCTACATTGACATGTTTTTTTATGGTAAGGAGAATGCGCACGAGCACTCAGGCCACCTGATGGTAAGTGGAATCTGAGACCCATAGACAAATTAAATTCTCAAGACTATAATCTCTAGACTTGAATGCTAAGACCTCAAATGCGTTGCCAACCCTGAGGACTAATATGGAATGCCTGTATGCTAGTAATTTCACCGGTTGTCTTATCCCCACACTGGAACGCAACAATACGAACACTGGTGTTTGGTGGTAGGTTACGGATAAGATGGTGGTAGCTATCTGGACGGACCCCGCACAGGGTCCTACCACCATAAAAAAATGTCTCGCCTGTTTATTCTTTTATCGGCAAAGGAAGTATAGCACAGCGATTTATAAAAAGATCGTTAATAATATTATTTAGTCAATGTTGATAATATTAAAGGGTGTCTATCGTTTCACACCTTTCATCGAACGCTATTTTCTGCTGAAACCGTAATATTTTCAGGGTATCTTAAACATCTAACCTAACCTAACCTACGTAATTCATGTTTAAGATACCTACCCGGAAAACGTTATGGTTTCAGCAGAAAATATCGTTCGATGAAATGATACATTCGATGAAGTGATGAGTTAGCCGTGGATAAACGTGGATAAAACATCTGTCACTTTCAGCACACGCGATATAGGCGACCATAATGCGGCCCCAGGATTATTAAATTTTCAAGCAAAGTAGAAAGCGGCGTAAAATCTACAGCACCTTTTAAGTGAAATTTTTTTGTTTATAAAAACAAGTTGCCTAAGTGCATCATACGGATGTATTTTCTCTCATTATTTTTACCTGGTTGATCTAAATAAATAAATAAATAAATAAATATCAGGGGACAATCTCACACAAATTAACCTAGTCCCAAACTAAGCTCTAGGCTTGTACTATGGGTACTAGACAACGATAAACATACTTATTAAGAGAAATAAATACTTAAATACATAGAAAACATCCAAGACTCAGGAACAAATATTCGCGCTCATCACACAAATATCTGCCCTTACCGGGATTTGAACCCAGGACCTCTGGCTTCGGAGGCAGGGTCACTACCAACTAGGCCACCGTGTCGTGTCGTGTGTCGTGTGTTTGTATGTTTGTCTTTATGTTTGTATGTCATGGTTCTTGTTTTTTTTTTTATTTATA
This sequence comes from Acleris holmiana, assembly GCA_949316455.1. Lineage (NCBI taxonomy): Eukaryota > Metazoa > Arthropoda > Insecta > Lepidoptera > Tortricidae > Acleris > Acleris holmiana. The sequence continues at coordinate 12,284,884 of OX438764.1, forward strand.
AAATATAACACAAACTGTATAGGGCTTACCCTAAATGCATAACAATAAAATTAGAGACTTTCGTAAATCGACAATGTATGTAAGACGACATAATATAGTTAACTAAAAGAGGAATAAATTTCACAAAAGAACCCATGTACACGACAGGGCCCCGTCCGTGTAGGATAAGGTGTTGTCAATGTCAGCTAGAGCAAGATCGAGCAGAGGCTGTGATTCTGTGTCGCACGATATTGGCAAGAGTGAGAATAACGCATTTAGATTCTGGGTTAACGTTATTCCTGACTTCGTCATCGCTATCCATTAGGAAAGTCAAGAGGTCAAACCCTGGCAAAAAGAAAAGGAAATCTGTTTCCGGTTGTGATTGCAAAACTTAACACAAATCTCTAATATGTTTGCTCTCTGACATTATCCGACAGTAGGACCCCATTTAACTCATGGAAATATTCGTAAATATTACGCATACAAAGTTAAAGTTTTCACTAAGCAGTAACGTGGTTACGTTGCTGTGAAGTCATCATAATAGGTGCCTATAGTCGTAGGCAACAGACGCACTAGTTCCGCCAAGTGTTGGATAAGGTTGGACTGTAACGAGTGAGCAAATGCATCGGATTATTTTCGAAGTCGGTAACAATATGTCAATAAGCAGACTCACTGCGTGCGAATGTGCGATACGCCGTCACTTTCTTTGCTGCGAGTCAATGAAGCGGGGAGAAAGTGCCGACCTCCACGTCCGTGTACAGAACTCTGGAAAATCCGCTGACTCACACGTTGTTTTCTGCGTATTTTTTTAAGCGACAATTACCTGTTACGCTTGTACTGGGTTTAGGCGGCGGCGCTTGGCTCGTCTGCAGCTATACTGTTCAACCTTTTCGTAAATGCAAGTACATATGATGACAGAGCCGCTCTTCCCTTTGCAGATACATAGGTATTTTAGGTTCACATAAAAGTACGTCACATGTTGGTAAGTATGTAATGAAACATAAAGAGTTACCCACTTTATTCACTTACACTGCTTGTGATAACTCGGTTGATGACATTCGATTGTATAGCAAAGTGGGCAAAGACTTAAAGAAAGACGCTTCGTAACATAAATTACATAAGCCTCTGAATGACCCGTCGAGCCGATCACATTGAGCACATTCAACGTTTGCCGGAAAAAGTGACCGTTGTACTTAAGAATAACTAGGTAATTGAAGATAATCTTTAAAACTTTACGGCGCGTTACGAAGATTGGTTTGAATTATGTAAGTAAAGCCACATTTAATAGGTCGAGGATCGTCCGTTGTCCCACTTTCACTGGATTTTCCGAAAGTTTTATTAGACTTTAACTACTTTATTTTTAATAAAAATAATGATTACCTACTGTCGTTATTTCTTTGAGCCAAGTTTTAATGGATGTATACATAAAAGTCAATTTATTATAGAAATTAATTTACGACAGTTACATTCAACCAAAATATTGTAGAGATTTTTTACGACTTTCACGGCAGGCGCAGGAAGAAAGTTAAGTGAATACAGTCGCGTACAAATGTTCTTTAACTGTGACCATTTAGATTCTTTAACTTTGTATAATCATCAAGGCCAAAGTGTCAGCGAAGTACGCTACAAAAACATGTGCGCGAGCATTAACTGTTACCTCAATTGTTTAAAAAATATGTTCATCTTAATAGGCGAAGATGCGCTAAACCGTAATGTTATCCTTGTTTCAGATAATTTCCCCCTTCGCCTTTCAGTGATGATTATCAGGATATCATGGCTTCCGCTGGTACTTTTTACTGTTGCTCATTTTATTATTGTATCAGGTAATCACAAATTCAGTTGAATATAATTTTGTCATATCATTAACAGGGCCTCTATTCAACTGCGTTATAACAATATCGTTTTTGACCTGTTTCCGTATTGTCAACGTTTTGATAACTCTTACGTCATTTACAATAATGGCGACTGTGACAAACGATTCTTAAACGTGTCAAACACGATATCGTTTTAACGCACCTGAATTGAGGCCCAGGTTCTTCACGTAACACACTCTGTCCCCTCAGTACACAAAAATTGCCGCTGGTTTGTCCAGTAAAGTAAGAGTCCTTTAACATTACAGATCACATCATGCATGCCTCCAAGTCAGCGGACTAACTAAAAAAAAAACATAACTTTTACTTGCAAATTTTTAAAGGCTTTCTTAGTACCTATACATAAGTTGTTTTGCTAGGTAAAAAAAAATGTTAGGTACTATTCATCCAATTCAGACATTTGAGTGAACTGTAAATCGTGCATACCTACATAGTCTTAGTATTTAATACAAAGTATCATTACAACCTTATTAAGAACTCATGTAAATAAACAAAATTACCTATCTTTTATAATATATTTAAAAGCTTTCCACGATCACGATGTTTACTATGTGTACCTACCAGTAGGTACTTAGTAAAGTGTTTTTTGGAATGATTGATTACTTACACAAACCGAAATATTTTTTTAGGTAACCCAATATTTCTCGACCAACAAAAATGGAACAAAAAACCCGTTATAAGATGGTCGCCACCCATGGACAATTGGAACTGGACTGCGGAACCGCGCAACCAGGAACTATTCTTTATGCCCTCCAACTTCAGCCATAAGCTGCCGCCGTCGGCGAACGAGACAGAACTTATAGCTCACATGGCCGCGCTCAAGCGGAACTACTCCCGCTTGCTGTGGGATAATGATAAAAGCTCAAACTTGCCAATATTTGTGGAGAAAGCATTAAAACTACTTAATTTGAAGCAGGTGTACTACGAGGTAGAGCATTCTGTGATGTCTCGAGTATCCTGCACGGCGTGCAAGGCGGGCGCGGGCCTCTTGCAGCACTACATACGGCTGGGCAAGAGCAAGGAAGAGATCAACAAAATGATTTATCAGTTCTGCGTCTCCTTGAAAATACAATCTGCTAGAGTGTGCGAGGGCATTACAAGACTCTTTGGGGTTAGATATTTTCAAATACCTTTGAGGTTTTAACCTGAACGACCTAATAACTAACGACAGTACTTACTGCAGTATTATATCACGAGTAGCCGTTTGGATTAATTGTGACTAACATAACTTACGGCCGTACGTGTTTTCTTTAGTTACGATAGACAGGCATGTACATTTATGACTGACCCTTTTTTCGCTGTTTTCAGAGTGAGGTGGTATACGTACTGAAGCGTATAACCATAGGTCCCGACGAGATTTGCAGTTTTGTTATAGGCGATGCTTGCGGCGACGTATACAACCCTTACCACGAATGGGAAGTAGCTTTCCCTCCGGTGCCCAAGCCGGCAGTGCGCGCCCTCGAAGCCCCGTTGGAGAAGGCGCCTTCCTTCAAAGTTCTTCAAATCTCTGATACACACTTCGACCCATACTACGCCGAAGGTAAAGTCAATTTAAATTTAACCCAACCGGATTGTTGTAATGATTACCGATAACTTTTAAAGTTGTCACTTTAAAAGTTATTACTGACAAAGTTTATAAAAGTTGTATCTGGGGGCACAGTCGTGCCCCCGCCTAGATGAGCTAAGCGAAAGACAAGGGCACTAGCTATCTTTTCTCGAAGCGCTTCGTCATTTTTTCAAACTGTTATAACTTTGATTTGGATTATACCAGATATACAAAACTCTCGGGATATTATGCCAACAGTGAAATTATTAAACATATAAAGTTTCAATTGCATAGCTCTTATACTTTAGATTTTATTGATATCTAAAAACCCCCGATTTCGTCACTGACTCACTTATGACTGATGATCATCAAAACCTTTAGGGTACTTCCTGAAGTCCTAGAAAGCTGAAATTTGGTATGTTAGCTAGTATTAGTACACAAACAACAACAAAAAAACGAAAACTTGGAAAAAATAATTAAAAAAGTTGTCATCAGTCAGGACCAATGAAACCGGAAATTTTGTACTAAGTGACCCGTTTTCATTGCATTGATTACATAACTTACAAAAAGAAGTGAAATCCTACCAAAAATATTTTCATGTAAAATGTTGTCAAGACGAGACCATAATATGGCTCGCACTATCAAAAGTTATCAGATCTCATGTAGAACCAAGCTTCTATCTCTACACGCCCTAACTCTAAAAGCCCTAACTTCACAAATTCTACACCTTAGTCAAAATCTGTAGCTTGGCCGTTTCGATATCATCACATGGGCGTAAAATGTTTTTTTTTTTTAAATGAAAATGTTTTTGGTGGAATTTTATTATTTGTTCCATTTATTTCTCTACACATAAACATGTAGGTAGGTACTACGTATCGTACAACGAACGAATCGAGAGAATTGTTGTGTTTCGTCTCTCGACCTACCTGTTCCATCAGAGGACGATGACCCAACAAGTACAAGCGCTGTTTTAGAATTCAATGTACAGACAATTTCCTAGTTAGTACGCAAACGGCGGAACTTCTAGGATTAAACTAATGCTAATGAGTTTACCAGCACAAGTGACGCATAAAATAATCGATCCAATTGAGGGTGAATCCATATTTGCGTCCAAAAGGAGGGCACCGGCGCCGGCGGTTAACTCGTTTGTACATTGAGCGAGTTAGATATCGAATCCGACAATGTATACCTACATACTCGTGTAATAAAACATATTTGAACCCTTGACTTTGGAGTTGCACGTGTTGCGGTCGTTGCGGAGGTCGAGGACCTTGTTTATCAATACAATCATCCGATAGCTCGTTGTTCCTTAAAAAAGCCTAACCAAGTGCGTTTATTTAAAAAAAAGTGTATTTGATAACATATGTATGTATAAACCCTGGTGGTCACATACTCGTAATTAGGAGTGCTTGCGTTTATTTTCGTACCGATTAATTATCAAATTAAACTTGCAGACAAAATCTGCTTAAACTATTTTATTGCTAGATACGAGTACATACCTGGTTGGGCAAATTAAGTTTCCTAATCAGGGACGGACCCACTATCCCATTCAAGGGGTTTCGAATGGGTTTTATAAGCGTTTTACTTAGAAAAGCCGTTCGATATACTTTTTAAAGCGCTATTTATAAGGGTTAACTGTGCTTTAGCTCTTAAAGTTTCCCTTATTGTGAATGGTTAGTTAAAAAAATAATGTAGTCATTTATTTCTTTCCAAGAGGTTATTCTCTTAGTGGGGTTATTCTATTGAGAGGTTAGTCTTTCAAAGGCTTTTATTGGTGAATGGGCGGGCGAGCGTATTAGGCGAAATCCAGCCCAAAGTGCAAGCAACTCGCTAAAGACATGAAAATATCCGATCATGAACGATCTATGAGTCATAAATTACGACACGATCTTGGATTGAAGGAAGATGTCCATGAAAAAGCTAGTGTTAAAAAAATGAAAAGAAAGCTTGGCACAAATTATTTTTTCCTTTGAAAAGATTTTCCAATTACAAGATAGCCACAACCAACAAAATGATCGTATTTATGGTGCTTCACTGAAGGATATTCCAGGGGATAAATTAGCCGTACAACGGTTTCTAAGTGCATCAGCTGTCATGTTATTGGGTACGATATCGCCTAGAGGCAAGCTACCATTGCCGTTCATTGATCGGGGAAAATGAATCAAGATTACTATAATATTTTGAACGTGTTGCAGGGTCATAAGCTAGAAATTTCCCATAAATTATTGAACCCATTAGACTTTTCGATATGGGGATATATGCTGAGTAAGATTAGGAGGACAAAGGGTATGCATTTGAATTCATACAATAATCGTTTGGTCAAGATATGGGATGATATACCTGATGAGGTAGTGCGTGCCGCGTGCAACTCATTTTATAGAATGCTCATTTGGTAGAATGCGTAAAGTTATACAAGCTAATGGAGAGCGATTTGAGCTTATAAATTAGTTTCGTAAGGATTAGAGTATTCGTAATAAAAACTTGTTCAGTTTTGAAATCCGAGGAATTGTTTTAATTTTATGACTGTTTAAAACTAGGACATTTACCGTCTGTTTCACAATCGTCAAGTAACGCATAGCTGTCAAATAAATTTAGCCTTTTCCCTTTCTTACACATGAAAATAGACAAAGAGAGGGTTATCTTTATTTGACAGATAAATTTACTTGTCGATTGTGAAACAGGCCCTTAATTTGCTCAACCCTGTATATATTATACATATTTGTTATGACCTCGAAAACAGTTCTAACTATGTTTTGTTTCGAGATATTTAACTTAATATTATATTTATTTATTTATTTAGGAGATAACACAGAAACATACATAGTGTGTAACATAACATAATTATTGAGTTGGTACATAGATACAGATGCTTCCCTGAATGTATCTCACTATGAACACAAGAAATACTTAAGTAAAAATACAGCATGCAAAGCACTTAAGTGAGGCTTAATAATAATATTAAAAATAAAAATACATCGGTTAAACAAGAACAAAGTGATATATTAAATCTCGTACAAATTTGTCACAGTCCGACGGTATAGACGGCAATATATTTTTTTTATTGAATAATGTCGTCTACATACACCCGAGTAGAGTTCGGTCGCCCACTGTAGGTACTGAAAGGTTATATCAAGCTAATAAATCAAAAAAAGTTTTAAAATAAATATACGAAACATACATATATTTTAAAATCTAAAATATTAGTAGGTGTGTGTGTAATGGCCCCCGTGGTAAAGACGTTGGAGGTGCAGAAGCGACTACATAAATTATCTTAGATCTCGACTGTACCAAACTTTACTTCGATAGGTTCGACACTGAACAATAATAAACACACTTTCGCATTTATAACATTATTAAGGACTGAAAGACATACGTCTAAACATTCTACCCAACAGCATATTTATTCAACCAGCAAAGACTGAACACCTATCAAGCACGCTTACGATGTTCATTAGCTTAGAAAATGTTTGGTTTATGCGCTGCTTTATAAATCAAATGTTTGTGCAAGTGGGAGTGAGATGTAGTTAACTTTCTCTGGTGATTGTGCAGGTGCCAACGCCGAGTGCAACGAACCGCTGTGCTGCAGGGCGTCCAACGGGCCCGCCGTGACGCCCGGCGGCGGCGCCGGCCGCTGGGGCGACTACCGCAAGTGTGACACACCCAAGAGAACCATCGACCACATGCTGAAGCACATCGCTGACACACACACGGTGATCTACATTACTATCTTATTTGCCCGTAGTTATTAAGGGTGAAGTCAGACGAGCGTAATTTTTCGAGTTGTGAGTCGCGTAATTTCTGCCTATACAAAAGTGTTATTTAACGTCGCCGTGTAAACAAAACAGTAGTTTAGTATGAAACCGAATAAAGCAGAAATTACGCGACTCACAACTAAAAAATTACGCTCGTCTGGTTTCACCATTAATGGCAAAATCACATTTGTTTTATCACTACCTCGTACTTTTGGATATATGCTTTGGATGTATGGAACCTTTTGTTGAGGCACCGGAAAAAACCTATATGACTGAAGGAACGAGAAATTAATGGAAGTAACAAAGCCAGTTGGATAATATATTATTGCTGTTGACTGTACGCGAACTGTAATAAGCACATTAGGTATATAAAAATCAAAACTAGGTTTAATGACCAATTTTTCACTCGGTTTTAAACATCATGAATGTTATTCAAACTAAACATTCTTACCTTGGCTACCTCAATGGTTCGACATAAATGATTACTTACATAAAATAATGTCAGTCAGTCACTAATATTTGTATCGGTTTAATGGGTAGTTAATTATAGTATTAAAATAAAATTGTATTTCCCAGACAAAAAATAAATTAAAAACTTTTGGATTGAATATTTCTGAACGTAATATTTTGATAACTAGTAATTCTTTTATTTTTATTATGCAAGCAAAGCCATAGCATTGTACTCGTATAGTATAACTTGGTAGTTCAAGTGTGTCCAAACAAGAATATGTCAAAAATGGAAAACGCCGAAACAAGAATACAAAAATACCCCGTGCGGTTGCCGGGTTAGAGTAGTGCCACTCCATGTCTTCCCGTGGATGTCGTAAGAGGCGACTAAGGGAATACGGGCTTGTAGTACTGCTAGGCGATGGGCTTGCAACCTGTCACTAATACACTAGTAAACTTCTTAGCCTATTTGTGCAAAATGTGGTTACAGAATTATAATCAATTCTTTTTAGAGTTGTTGGTATTTCTGTAGCTCTGCCTACCCCACTCTGGGAATAAAGGCGTGATGTTATGTATGTATGTATATGTCACAGTCGCCATTATTGTAAATGACATAAGACTTATCAAAACGTTGACAATACGGAAACAGGTCAAAAACGATATCGTTATTACCTTGTAGAATTCCAGCCCAGGAATGCGTCGAAATAGGAAACAATTAAAGTTGACATAAGTCAACTTTAATTGTTTCCTATTTCGACTCTACATATAAATGTAGAGTCAACCTTTTAAATTGTAATACTCGGAAGCACATCGTCTAAGCAAAACAATTTGAAAATACTAATTTTCACTCCATGAATGTGATTAGAATTGAAACTGATTTTGGCTGCTTCTAGCCCAATTTAAACCTGCATCGTGTCTGTAGGCCATTTTTAGATGAGTTACTACAGCGATAAAGCAACAAACTACATGTGATCAAATAATTTATTTCGTTCCGGCTCCATGGACAATGGTAACGCTGTGATTAGAATCAACGTAACAATACCTAAGGGAAATTAATTTAATTACACAAAAAACCGTTTTGCAGCATCCAAAAAAGTTGATTATCCTGCGGATGTTAATTAGCTTAAATAGATTCTTGTTGTACCTATCTTACCAACATTATCAGTAAGACACATAAGGAATTCAGAACTCAAGGTACTTATTTACACACACATTTTTTAAGTCAACGGACTTTTGTATTTCAGGATATCGACTATATTCTATGGACCGGCGATCTGCCCCCTCACGATGTATGGAACCAAACGAAAGAAGAAAACCTGAAAGTGTTGCAGGAGACTGTTGCTCAGATGTCGGACATGTTTCCAGGAGTGCCAATATTTCCTGCACTCGGGAACCATGAGTCGTCCCCAGTAAACAGGTACCATACACATGGGTAGTATTTCATAATGTTCCTAGTTGATGCCCGTGCCGTTGATATTGTAGTTCGAGGTCGTTTTAATCTACCGATCTACATGAGCAATGCCGTGCATTATTATACTTTAAAAGCGAAGTACTTAAAGTGTTATTGTATTCACCAATTCAAAAACCGGGCAAGAGCATGTCGGACCATGCTCAGTGTAGGATTCCGAAGCCGTTAAGTACTAAAAACATAAAAATCAACAAGTAATAACTAATTTTCTATTTAAAGTCAATTGGTGCCGTCTTAGATGATTTTAGTAGGTACGAGGGTCAAACTGAAAGTTTCGGGAATAGAAAAAAATATGCAGTTAAATTGAATATAAGTATTTTTATTGCTTTTCAAAGTATTCTCCTTTATATTTTATGCACTTTTCCATGCGATCAAACCAGTCATTAAAGCACTTATTGAAGTCTGAAGTAGGGATCGACAAAATGGCCATTTTAAAAGCCTCCACTGCTGCTTCCGGCGTCTGAAACCGCTGACCACGCAACTTATCCTTAATTTTGGGGAATGTGAAAAAGTCATTGGGGCTTAAGTCGGGGCTGTATGGAGGATGGTCCAGTAATTCGACTTTTTCACCGTCCAGGTACTCAGTTGTTTTCCGAGCGGTGTGAGGGCTGGCATTGTCGTGGTGAAGGATAATGCGGCGACTAGGGTTTTTTTTTGGAGTTCAGCAAAGATACTCGGCAAACATATAGTGGTGTACCAATCGGCATTGACCGTTCTACGATCATCAAGAGGAATAGTAGCCACGTGACCCGATTTGGAGACAAACGTAGCCACCATCTTTTTGGCCGTGCTGCGAGAACGAATAACTTTTGTCGGCTTGAGCTCATCTTCGTAGACCCATACTCGAGATTGGTTTTTATTTTCAGGCTCATATGCATATATCCAACACTCATCACCGGATACAATGCTAAAAACTGCATTTGAGCTTCCTCCGTTGAATTTATTCAAAGTTCTGAGGCACCAATTGACACGAGTCGTTTTCTGCTCCTCAGACAATAAGTGAGGGATCCAACGGGAAAACAACTTTCGCACGCCTAATTGTTCCTGTAAAATGATTTGTATCTGACTCATTCCAATGCCCAAACACTCTTGAATCTCCCGATATGACACATGTCGGTCTTCCTTTATCAGCTGACGCACAGCATCGACGTTTTCTTGCGTGACTGCCGATTTTGGTCGACCTTCACGCACGTCGTCCGTGAGGGATAGACGGCCACGTTGAAATTCTGCATACCACCTGTATATTGTCGTCTTTGAAGGTGCTTCATTAGTTCATTACTAAAAGCAACATCATCCGGTCTCCACATTGTTTTTGTGATAATCCACTTTTAAAGTCGTAATAAATCATAGCTCTTAAATTTTCACGGGACAATTCCATTTTCAGCAGCGACTCGACGACTTCAAAAAACAATTGAAACCGAACCATCGCTTTTTTTTTCTATGTGGCCAGTGTGTTAAAATAATGAAACTTTAGAGATTATAAAAAGGTATGATATGTGTCAAAAATATGTTTCTAAGTATTAGATTCCTGAAACTTTCAGTGCAGCCCTCGTATAGACACTTTAATCGCCTGTATCTCAAGAACCAATGATGTCTACTTAGTCGTTATAGTTTGTCTTTTAAATTCGTTATATGGGCTTTCATTTAAGTTATTTTTAACATTTTTAGTATTTGTAGTTTTGGCTGTAGGGGGGACGGAGGACGACGTCACTTGAGTCTAACAAAAAGAAAACCCTTTAAGCTTAATATTTAAAAACCGAGTCCCTTCATCGAAAAATTGTTTTCACAAACCCACAATATTTTTGAAATACCTATCCAACGACACGTTACACTATGGGGTAGACGAAAAGACATTATTTTTTTTGTCATTTTACATTTTATTGTACCAGGTTGTTTGCGTGACTAATATGTATATTCATGCCAAATTACAGCTTTCTAGTACTAAGAGTCTCTATAGCTAGGCTGCGAACCAATAAGGGTTCCTAGTTTGACTACGGAACCCTAAAAACGATGGAAAAAGTTACGGAAACCAACACAAGTATTCCGATTAAGAACAAGCAAGTTCCTAATATGTCACGTATTTAAAATAGGCGCTTGATGTTGAATTGCGGAAAACCAGCCCGCTTTACAATTGACCCAGCGTCTTTACCTTGAGAGTTTCCGTTATCAATGCCTGATGTAGTTCGACGTAGTTAGCAGATTAATCTTACGTACGGTCGGCATCAAAAATGAGAGCAAAACGATTATTGTAGAGGTATTTAAGTATCGAATTAATTTGATGTCTAACTTACCGTGACTGGACAAAAGTGTTCTTGCATTTGACACTGATCTTCAGATTCGTGAATTCATTAACTCTTTCTAACATTTTTTGAGAAACCCACACTGTATCTGCACACTTGTGTGCATCGTTAAAGCAACGACTTAACTACCTACTAGTGTGTTAAGATGTGGGGGGCTGGAGAAGTGTTACAGAACCACTCCTAGTTCGGACTCCAGTTCCTCACAAGGATTTGACATATTACATTTACGTACGTACCGTAATATCCTTTGGAGATGCTATAAACATTTTGGAACGAAGTTCCTTATCACACGGTACGGACTTGGCGGATGGGCCTAGGCGAAAAAAGTGTGTAATTTTGAATAAAACACGCGCTGCGTAACCTTTTTGCTAATTGTTTGTTGGTTACTTAAACACTTTTGTTGGCTAATAACAACTTTGTCCACGGCACTCATTTAGTTTTTATTTATTATTGTTATATTAATTATTAACTATACCTGTAGGAGTTAACAAGGCGATCACCTTAGTCTTGCATTATTCTAGCTTTCCCCCGCCTTACATCTCGTCACCCGAGTCCAACATCGCGTGGCTGTACGACGAGCTGGATGCGCAGTGGCGGCGCTGGCTGCCGGCCGGCGTGTCTCACACGGTGCGCCGCGGTGCCTTCTACTCCGTGCTCGTGCGCCCCGGCTTCCGCATCATCTCGCTCAACATGAACTACTGCAACAACAAGAACTGGTGCGTTGCCCTGCAGGGCCTCTATTCTACAGCGTTATAACGATATCGCGTTTGACGTGTTTTAGAATCGTTTATGTCACAGTCGCCATTATTGCAAATGACACAAGAGTTATAAAAACGTTGATAATACGGAAACACTTCAAATACGATATCGTTATTACCGTGTAGAATCTCAGCCCTGGTCTATTACGATCGCGTTTATCGCCGTAGATGTAGCATCCGTCGTTTTCGCGCTTAAATAGGTACTTGTCAGAATGAGCGGTGTTTTATACACATTTTTAGACAGCGATAAGCGCGACCAAAGTCCTTCCCTGTCTATTAAAAGTTGCACCGGGAAATCAAGACTCAATAGACACATTTATTTATGCTATTAACAATCAATCGATGGCTAAATAACCCGGAAAACTATCCATTCTATTTAACGCCAGCAAACAATGCATATATGTATTGTAGGTACAGTTTTTTTATCTCACGATAGCGGGTGGGCCATACTTGTAGTTGTAATGCGTATATAGACGCATACTACAGCAACGCTTAGCGACGACAATTACCACCCAGAGGCAACGTGCACCACGTCTACACACACAAGTATGGCCAACCCGAATTCGCGAGATATAACAACTGTATTTCACTATTATATTGATTTTATTTGTTCAAGCTTTAATCATTATTATTTATTACTTTATTAAGTACTTGTAATGTAACTTACTTTTAAGTATTTCTGTACTTTTGTTTGAAAAAATTACCTTCTGCTGGAGTTTCTTGGCGCTTCTTCTCCGCAATGATCTTATCTGAAGCGCTAGTAAATTCACTTCATATTACCGACGTGTAAAAGAGCCCCATGGGGGCCTATTTACTGAATAAACATTTTGATTTTGATTTTGACTTAACTGACACGTTTTAGTTTCAGTGATCTCGGGGTAAAATAACTTAGATTGAGTAAAGGTTATCAAGACCAATCATAAATTTCGAAGTTTGAATTTGGTAAACTGGAATTTACTAGAACAAAATGGACGGTTAAAGTGAATACTAAGAAAAAACTTTCACTTTAATTATCTAATCGATGCATTCGCCCGCATGCTGACGCCGGTGACGGGAGGACAATTATTAACAAACAATGCTTTGCTTGCACCATTTCTCTTTCCTCCGTCACTCATGTCGTTGTTACTAATTTTCTATTCATAATGATATATTCAGTTAGACTTAGTTTATTCTGCCCGGTATCTGATGAGGTCAAGTACTTATTAGTATATATCGATTATAGGTTCAATGGTAGGCTTAATTGTGTGGTGACTTTACTGTTTGCCGCGGTCAACTGATTAGGTATAACTTTCGTTTCTTCTAGGTGGCTATTACTAAACAGTACGGACCCCGCGACCGAGCTCCAGTGGCTCATTTATGAGTTGCAGTCCGCAGAGTTCAGCGGAGAGAAAGTGCATATTATTGGGCACATACCGCCCGGTCACTCCGACTGCTTAAAAGTGTGGAGCAGGAACTACTACGCAATAATCAACCGCTACGAATCTACGATAACCGCTCAATTCTTCGGTCACACGCACTTTGATGAATTCGAAGTATTCTACGATCCAAACGATCTTGGTAAATATTAACATTTCAACTTAATTAATGAAACACCTAGTGAACTAGTCATGATGTTCATATTTATTAAAAAAAATTTTTTTGGTTCGCAGGACGAGCAACAAGTATAGCCTATGTAGGTCCCTCCGTATCCCCTTACTATGATTTGAATCTCGGATATCGAATATACTATGTAGATGGTGATCACGAATCAAGTACCCGGGTACGTCTTTAAATCCAAATATATACTTGGCAAGACGGCTTTTGATAATCGATGGAATATATATTAAACATATTATTTGTTCTCAGTTAGTGGTCGACCACGAGACGTGGATCATGAACTTGAAGGAGGCGAACCTGTTCGGCTACCCGATATGGTATAAACTGTACTCTGCGCGATCGGCGTACAGTATGACGGCCCTGCGGCCGCAGGACTGGGACAAGTTTATCGACGATATGACGGCCAAGGAGGACGTTTTTAATTTATATTACAAGTAATTTTAAATGACAGAATTTAACAATTGCTCGTTTAATTTTACTTATAGCTATATTATATTTACTCGTGTTTAAACTGTTTCTTTCAGAAATTATTGGAAGAATAGCCCCCGCCGCGGCACTTGCGACGGCGAATGTCGTAAACGGTTGGTATGCGACGCGCGTTCGGGCCGCTCGCACGACCGGCGCGCGCTTTGCGGCCACATCGAGGCACGCATCGACGGCTCCGCGCCCGCGCCGCAGACGTGGCGCGCCTGGTTCTATAACGGACTCTCCGTCTCGTAAGCATACCTATGGAACACATGTTGTAGCCTCCAAGAAATCGACAACCGATATACCTACTTACCTACCCCCACCCCAGTGTCTCTTGATTTTGTAACTAACCTGTACAAATGTAATAGCATGAAAATTCTAGGTCCTCACCAGATGTATATTATAAAACAGAACCTAGAATTCAATTCCGATGAATCTACATGCTTTAAAGCTTATTTTTCAGTTTCAGCGCATTAGAAAATATAATTGCGGTGATTTTGAAAACTTTGTAAATATTTACTTTCTGCTTGTATACGACAAACCTACTAATCCCTGGAACGAACTGTAAAGGTAACGAAAAAGTATTTAGCAGCATGAAATGGTAGTGTATATATAAACTTACCAGCACATTAGATTAGAGCATGCCATGTCTAATCACTTGCCTAGTTATTTACACCTGCTGCACTTGATTCTTTATGGCTTCGGATGAATCTACATGGTAACTTAAGGTTTTATACAATGTGAAGAAGGTACTTTAGTATTAAAACCGTATTCCAAATGAATGGTAATGCTTTTAGGTATCAAAAGCAGTTTGTACAGATCTCATCTCAAACCTACTCAACAAAACAAACGCCACATCAAAATACGGTGCAAGAGTTTCAGTCTTTCGGGTTTGGGTAAAGTCAATTAGACTCGCATAAGAGCGTACGAGATAGAGATATAAACATATGTGGATATTTTGCTTTGAAGTCTTCTTTCGGTGATTTATAATCTTGTAATAAGACTAATAAGTAAGATTTCACTCGCTACAGCTGTACATGCGACCATAGGTATAATATAAGTAATTGAAGGGTACACGAAATTAACATTTGAAAATGAGATTTTATTCTCAAGATTTAGCGTTCGCAATGAACTATTACTTACCTACTTACGTACGATTACAGATATAAATCTTGATGTAACTTTTATTAGGTATTATTAAAACAACCTGTACAAGAAAATAACGTACTAAACATGGTTCCAACATTCAAATCGCGATAACCCGAAAAAAATACTACTGTGACTTGACTAGACATGTTCTCTCCGTGCACCCCTCATACCTATGAACGAAGAACACACCATCTGCATTTTCTGAATCAGTAATAAGTACGTGTAGGGTGGTCGTTTTAGAATTTAGGATTAAACTGCTTTTGATCCCTTACCTTAGGTAGGTATAATTTATGTTCAGTTTTAATTTGAGATATCTTTCTCTTTGTACAGACCTAGTGTACAGCAAGTTTAAAAGGTGGTGGATATACTATTTTACAGGTGAGCAAAGGTGAGTCAGAATCAGCTTTTGTAAATATGCAATTTTTAATGATTAAGTATGAAGGTTATGGAGGTTTTTGTATAAGCACATATTGAACGACTTTACTGTCTGTTCTGTCGCGACGTAACGCTTTGCAGATGTAGTGAATAATCACGCGATTTGAGAAGTCAAGACGAATACGAATTAATCAGACAAAATACGATGTCGTATAAAATATGCACTACATCGTACTATTAAATTTGAGTGTGCAGAGACCATTATATCGTCACTACTTTTAAAAAACCTCGTATCTCATATTTTGTGATGTACGATTTTAAACTTAAATACGAAGAGAAATAAGTTTAAAATCGGACATCACGAAATCTGAGATGAGGTTTTTTTAAAGTAGTGACGATATGTAATTTCACAAGAGCTGGCACGGAAGGATTGAACAGGTGAACGAAAGTTTGTACAAGGCCTCTATTCAACTGCGTTATAACGATATCGTATTTGCCTGTTTCCGTATTGTCAACGTTTTCATAACTCTTATGTCATTTACAATAATGGCGATTGTGACATAAACGATTCTTAAACGTGTCAAACACGATATCGTTTTAACGCACCTGAATAGAGGCCCTGGGCCTTTAGTCAACACGGTAAAACCATGCCGCATGGCCTTTGACATGTTATCGTATTGTTCTTAACTCGGCCGCCAATACTGTCACGTAAACACGAGCTGTCGTAACGTCGGCAACACGATATCGTGCCAAAGGTATTATGGTTTTACCCGGTAGAATAGAGACCCAGCACGGTTAACAAATGACGGCGCGCGATTTACTCCGCGCACGAGATACACAACCCTTCATCGTCTAATTAAAACGGTCAGAAAAAGACAGGTACTTACAATTAGTCTATGTCCCGGACGACATAACTCGCGCGCTGTCATGTGCTAGCCGTGCAGTAGTTGAAACACTTTAAACTCAACCTGTCTTTTTAAATTTCAAATGTTGCCATATATTCCAGATTCATCATATTCCAAACTCGACATTGTACAGACGTATGAAATCGCGAGGTGCTTTCAGGATCACAGGGGTTATTATGACATAACTATGCAGTTCTGTTTACGCTCACTGTAAAATGAACTGCAAAGCTAGCTCATAATAACCCCCAGGATAGATTTTACTAAGTAGTTATACTTTTTACTACGGATATTAGACAATCATTTACCCGTATATTGTGAATAGTGAAATAGATATACTTTATGAAATATAACCAGTGATCAAAATAGGTACAGTTAATTTATCTTTAAGCTAAAGGTTTCATATAACCGCGTTATTATATCATCACAGTGGAATTCTATAATAAATTAATACAGGCGAATGTACATGGTATGACGAGTTTGGAATATGTCAAAACTAGAAAATGTCGAAAACTGAAAAAGCCATTTTGGAAAGTCGCGAATCTGAAATATTCAGAAAACCAATTACCAATTCGGAAGATGACGAATTAGGAACCAATTCTTTTAAGGCCTCATCGCCACCTGCAACAAAACTTTTGCGAATGATGTCTGACATTAACTTTCATGTCATTTGCAATAGTTAACAACCCCTAGCTACAGTCGGGTTAACCTCGAAGAACTTTTCTTGCAGGCGTATTGGCGACCTAACTCAACGCGAAACGGCAATGTTAAATTTATACAAAATGAGACGCTGTAATGTAATTTAATTAAATAAATATTAAACAAATATACAAAGCACAAATCTAAAAAGTAGTTTATTCAATCAATAGGTAACGTTTGAAATTTTGATATACCTATTAATCTAAGTTGTCGTTCTGTCCCTCGCTCGGCTAAAGTGAGAGAATATGCAACTAGGTAATACATGTTAAATATTTCCAGGATGTCAATGATAATGCAAATACCTCAAGTGGCATACTCG
The DNA here is from genome assembly GCA_949316455.1 of Acleris holmiana. Lineage (NCBI taxonomy): Eukaryota > Metazoa > Arthropoda > Insecta > Lepidoptera > Tortricidae > Acleris > Acleris holmiana. Next base: position 12,302,513 of record OX438764.1, read on the forward strand.
ATACCAAAGTTCGTGATGGGTCTGGGCTGAGGAACCTACAATTTGGGATCAAAGGAACAAGTTACGATCACCACCGAACGTGCAGTAGTCTACGCTCTACGCTACTGCAATGATTAAAATGTATACAGGGAACAATACCAGTAGGAAACAAACTTTAACTGCTGATCATTTGCATGAGGAAATTAATTTAATACCAATCTTTTGATTGTGTTGTTTGTTTCATTTAGTAACTTTAAGAGGTTCTAGAGCAACTACTATTTATTATTTTCATCTAATAATAATTGAGTCATCTACAAATGATGATCCCAATTGTTTTTGAAAACACGTTACATTTTTAAAGAAATTGGTCTCAAATGTACTAGTTATTTAATGATCCCTGATCTTGTATAGTATTGTATGGTATTTTCTGTTCAGCTATAACAATTTTAAGTTGTACATACAAATCTTTTTATGGTAATAAAAAATAATGGAAATGTCCGAGTTTTAGTTTATTTAATCAAAAGCCACTTTCCCATAGTCTCCGTTAGGAAAGCTCGTCACTTCGTCACGTCACTTCTGTGTTCGGTCGTACTTAGCGACGTTCATGTTAATTAACGTCGCTAAGTACGACCGAACACAGAAGTAGCTGTACATGTTAGTGCCATGTCGCTGATGTTGATATACTTAATTCAAGCCACTTTCAATTAAATACGTTATTGCGACAAGGTACTAAAATGTACAGCTACATATGAGTTCGACTGTACAAATAAAACAAGTGTTATTTTTAAGATGTTTTTATTTCTTAAAAAATCCAATTCGTACATATAGAGAGCTTTTGAAGCGTCCCAAATTACAATCACTATATACAACGCATAGTACACTAAAACAATTAGAATCATCAAATTTAAAATTTTATTAATGTTCGAAATCTGGCAGCTTACGTCTCAAACCGTGTTTTCGTAGTAAGTAATTAAAAAAAAACTGCTTTCGGCCCTAGGGTGTTTGGGCACTATATTTTTTTAAATCGTTTAGAGTTCAGCCATTTTCAATCCGGCGTTTGATTGGCAATGTATTTTGTGCTCTATGTTTACACAAGTAACTAAGGATTATGAATTACGTACATCAACTCGTGGTTTTCAAAGGACATTTTAAAATTATATAATGCACAATCACCCCTTTTGGCAGTCAATAAAGAAACTAAAATTGGCATCTTTGTCGCCTTCAATAACAATTGCTTCTACAACATTTAAAATAGTTGAGATACAGACATAGCGCCACTTTAAATGGTAAAACGGAACCAGAAAAATGTAAACTAAAGAAATGAGGTATAATAACTATAATACCATAATGTACTATTATAAAAAATACTTGAATTTAAAAATATAAAACGCCAGTTTGATCGTAGTCAATACTTTTATTAAATGATACGTAGGCTAGGCCACACTGAAAGGTTTGCAGTTCTGGCTACTCTTAAATATTTATATTTTAACTGCTATCGCTTAACATGGAATTCTATTTATATGTGTTTTAAATTGACCCTTTTGCGCGGAAAACGGAATTGACATGAAAAAATATTACAGAGCCAATATTTTTTCGAGGTGTGCGCCTTTATGTGATACTGTTATTGCACTTGTACAACATTCAAAATAGTTAAGATACAGACATAGCGCAACTTCATAGGTACGTAATAAAAAACGACACTAAAAAATGGTGTGTACCAGTCAATACCATTTTGTATTTAATTTTGTACATATTGGCTTAAAGCACCACATTTGAGCAGTGTAAAGCAAGCAAATTTTACATGGTGACATTCATCACGTCCATCCGTCCATTATAGTCCGTGAAAAAAATTGGCTGCATTCAAGCATCTCTTTGAAGAAAACCCACAAATCGCCCACAATAATATTTGTGGGCGAATGCGAATCCTATGAAGTAAGTAGAAAAGATTTTGTATGAACATCTCAATGTAACGAATCATTCCTCCTTCTGGATACCTTATAAGCTCATTCAGTCTAAAAATGGGTGTGTGGTCTGCTTTCAGAAAATACTCCTTTCTTTAAAATTCAACCACCGATTTTTAAATAGCATACCAGAAGATAGAACTAGGGTTTTTAAATTCTAATCCGCAATTAAAACGAGTCTTATGAAAGGTGCAACAAGCAAAAGCGATGGCAAAAAGCTTTTTTAAACCCCCGACATCTCTGAAATACACTTGCAGGAAGTAAACGAAGTACAGTTCATTCTGAGCAATATACGATATAGCACTTCACTCTATTCTTCTGCGTTCTAACGATATCGCATTTGACGTGTTTAAGAATAGTTTATGTCACATTCGCCATTATTGTAAATGACTTAAGAGTTATGGAAACGTTGACAATACGGAAACACGGCAAAGACGATATCGTTATTACGTTGTAGAATCCTAGCCTAGCGTTGTTGTTTACTTCAACCCTGAAGAGGCATTGAACGCATGTAAATAATTTGTAGTTACGCAAAACTTTCAGTGTGGCTGGACCTAGTGACAAGGCCATTCTATGAAAAAAAAAAACAAATATTATCGGAATTAAATAAATTGAATCGTTGTTTTAACAATAATTGGCAAAAATTATATTAACACTGCTAGGACTAGATAATTATTTGTTTGTACATATGATGTTTATGTAATAATCCCAAAATTAAAAATCATCATTATTATTATTAAAATGTCATAGATAAAAAGTAAAATAGCTAAATTAAACATAAAACGCAACTTATTTGCTAAAATGTCATGTAAATGTAATTCGAGTTTTAGTTAAAAGAACAAAGTGATGTTTACTAAGAACAGTCTTGTTCATGAATGAGTAAATGCAAAAACTTCACATAAGACATACTATTTTACCAATCATGCATCAAAGTAGTTAAATGTAATGAGTAGGACACGTTCAGTGCATGGACTATTATATTGAGATCACCAAAATAAATTAGTAAGGTGCTAATAAAAAAATGCGGACAGGCATTTACCCATAAAACCGAGGGGCATAAATGTGCTTTTGTGCACTGGATTATTGGCTATTGCCTGCAGATTAAATTTTAAGTAGGTAATTGATTCCACTTTCATTAATACACCATTTTGTGGTGTTCAGTAAAATAATCAATTCTGTTATCATTATTATATGTGGAAGGGTTTAATTTTATTGTACCTAAGCAAATGTTACTGAATGATATTTGTAATGCCCTATAGCATTTAGTAAATATTTTAGCGGGTTTTACCAATATGCAATTACCGTTTTACCAATATGTAGTTCAATTGACATACTTAGTTAATTTAATTTTGAATGCAGTTTGTTACGTCGATTTAAAACTATTGAAACGCTTAGTTCGAGCCTGACCCTTAAAAACGCAATTGAAACTCGGTGCAAGTGCGCGTTAGTCTTGATAAAAATAAGAGCAAGTATAGCGGCGATAAAACGCAATACAACTCCAACTCGCAATTTAACAGAATAGTGGATTTACATAATCTAATCACACAGAGACACTGTTCACTGTTCACTCTTAGTTTAAAAAGTGTAATGCGAGGAGCAGTCTCAAAGCTTAATATTATTCTTGCATGTGTGCAAAGGTTAACAGCCTTTGTTTGCATGCCGGGTATGAGGGCGATGCGCTTATTTGCGAGTCGGCCCGTATAAAACGTGTGTAGACAAATTCAAATCAAAAATATTTTTACATATGTCATGGAAAGTAGGTACTTATGTGCTTTTCATCTGTAGCGACTAGTGACCACTCACAAAATTAAAATAAATTCTGTAAAAAGTAGTCACACTACAGAGCTAAAATGAATGTGATTAGATCAGTTATGTCATTATCTTACTTAAGTAGGCACTTTGTAGATACACATATAGGCACACATTTAAAAACCAACACACAAAATTACAATAGTAATCCTAAATATACCAACCTATTACTAGTAATTTACATTAACATGGCTTTAAATTTCAGTCTATCGTTTAACTTCCAGAGTTTTATTAGATACTTACCAAATGTCTTATTTTGGAATGTAGGAATTATGTTAAAACAGAACTTTAAATTTTTAAAATACCTTCCTCCAAAAATATTAAGCCTATCATTGACTTGGATCAGAGTCAATAATCTAACTAGATTTTAGAATAAGAGTAAACATTAAAAAAATATATTAAAAAATGGCACAACACCTGACACTGGGAATTTATATTAAATAATAATCTCAATACATACTTAAACTAATTGGCTTCTACGCACACTGTCTTTAATAAAGCTCAGCTTCTATTTTAATTTTAAACTGGGATTTGTAACTAGGTGTGTCCAGCCAATAATAGTGCCAGCAAAATGTTGTGGGTAAAATGACATGCAAAAGAAAGTCATATGCTTAGCTGTACCGACTGGTGCATGTTGGATCTTCTCTGACTAGACATTACGCCTAGATAATAACTTGGGCTACTATTGCAATCACTCTTATAGGCCAAACACATCCCTTACCAAAATACATCATCAATTTATTGAAAATCACTTGATAAGGAGCCTACGCAAATTGCATTTACTTTGTTTAGACCCTGCAGCACAAGATTTCTTTTTCCTCTTTGAAGGACTAGGACCATCAAGGTCATAACGAATGCAGCTCCTACCTGGGTGCCGGTCGCAGGAGCAGTACTTGCAGAATTGGTATGCACAAGCGACCCTTGTGCACTCTGCCCAAGTCTCTCCAGACAGTTCCTCTGTAACCTTAGCTGGTTGCTGACACCGCACACATGCCAGTTGAATACGAGTATCCAGGGATGCAGACTGCAATGAAGGTTGAGAATTCATTGAATTAATTGGATTGAACTAATGTCAAAATACACAGAACCCCAAGAGGATGAAATTCTTAATTTAAATGTAGGAATTTCTCAAAAAATAACAAGTTAAATTTGTTGGCACTTCAAAACTGAAGATTTACTCTTGGAATGAGTGACATAAGATCATGTCAATCAAATTAAAAAATAAGCACAGATGTACATGCATAGGTCATGTGATGGGTTAATGTCAGTTTAAAAATTAGTCCTCATTAACTGGTGGTGTAAACACCATCTAACCCATCAGAGGCTTAAGCACAGATCCATGCTCAAAATTTAGACATCTTTTTGTATTTTTTTGTAAGTTTTATTTTATGTTTTTTTTATTTGTTTTTTTTTTTTTTTTTTTTTTTTTTTATTAGGATGAATGAAAAAGATTGACGAAAGAAATTTACAGTGCTAAAGTGAGTGGAAGGGTCGTAAGGGGGCGCCCTAGGCGTACTTTTTTGAATCAAATCGGGGAAATACTAGAAAAGGGCCGAATCTTAAGTACCCGAAACCGACGTGCATTCATGACTCGATGTATGAATGTGGAAGAAGCGAAAGGGTATTGTCAGGATCGTAGCAAGTGGAAAGAAGTGGTCTCTGCCTACCCCTCTGGGAAACAGGCGTGATTTATGTATGTATGTATGTATGTAATCAGAAGAGACTTGACCTTGGTACTTTTTTGACCTCCCGCATATGAGGTGTTAAAGATAAATCAATTGATATCTAACTATCATTAAATGTCTTGTTGAAAGTGTTTGAATTTGACTTTAATTCGTTACAAGTATTCCTGTCCATATATAATGACTTATTGATACAGTACAATACAGATAAAAAAAAAAAAAGATTAAAACTTACATGGAAGATAATTATTTTATAATTAATCAGTTCCCAAATTTGGCTACCAATATCCAAGCCGCTGTAGTTATTTTAATTTTCATGTTTAAAATTTGTTAAGTCGTAATAAGTTAGGTAAGTGTTTCTTAGGCTATTTATAAAAAATAAACACCATATTTTGTTCCATATTTGGTTTAGGAAAAGTTGTTAACAATCAATTTTAAAGTTAAATATATTGATGGTTGAAAGGCAAAACACTTCAAGTGACAAAATGTGCGATATTGAGTTAAAGGTATATTTGGAATCAGCAGTTTTTTTTAATTCATTGTAATCACTTTACTGTGACTTTTCAAAAAATGATGCTTCAAGCATTTTGCCATTCAACTGTCAATTTCAATAGGTACCTAATTGAAACTCATTAAATAAGAAGTCACTATGACTGCTCAAAAATACTTCGAAATTTCTAGCCTCTGGCCATTAAGTACAAGTTGAACTGTATAGTAATAAATCACTAATTCACAGTATACTCTGGGTACCAGGAATTGATAATAATGCCAGGAATTGATAATTATTAAGATAAATATAATTCAACTGAATTGTATAACACTGACATTTCTAAATAATGATTACATAATCTAACTAAAAGATAAAATGTTCTCCATTCAGATGAGATAAAATGAACACTTAAAAAAGACATTATACACTCCATAGCTACCTATAATAAAAAAAACAATGAACAAAAATTTTATTTATAAAATGGCTTACCCGAGAAAATGTTTTAAATCTTATGCTCCCAGGTGACCCCGGAGGACTGTTGGGTGAGCTGCTAGCTGTAGGAGTGAGTTCAATGTTGTGTATTTCTTTCAGTTTTCTTCTTACAATGCCACTTGTACCTTTTAGGGAAAAACTTTTCTGGTTTTCCTGATTTTCTTTGGCTTTATTTTTATATTTCTTTAACTTTTCTCTCCCCTGAGCCACATCTTGACAAATCTGAAGCCATGTAGGGCTCACCAAAGTAAAGTTGAATATATCTGCATGTGATAAGTAACTGAAGATCTTGTTTATGGCAGGCACACATTGGACCATATTGTACAACATTTTGATAATATCTATCCTTTGATTGGGTTTGAACTGCAGAGGTCCGCGGGGCAGTCCAGGCAGCTGGCTATGCACCACCTGCAGGCTTTGAGGCTCACAAGCCAATGAATGAATTTCAAAATCCAGTTGCCTAGCAAATTTCTTAGGGGGATAGTTAATATTGTTTATAGCTCTTAGTGGACTTGATTTGTGATTAGATTTAAGTCTATTCAATTTACAGCTGCTTTTGCAAACTCTCTTGATAGGAGTTGAAGGGAATGACAATGCATGGGAATTGAAATTATAGATGTTAGTTGTGTCACAATAATCTGAGCTCAATGGGGAAATGGTATAGTTACCACTGAAGTTGGCAGAATCATTGACTTTCAGTTTTTGGATTTGCCCAGCTATGATACTGGTAGGAGTGGTAACAGATCCAATACTGACATCATGAAGATCAGCATCATCTTGATAAGGCCTCTTAATACCTCTTCTCTTAGAAGGCCCTTCAGTAAAGCTCTCATTAAATGAATTCTTAGTAAAGCTATATTGGTAGCCAAGCTGCGGCATACTTCCAGGGGTATTTTTATTAAAATTTGGGTAATTCCTGGCATTGAAGTAAATTGATCCTTGAATGCCTGATGGATCTATGTTCTCGGTTAATAATTCAGAGCAGTCTATCGAACCAGGAGTAAAGGTGTGGTAACCGCTGTCTTCTGCCCGCCAATAGCTAACGCTCTCATAAGACAGCACCGGGGTGGCTGGTTCAGCCATTTCTGTGTGCACATTCATGTTTCAATGTCAATGTCGCCTCTAAATCATTTTTAAGACGAAATCCAGCTTTGTATTTCGTTTGGCTTTTTTCCGCGCCAAGTTCACGTGACCCAAGTAAACACGACTGCCATCACAGGCGTCATTACTGATATTATTTTAAACATAATATATAGCGCGACACTGTGTGCTAGCACCAAACGTACTGTTTTATAAAACTTCAAGTACTTATTATTCCGTGTAACACAAATAATTTACGCAATGATCACTTTTCTGTTAAATGAGAAAGCTTCGTTCGTTACCTTTACAGCTTTGGCCGTTTTACGCTTTCGTAACCAACAAGCTTTTTCTTTTTTTTTTGTTGTAATATTTGACTTTTGAATATTGATGTTACCAAGCGTAATAATGCTGTTGTGTTGTGGCGGTACATAGATAAAGGAAGAGAATGGATATGACACGTTGACATATACAAATAATCAGTTATATAAATATTATGCATTCCGACATCGAACACTCAAAAATAATGTTATCTCTTTTTAACTAAGTTCTATGTTCCTAAGTAAAAAGATATGACAGTACGTCAGCCAGTGCAATAATGGCAACATTTATAATTTGACTTTCATACAAATACCTAACGTGCCTAGTCAGCCATGTTGAATCAGCTTGTCCTAAGTATTTGATGTGTCAACCGTGCCGAATTCACTTAAAAAATGATTAATATCTTGTTTTCCGTATTATATATTGCCAAAAGTGACACATGGATTGAAAGAGAAACTTCATCGTAATGTCTATTAAGTGTAGTTTGTTAGGAAGAAACAGCAAAAATCTGAAATATTGAACATTTCATCGGTAAGTTTAAGTTTTTGTTAAAATATTGGTCAGTTTTGTCATTATTGGGGGACTTAAATATGTAGTACATTATTATTAATCCATAGATCAAGATTAGTTCAAGATTATTATACGATTTGCCTTTTATTTACAATATTTTGAAAGTAAACAAACCGGAGAATTTGACAGCTAGAGTTGTTCTTAAAATATCGAAAATAACTTGGAAATTTCTCATTATGACAATTAATGTTAAAATAACATGTTTTTTTGTAATTGTATCATATATAACGTATATGGAATATGCCAAAGAAAGCAAAGAACCATCTTTCATCATGGATTACTTTTTTTAAGGATTTTGGAAAAAAGTATACTGAGAAAGTTTCAATCCGAAATTACTTAAATAAAATAATATTATTCCGAAATGAGTAATGACTAAAGTTTTATACCTACTAAAAATCATCTAAGACAGCACCAAATATTTTTATTTGTTTACTTGACGACACGTTAGCCTAGTTGATAGTGACACTGCCTACGAAGCCAACGGTCCTGGGTTCAAATCCCGGTAAGAGCCGATATTTGTTACAGTCTGATAATATAACAAGTCATATTTGTAAAAAAATGCAGGACTTAAAGACTGGTAATACACGATTATTTAAGATTATTGGCACTCTCACGTTGTGGCACTGTTTTGAATAAAAACAAAAGTAAATAATTATTGTTAATATTTTTGTTGCTTTTTATGATTCTTGTATTTTATCATTAACAGAACTTAATGACTCTTTTTTATGAAAGGAATAACCAAGAAAGAAATAATAGTTTTGTTGCTTTGTACTTTTAATTATATTAACTCACTCGAACTATATTTACCTATTGAACCTGTGAAATACTTCATCTCTAGTCTTCATCATCGGTACCACTTTACGAAATAAAGAAGCTAGGTTGACACGGACGCGCTTCAACGCGCGGTCGAAGCGTTGAAATGACAGGCGGCTCGTGTCAAGATCTTGAATGCGACGCATGGCGGCACGCGCTGTCATGTATACGATAGCACTACTTTGTTATAATCTTGTACCGCTCGTCGCGTCAACCACGCGTTCATGTGAACCTAGCCTAAAGCTTTAGGAATGCAAATGCTGAAAACAGCAAAATATATCCGCAACTTTTGAGGAGTTCCGTCGTTTACTCATGGATTCCATCATCAGATCACTCCAACTTTTCTATAGGACCATTTCCGACCTTTCCTTTCCTTTACGGTGGAAAGGGCTCACCGTGCTGGTTGTGCTCAAGACGACGTTTCGCAAGCCCTTCAGGTATCCCACTGCTAGGTACTGCATCTTTATGCAGGACATGCAAAGTACTGAACGTACAGAACAGACGAGTTGAGAACCTCCCACCCATATGGTTGGTTTATCGATAACTTTATTATTACTATCGAATCGGGGCAGCACTAAAACATCTGACAGTCGCCATTTTATGTTTGCTAGGGTAGTTTAGGTAGGCACGTTTATGAGGCATGACATATCCATGGCTTCCTTTATCATTGTGGCGGTACAATACATAATATTTTATAAAACTCATTATTTTGGGATTGACAACACTATACCTGACAGACGCGAAAGAGAAAGATATATAGTTAGACGTCAACTTGTTATATATTTCATTTCATTCATTCATTCTTTGAGTGTGGGAGTTGGTGGATATTAGTATTTATTTATTATCATCAGAACTGTGTTATTTTATTAAAAATAATGCAATAGCACATCAATGACGAGCTACACTAACGATATCGCTTTATAGATTTTGTTTTAGTTCTGAAAATGACATCTATATTAAATGATTTTTGTAGACTGTGTGCGAAAAAAGATGAATTTAGTAAGGATTTACTGGAAGAAAACAACACGCACGTATTAACTCTCATCAGAGACTTTATTCAGATAACAGTAAGTTCAGCCTCGTTCGTAACAGTTAATGGAATTTCAACGTCTTCTATGATATTGTGTCCAATTCGGGAAGCATCAAATCACTAATAAACATGTCGCATCTTTAGAATTATAGTGACCTAATCCAAATATTTTGAATTTCGACTTATGTCTCTATAGTACAAAATTTATGACTCAAAATCGAAAGCTGAAAATGTTTGAATTAGGTCACTATAATTCTAAATGTGCGATGTTTGAGTACATTGGTGTTGTTAAACTTATTGTTACAGATAAATGAAACGGATGACTTTCCAACAAAAATATGTCTTAACTGTGAAGAAAAACTGGTGACTTTTCAATTATTTGTTTTGGAATGTTATAAAGTCCAAGATGAATTTAAGAAGATAATAGATAAGGTGGAGCTGGACTGCTCTACTGGCCTGCAAGTCAAGCTCGAAGATAGTAACACACAGACAGACTTTGGTGTCCCTGCCATTAAATCCGAGGTATGCAGTAGCTTTATTATAACCTTTTAGTATTTGACTGGCACAAATTGAAACCTTATGGTTTTTTTTTTGGGTTTATTGTTGAGTGTTAGTTAGTTTAAATAAATTGTAAAACAACTGAGATGTCATGTCATGTATCTAAGACATTCATATTTGTTTTCTCAATTTGTTAACACTAGGGATTGGGAATTTGAGTAGATTTTTACCTAAAGTTGGCAGAATAATAATATATAGTAATAAACAGTAAAAGTCAAGCACATGGTATTAAACACGAGCTTACTGAATTTAGAAAAGACATAATGTCCCTTCTCACAAATTTTACCACAGCGCAAAACGAGAAGTTGGTTGCTATGCGAGAAGACATAAGGTCTGAAATTCGGGATCAGCTGCGTGTAGTTACATCATTATCAGAAAGCGTAATGGAAGTACAAACTCAAGTGAAGGCCAGTTTGTCCGAGTTTGAGAGTAGGATTTTGTTAGCGGAGAAGAAAATGACGTCAGTAACCGCAATATCAAAAACTCTTGATGAGGCCCAAGAAACTATTGAACGCTTGGTCATGGAAAACAACTCAAACAAACAATTCTCAATGCTCAACAACTTAGAGATCTCTGGCATACCGTATAGTAAGGGAGAAAATTTAATGTCCATTGTTCGCGACATATCTACCAAGGTCGGATTTCATCTAGGTGATAATGATGTCGATATCATTCACCGGGTTCGCCGCTTCCAAACAGGCCAACGTGACTCTCCACAGAACAACAGACCTCCGGCAATTATAGTTAAATTTACTCAGCGCAGTCGCAAAAATGATTTACTCGCCGCGGTGCGCGCGCGCCGCGGCCTCACAACAGCTGACATCGGGTTGCCTGGGCCGGCCGCCACTGTGTACGTCGGCGACCACTTGACCCCCGCCAATAAGTTATTACTTAAGCAAGCCAGGCAACTGAAGCTGGAGCATAACTATTCTTTTGTATGGGTTCGCGACTGTAAAATCTTCCTTCGAAAAACCGAGCAAAGTAAAGTTATAACTATAAATACCCAATCTGATCTCAAAAAGATCAAGTGACGGTACTTGATAACGATAAGTATTACTAATTATAATGTTTTCCTAATACTGAGTTTAATGTCTGCCTTATTAACTTGTAAATCTTTCTATATTGTTCTTAGACCCGAGCAATGTTGTTATTTTTATAACTGTATCCGTAAGTACGTAGCCTCGAATCTTTTACTATTCGATGTAGATTCCTATGATGTTTCTAATAAGAATTCCTTTTATCAACGTATACTTTTACCTTGTTTGTTTGAATACTGTGCACGCACGCCTTTGATAAATAGTATAAATTCCCATTTATTATTATTCCTCTATATTCTTTTTTCTAAATCAAATGCATGTTCCTCAATTTCAAGCGGCGCTCTCGTTTTTAATTATCCAATGCAATATTTTATTTTAATACCTAAAAATGACTAATAACATTTTCAATGGATATTACCAAAATGTGAGGGGATTGAGAACAAAATCTAATGAGTTTTTTTCTAAAGTTGCTCAGTGTGATTACGATTTTATCTGCCTGACCGAAACTTGGTTAACTCCAGATTTCTATGACGGAGAATTTTTCGATCGTAGTTATAATGTGTTTCGATGCGACCGGTCGGCGTCGGAGAGCGGCGCGGCGCGCGGCGGCGGCGCGGCAGTGGCGGTGCGCGCGCGCCGCCGGGCGTTCCGCCGCGACTGGCCAGTGCCTCCGCGCGCTTATTGCGACTGTGTCTGGGCCTCTGTTCCGCTGGATTCATGTTCACGGGACAGATCGCTCGACCAAGCTCATAATGCACAACAACAATCTTTCTTCAATATAGCCTGTATTTATATTCCTCAGGGTACCGGATATAAGGAAACGTTGACCTCCTTTTTTGAAATCGCTAGTCAAATAATTATAGATAGGCCAAACGATTTATTTTTGCTCACTGGTGATTTTAATGTACCCGAGGCCGAGTGGGTGACACGCTCTTCCCCAGGGATGCTTTTATTGCCGAGTAGCAGTTACTCAACACAAATAATCCATGATTTCTTATCATATACAGAATTAAAACAATTTAATTGGGTTTATAACGTCAATAGGCGAATTCTCGATTTGATAATATGCAGCACCGAGTGTACAGTCGCTGCTTGCGACCAGCCACTCACGCCTGAAGACATTCACCATAAAGCGATTGTTATAGACATTAACTTGAATTTCGAGCCTACTCTTAAGCCGGCACCCAATATTATTTCAAATTTTTACTCTGGTGATTATAGTAAAATTAACTTGGAATTATCTAAAATTAATTGGTATACGTTTTTCGATGATTGCGATTTCATAAGCAGTGTTACTAAATTCTACGATCTCCTTAATGATTTAATTTATAAACACATCCCGCGCCGTAAGGTGAATGTATCAGCGTCTGTGCCGGTATGGTACACTAGACCATTAAAAAAGGTGCTAAATGAAAAACGTAAATTTCATAGGTTATGGAAGAAATACAATAATCCTTTAGACTACGAAACATATAAAATATTACGAAAACGGGCGGATAAGATGCAATTACAATGTTACAATAGTTATATATCTTATACGGAACAAAAAATCAAATCAAATCCAAATTATTTCTGGTCATATATAAAATCTAAATCCTCAAAAAATAAATTAATGCAAACAATGAATTATAAAGATCGCACTACTTCTGATGGAGCAGAAATATGTAACCTTTTTAACCTTCACTTTCACTCTGTATTTGAGAAATCTGATAACATACCTTTTGACTTTAGCAGTTTAACACCACCTTGTGAACCTTTAATCGATATTAGTAATATAGAAATCAGCCGTGCCACAGTGCTTAAGTTATTAAATAAAATTAATGTTAACAAAGGTGCAGGTCCTGATGGTATTCATCCTTATTTTATTAAAAAATGCTCTTCAAATTTAGCGTCTCCACTCACTATCCTATTTAAAAAATCCATCAAAAATGGCTGCGTTCCAGACATTTGGAAAAGGGCTTTTGTCACTCCTATCCCCAAGGGCTCAGTTAGTCGGGACATTGAGCAATATAGGCCTATTTCTAAACTATGCCAATTTAATAAAATTTTCGAAACGATTGTTACGGACCAAATTTCTGAAGTTTTTAAAAATCACATTAGCCCTAACCAACATGGCTTCTACAGAGGTCGTTCGGTGGACAGTAATTTATTGACTTTTTGTAATGAGATCCTATTCGCGATGGACGAAGGTGCTTCTGTAGAAGCCGTGTACACAGATTTCGCCAAGGCATTCGACAAAATCTGCCACAACACTCTCCTTCTTAAGCTTTGGCGCCTAGGTATACATGGCGATCTGTTCCGCTGGATCAAGTCATATATTGAAAATCGAAGCCAATGTGTAGTTCTATCTGGTCACACCTCACAATTCAAGTCCATCAGTTCCGGAGTACCCCAAGGCTCTCATCTAGGTCCCCTATTGTTTACGCTTTTTATAAATGATATAGATAAATATATTAAAAATTGTAACGTGTTGCTCTATGCAGATGACACGAAAATTTTTAAAACTATCAATTCTGTCGAAGATTGTTATTTATTGCAAGAAGATTTAGTAAATTTTGAACTTTTCTGTAAAGAGAATAAGTTAATTTTAAATTTAAACAAATGTTTTGTAATTAATTTTTCAAAAAAAAAACATAACTTTAACTTTAAATACACCCTATGTAACAGTCATCTTAGTAGAGTAACACAAATTCGTGACCTTGGTATTATTATGGACTTCAAGCTATCATTTATACCCCATTTTGATTATATTTTAAAAAAGGCATATAAGCAACTTGGTTTTATCTTGCGAGTTGGAAAACCTTTCAAAAATAGTCTCACTTACAAAATTCTTTTTAACAGTTTTGTTCGCAGCAATCTTGAATTTGCCAGTGCTGTTTGGAAACCTTATCATGCTATTCATATTCAAAGAATAGAAAGTTTACAAAAAAGGTTTGTTAAAGCTCTCGATTTCAGAACTGGACATGCTCACACTAGCTATAGGGATTCACTGACTCATCATAAACTCCAAACGCTCAGTGACCGCCGAGACTGTGTGGATTCAGTTTTGCTATACAAAATTTTAAATAATAAATTAAATGTCCCCTCACTACTTCATCAAATCCATTTTAGAGTACCAAGTAGACGTCTGCGCCAATGTCGAAAAAAAGATTTGTTCTCTATTCCCCGTCGGAGAACACGTTATGCACAAAATATATTCATGAGGCGTGCCTGCAAGCTATTTAACGACAACAAGAAACTTGAAAACATTGATATATTTAACTGCACTATTATTGCTCTTAAAAATGCTTTTCGTTAACATATATCTACTAAAATATATCTATCAAAATTCTAAATATCTTAATTTCCTTTTTTGTATCTTCGTTGGTCACAGACTGTATTTATTGTACTTTAAGGAAACTCCAGGTCTAATTTTAAGCAATAGTCTGTAAGCTTTTTTTTGTAAACGACTGTTTGTTTCTTAAATAAATAAATAAATAAATAAATGATTTTAATAATGTAAGTTCTATGATTCTGGGATTATACATTACTTAGTAATAATAAAGTACCTCACAAATATGTTAAAATCATTGTTGTTTTTGATCATTGTTGTTGTTAGTATATAAGATGTAATACAAATGTTATGATGCTTAATGTAAAAAGTAAACTTTTGTTAAAGTATGTTTTTTTGATTTGTGATAACTTTAGACTTTGCCCTAAAGCATGCTGCTTTATGGCAAATAAAGTAAATTTCTCCAAGATATTAGTATCCTAACTCATACTGATTTTAAGATATTCAATTATTGAATTTAATCAGTTATGGATGTGAAACCAGTGTAAAAGATTCTGAATTTATTACCAAACAATAGTTGCTTTTTAAATTTTGTAACTAAAGCCATATATAGGTATGCTCTAGAAGGCTAAAGAAGTGTTTGTATTATGTTACCTCATTGATTAAATACAAACTCCGTCATACTTGATACTAACTTTTTATTAATTGAATACAAAACGGTTCCGTTCCAAAATCAGTATGTATTGCATTTAAAATTATAAGCGGCTCATATAACATTTTCAATGCATGTGCCAATGATTTTGGAACATGTCTGTTTTGTATTTAATGAGTGTTTTGTGTAACTCAAAAGAATCTTTCATAATGACCATCAATTCAATATTTATTTATTATGTAGGTAATGAAAAAGAAAATTTTTTTTCATGTTTAACAAAAAGGATTTACCAGGTAGTTTCTGTTGATTTATAGTCGATGTCATAAATATGTTTACACTTTAGTACCTTGTCACTTTCATTCACTGAGACAATTTCATATATTATTATATGTAATTGTATCAGTGTTGAAGTTAATGTTTATGTTGAAGTTAATGCAAATAAAAAAAAAACAGTGTATATCAAGATTTGTGTAGTGTAATATGTTTATTAATAAATTAAAATTGCATCCGCTTCCATAGTACTGAACAACAATTATTAACAACCAAAGTTTAGGTAAATATGTATCCAAATTTTTGATCCCTGGTCATCGCACTAGTGCAATAGCTTTTAAAACAACCTTCGGGTTTGCACTCCTCTCTGACTGTGTGTCATAAGCTCTTATGCTAATCTAACCATATTTACCAAAAAACTTTAGAAGTCCTCTTGCACTGTAAAATATTACAAGCTTCTGTTTAACTTCACACATCATGTGCGGGACAAGTCTTTCAAGTTAATTTTCAACTAGTTTGTGTAATTGGAATAAATTAGCCAAAACTTTGTAACTATACATTTGCAAATTGATGACAATGATTTTAGGGCTGGAAGGATCTTGTTTGGGGGTTGTCTAAATCACTACCACCATCTTATCCTTTAACCTACCACCAAGCAGCAGTGTTCGCATTGTTGTGTTCTGGTGCTGGGATAAGACATCGAGTAGAATTACTAGCATAGAGGCATTCCATTTTACTTGTCAGGGTTGGCAACGCATTTGCGGTCTTAGGATTGCAGTCTTGAGATTATAGTCTTGAGAATGCAAATGTCAATGGGTCATAGATTGCACTTACCATCAGGTGGCATGTGTGCTTGTTTGCCTTCTCCATGCCATACAAAATGCCAAATTATATAACCTTAAACCATATAAATAAACTACTTATTAGTTTATGTTTTACTAGCTTAGTATGGTAGTAAATACAGGGTCTCCCCCATATTTAATCTAAACTCGACCAAGTCTTTAATTATTGCATTTGTCCCAATAAGCAGTTGTTGCAGTGCATAAAAATAGTTTGCAAATAAAACCTTATCTCATGAATGTAATTTTTGACTAAAACTTATTGGTTTGGCATCACTAGAGTAAAGTTATAATACAATTTAAGTCATCATTCAGATATTTAACTTGTTTGTTGTTATAATGCTCTTATAGTGTTTAATAAGTTCATTTATTTTTTTCAGGTCAAAGATGAACTTACTGCTGAAGATATTGTGTGTAAGTTAATGGGGTCTAACTAGGGTACAAGTTTATATTCTTTTTATCCTTTTTGCAACTAAAATTAGCTATAACATACAGGGTGATTTTTTAATAGGTGCACAAATTTTAATATTTGCTTCGCTATTGTTAATCAATAACACAAATGTTGTGTTATTTCATTTCTAGTGTGACTTTGTGTCCACACGAGAAGGTAAAAAAGAGATAATTTGCAATAAAAAAAAAAAAACTTGTTTTACTGTTGTAATATATTATATTAACGATACAAAATCATATGTTAAAATTTGTGCACTGTTAAAAAAATTACCCTGTATATTAAATTAGAGATAATATCGTTTCAAGTTAGTCCTTAACAATGTAAAATATTTTTGAAATCTAACCATATTTGCCAATTGTAGCTCTTAGATTTAAATATCATTTATTCTTATTTAACCAGTAGAGCGCCATGGCATATATGTATATGTGTATTGGAATATTAATCTTAATTCAAACCATTCAGATTTCCAAATTCTAATATTGTAAAGAGCACATCGTGGGCTAGGGGGCTCCACAGGTTAAGAGTTTCTCAATATATAATAATAATAAAGATATTTTATTCCATTTCTTAATATTAAGTACACGTTTAGTTAGTGTATATTATTTATTCTAATGTTAGTATTAAAATTCATTGTGTGATCGAAATGGACCCCTTTTGGGTAATAGCCTCCTCCATCTTTTTCCATTATACTTCGAATCAAATAATAGAATCAATAACTCCCTTAGCAACGACAAAAAAAATATGATTAGAAATTATTTTTCAATCAGTCAAATATTTTTTTTTCGCTTTTTGGGTCAATCAAATTTTGATCTGCTTCACAACCATGGTGACGACTCTCGGATCACTCTTTAAAACCAAGATTTTAAAGGATATAAAATACACAGACAAAATACACGAAACGTAAGTTTTTGTGACAATTAGAAGAATGATATTATCATAACCATTTTTCTAAGAAAGTTTAATACTGTTGTCTAACAAAAAGTTGATTGACCCATTTGTAAATGAATGCGACGTGTAAATAAAAAAATGACGTCCAATAAGATAATAAAATTTACCTAGGTGCAATTGCAACAAATGAAGCTTCAATGTCAGAATTTGAAGCATTGGACTACAATGATGACAATGATGTTGGTGATGATGATGATGATGACGGCGATGACCTGGATGATATAGCAATAGCATCTTTAAAAGACATTAAGCAAAAGCGTACCAAAAGGAAAATAATTTCAGAAGAGGAATCTTTAAAGTTTAGTGAACTTTTGAAACAACCAAACTTAAAAGTCAAAGATTTTGTTAAGTGAGTATGTTTCATAATAAAATCAGTTTACTGATAGTAAAATGTACTTGCCAGGTTATCAAGAGAACTACTGTTTATTGCAGGTTGACCTGTAACATATGTAAAGCAGAGGCAAGCACATGGAGCAATTTGCGCATACATTTCTTTAAAACGCACAGATGTAAAGTAGTTGCTTACTGCATCTGCGGCTATGCCGTTAAGTCAAAGAGTGTGCTGTATAAGCATGTGTCACAGCATAAGTTGGAAAGTAGAAAAATAAGAAAAGCTGCAGACCTACTGGAAGAGAAACAAGAAGATGACCAATATTCGAGTTTAAATGTTAAAAACTTTGTTAAGTTAGTAATTACTACCTACCTAGTAATGAAGCAAGGTTTCATAAATTTCATTTCAACTTTACCTTACCTGTATTATTATCCGTGTGTGTAATTGACATAATATTTATTACTGATTATTCCACTCCCACAGTTTTACTTGTGAAATTTGTCAAAAAGCGTGCTCCAGTTGGTACAGTTTGAAGGCTCACTGTGAAAGAGCCCACGATACCCTGCCCATTGTGCACTGTATATGTGGAATCGCACTCAAATCCAAATCTGTTCTTTACAAGCATATACAGGATCATAAAAATCCCAACGTATTATCGTGAGTATTTCATTAGTGTACATTATAATTATGTCTTTGAAACCCAAATGATGTTTTTATTTATTTTTTTGTCTTATAGTATAATTATTATGTTTATTTCTAGATGTGATAAATGTCCACGAATATCGAAATCAATAGCAGCATTAAACAAACATAAAATGAGACATGTACCAAAATCAGAAAGGAAGTTTTCATGTGACTCTTGTGAAAAAATATTTAATACAAAGGATGCTTTGAAATCTCACGAAAGATCACACATTCCAATAGAGGCTAGGAAAATATACCACTGTGACAAGTGCAATATGAAGTGAGTTGACATGTTTGTAAAGAATTTTGCCATGTAATCTGCATAACATAAGTAAATAGGAGCCAGTAGGTTGAGCCATTATTTAAAAAATAATAATATTCGCTTTACAATTAAAATACTCACGCCACCCTTGAAATAAAGGTCCCGTTGAGGAGTTGCGGTTGCCATCTGTGGTCTTCATTATCAGTTCCCCTTCACCAAATGATACTTTATGATTGTAATGCTAGATTTGTTTACTGAAAATACTTTAATCGCTATATGTATGCCTACAATATTGTAGGAGTTTCCTCGATTTCTCCAAGAGCCCATCATCAGATCGTGACGTGTTTAAAATGGGATCAACTACATATAAATTATACCTCTGGACCGAAAAGTCATTTCGATGCAGAGGTCTTAGAGTAATAGGGGAACATACATGAAAAAAGACCCAGACGAGTTAAGAACCTCTTTTTTTTGAAGTCGGTTGATATTAAATGGTCTCGAACTTGGACAGTGTTGCCAGGATGTATGATGTAAAAAAAGTTTACTGTTTGGTGTTTTTTGTAAAGTTGTAGGTAAAGATAAAGTACGTACATATATTAAAACGAAGCACAAGACTTTGTATGTACGTATCTATGTACTCACTCTACTATACTTAAGTAAAGTAAAAGCGCAGCTTTGTCTTCCACTAATGAATATTTCCTGCCTTATTTGTCAGAGTTCCTTCGATAGCGTAACTATATTTCCTCTTTTATTCATGTTTGGCATTGTTTACTATTATTAGACCTGGTTTATTCGTTTCATTTAAGTTCTTATGATTATCATGGGTCACCATGAGGTACCAGGACATATTCCGCGTTTTGCCGGCGCCCGTATCTCCGGGTGTTTATGACTTCGTGTTATTTGTAAGGAGCCAGTATTCCTATATTCATGGGAGCAGGTCGGTTGGCATAACTTTGTTAATCATAAATTGTTTAGTCATAACTTCCTCAGGCTGAAATTACAGAAGCCAATAAACATCTATCGTGTAGATTAGTAGTTAGGTTAGAATAGGTTAGTTTCATAAAATTCCTGAAAAAATAACGGTGCCGTGAAAGAAATGCATCATGACTTGCGAAAATTATGCGTAACGTTACATTATGCGTAACGATGCGTATGAAACCCAATATTGTTGTGAAGGTTCACGACGCGGTCGTCGGCGGCGTCGCACACGCGCGTGGTGCACGACAAGATCAAGAGCTACGTGTGCGACCTGTGCGGGTACGCCTGCGGCACCAACGGCGAGCTGCGCCAGCACCGAGCCATCCACAGCGAGGACAAGCCGTTTGTCTGCAGGAAGTGCTCCAAATCGTAAATGCTACTTGTTTACTTCAAGGGTTTTTTTTTGGATTCCTAATGAGTTATTTAAGTATGTTATGTAATCGCGGTCAGGATCGGATTTACGATGGTTATAACAGTAAGGATGCCATTTAGAATCCTAATTAGCTTTCAAAAAAATTTATAATGTGATTTTCACTACGCCTGCCATGAGGCGCATGGGCTCTCCCATGGTTTACGGGACAAGGGAGAGTAACGCGCTTGATTAATTAAATTAGTATCACGTCGTGTTCTCTTGCTCACTGACTCCACTGAAAGACTTTACGTACTTTGATTCCTTTCGTTTGCCCATTTTTGAATTATGTATGTTTTTTTTTGCAGCTTTAAGACTTATTCAAATCTTAAAACGCACATGGACATCCACGAGGACACATCGTATCCGTGTTACGTGTGCAACCGCGTGCTCAACAGCCGGCGGACTCTTCGTAAACATCTTCTTGTGCACGAGGACAAGTGTCGGCATATCTGCTCCTATTGTAATAAGGCGTTCAAGAGAAGGCAAACGTTAAAGGTTATTTGAGTTTTGTTAGCTAGTTTTCACCTATGTTAGGCCGATCCATACCGGATGCGTGCGCGTGACAGGCACGTGCGCTTTTGCGTTCCACTGCGTTGTATTGTATGAGGATTACTCATACTATATGTCAACTATACAACGCATTGGAACACGAACGTGCACGTGCGTCTCACGCGCATGCATCCGGTGTGCTGAAGCCTTTAATGAACTTAGTTTGTATACTGCAAGAACCCAGTACTCCGCTCTCACACGGGGTATATTGAAAATATGACTTTGATGTCGAGTCACAAGATTGTAAGCTAACCGCTGCTCTTGAAAACCCAGTAGCCGAAGTAGACTCAAGGGTAGGCCCATTAATAGCTGGACTTTTAAACGTTATGAATTTAGACTTTTCTTCTACAGACAGGGAAAGTAGAAAGGGTTAAAATAAAAGGAGAGTAGCGATTATACCCTCTAGTACTCACCAATCGCATAAAAATCAACCAATAGCGATGCATGCGTTGCAACCAATATGTGTTGTTACTGTTGTTAACCGATGGATATTTTAGCCTCATTATATAGCCATTCATAACTTTAAGACTAATAGTTTATCAAAATCACTATTACCAAGTTTTATTTTTGTACTCCTTGTGGTTTCAATGCAAACCAAGTGCGTTGTTGTGCAGGTGCACATGTACACGCACACGGGTGACAAGCCGCTATCGTGCAAATGGTGCGAGGAGCGGTTCGCGTACGCATCTACGCTGCGGTCACACCGTCTGCGCTGTCACCCCGAAAAGATGGCGCAGCAGGTCAACGACAATTACGTCTACCGCCACCCCAACATCATGCAGCAGGAGGTGCAGGTGAGTCCACGCTGCGGTCACCGTCTGGGCTATCGCACTTGGTCAAATTATTATTTGGCAAAATATTACATAACCAAGTTTTTTGGCAAACAGGTGTTTAGAAAACATTTTACTAATGCATTATTATTATAATCCATTGTTTAAATTAATACTCTGCATACTATTTTATCTCATGCTTTACAAATTCAAGGTTAGGTTTTAACTGTGACCACAACGTAAATGAGTTGCTAGGTTAGGTTATGTTAGAGTTGTGTCAAGGCGCGTAGCGGCTCATCTACACAGAATAGGAGCTCCGTCGACCTTATCTTAATGTTTTTAATTGATCTCATATATGTATCTTAGTTCCTACTGAATTGAAAATGAAACAGTTATATGTCGTACTATATTTTGGGAAAAGTATGTTATACCAATCGACACTCGACGCAAAAACAGATCACATATTGAAAAAATACCAAATAATTATTTGTTGTACAACAGTTTGCCAAAACATACAGTTCCAAAAATTAAACTTCATAAAGTATTTCTGCCGAATGTTAACTAGCCGAAACGAAAATATGGTATTAATTATTTGGGAAGTGATACTTTGCGATACAATTTTCGCCGATTAATGAATCGGCGAGTTTACTAATGAGTAAACTTCAATTTGCTGGTCAATAATTGGTTCGTAGAGTTCAAAAGCGAGTTGTTCATGAGTATCACCTTCCTGACGGCAATATGTTTGTTATTTGTAGTTATAATATTTACTAGTCTTACCCGGGACTCCGTTCGCGTAGAAGTCGTTTATCGCTATTCCCACGGGAACTGTACAATTATCCAGGATAAGAACTCTCCATACTAAATTTAATAAAAATCGATTCAGCGGTTCAGCCTTTAACGTCAGAGACAACGTTTAAAGCAAACAACGATAAGTATAGTAGTAGTAGTAGTAGTTTGACGACACGTTGGCCTAGTTGGGAGTAACCCTGCCTCTGGAGCCAGCGGTCCCGGGTTCAAATCCCGGTAAGGGCAGATATTTGTGTGATGAGCACGAGTATTTGTTCTGAGTCTTGGATGTTTTCTATGTATTTAAGTATTTATTTCTCTATCTAAGTATGTTTATCGTTGTCTAGTACCCATAGTACAAGCCTAGAGCTTAGTTTGGGACTAGGTCAATTTGTGTGACATTGTCCTGTGATATTTATTTTATTTTTTTATTTTAGTATCGCTTCTTTCGAGAGTGATCGTCTTTTTAGGCTAAACAGTTATATGTTTATTTTTATTTCAGGATTATATCAAATCCGACCTTGAGGCTGTGAACGCAAAACATGAAGTGGAGGCTTTATAATTAACGCCGTAGCTCGTATTTCCCGCCAGATGATTCTATGTAAGAATGTTATGTTTTATTTTGTTAGACACCACAGTTCATTTAATAAATAAACAATTTACCTGAACTAGACCAAGTAGTTTTAGTATTCGCCGTCTCAGACGTTTTAAATTCATCTCTCATTCTTCAAAGTTCCGCTTTAGAGCGTGAAAAACGGGTCGCCTATTGCAAGCGTTTTTTTCATTGATTAAAATGCTGCTCGGAAAGGAAGCGGCCTGTTGAATGTAGACAGTCATTTGTTTACATGCCACGGCACAGAATAGATAATAGTACAAGTACAGAAGGCACACTCATTTGATCTTTACAAAAGCCGCTTTTTTGCTAGCCCAAATATTATGATTTATAGCAAAATTCAAAATTCAAAATTCAAAATCATTTATTGCGTATCACATTTCATTAACATCAGATGGAACTATAGGCTAAAGCTTAGGTATGCATGTGACGCCCTGCAAGGGCACAGCAACATGAGAGGGCTAACTAGATTTATAACAATTTAAATTATTCTAGATCCTAATTATTGCACTTTATCACAATTTAGGCACTAGTTGTTATAATATCAGAGGTATTACACATTATTGCAGCAATTATTAAAACTATATTCTACGTATTCTTAATCTAGGTTCACCATGTAAGTATGGAGTTAATAGTAGTTAACATTAAAAAAATCGTTTAAGTTGTAGAAACATTTGTTAATTAAGAATGTTTTTAATTGTTTAATAAACATCTTTGGCTCATCTAGGTTTTTTATATAATTAGGTAGGTGATTGTATATCTTAATCATATTGTGGTGAGGACTAGACGTTACTATTTTTAATCTGGAAAAGGGTAATTTTAGTTTGTTAAGATTCCTATCATTTCTTCTTGTATCTGTTATTTGCGTGTATAGATCCATGTGTTTTCTTATGAACTTGCTTGATTCAAATATGTACATAGAAGTTAGGGTGAGCATTTCAAACTTGATAAAATGTGGCCGGCAAGACTCCATTTGATCTATATTAGCTAGTATTCTAATACATTTTTTTTGTAGCCCTCTGACGTCGTCGACTCCAGCGCAAGCCAAACGGAATGTTAAGGCTGTGTACGAATGATGAAAATGAATTGGCTCACTCGCCGCGTCGCCGATAGTGAGGGCTGTCAACGACTAAAAGTAAAATAATAATGTATTGACCATTTATTACTTGCACTCAATATAGAGAGCAATTAATGTATATTATTCATACAGTAAATACTTTGTTTTATTATTTATCTCTAAAATATTAGGGGATAATCTCACACAAATTGACCTAGTCTCAAACTAAGCTCTAGGCTTGTACTATGGGTACTAGACAGCGATAAACATACATACCTACTTACATAGAAAACATCCAAGACTCGGGAACAAATATTCGCGCTCATCACACAAATATTTGCCCTTACCGGGACTTGAACCCAGGACCGCTGGTTTCGGAGGCAGGGTCACTCCCAACTAGGCCAACGTGTCGTCTGAATAGAATCACACAATTTGGATGAATTGAATACACCAAGACCGCCAGGCCACATTTTATTGGCTTTGCTGCAACCCACAGTAATGTAAAATCTTGTTGCTTTATTTTTAAACATTTTAATATGTATAATAAAATAAAATAATGCAACGAATGCGTTACGTTACCATGCAATGTAACGGATAGGAAAATAGGGATAGTATGACGTGGTGGCGCTGGTATTGTAGTGTAGGAGCTAGCAGCCAGGTGGATAATAAAAAATACATAATTGAGTTTATTTACAAAGAACGAAAATAAATTAATAAATAATTAACAGAAACAATGCAACACAAACAGACGAATGCGGCACGTTCATTTGGGATAAACCTATTTACGATTTAGTCGATTTACGTAGGTAATCGTGTGCGCGCGAAGAAGCGTGCGCGTGCGATCAGATGCGCAGCGTGGCAGCCCCTGAATAGTACTTACCCGGGATCCAGGTAACCGGCATGTACTGAAGCGATGAACATAAATCACGGAGTGTTTTCGCCTGGCCACGTCTCAAGATGACCTAGACTGTGACGGTAGTCTGGTTTTCAGAAAATGCAAGCATATAGCTTTTTCCGCGAAAGTATTTAAGAGGCCGTACACGATATTTTGCCAGTTTAGCGTATTTTCGTGATTTTACAGTTAAAATACTGCTTTTCTATAAGTTTTAATGCACATCATGAAATATAATTTCAGTTATGATCGAATAAATAAGTTACGAATGAATGAGCTACTTTTTTATTTTTGTCGAGTATTATAATGCGAGATTTAGGTTGTTTTAAAACATTATTTATTTATTTATTTATTTATTTATTTATTTATTTATTTATTTATTTATTGAAAGGTACACTTACAGCAAGTACAGTTATACAACGTGTTACAAAATAATCCGTAGAAAAGAAATTACAAATCAGTTCAGTATCTTAGGTAAACAGTATACTAAGAACAAGTGAGTGAATTTGTGTATTTGGGGAATATGTTTACAAGAGATTGTAAGTGTGAGAAGGATGTTGAGAGGAGGGTGAATGGATAAAAGAAAATCAGATAAATGGAGCCCTGCACTCCTTTGTGAGCAGAAGGGGCGTTTCACAAAAAGCCCGACTGGCTGTTCACAATGGAGTGTTGGCCCCCACTGATGTATGGTAGTGAATGTTGGATGTGGCAGGATAAGCATGAAAGTCGCATAAATGCAGTAGAAATGCGCTCTTTGTTAATGGATTGATTTTGAACTGAAGTTTATTACTTGTTTTAAATTTATGAACGAGTGTTTTAAGTAGCCGAAATCAGAAACAATTTTTGCTCATATTCTATATAATTTTTCCAAGTTAATTATTTTTTTGCACACAAAAGTTATATAAAGGTGGTAAAAAGTGGTCATACATTTTTTGGCGACTTTTCCAGCAATTAATTGTATTTTTTTTGAATATGCGATATTCTAAACCTTTTACAGCAAAATTCACAAAAAAGTCGCCGGTTTCAGGTCGAATAATCAAAATCAAATAATAAAAACAAAATAGTAGCCCATACATTCGTTGAAAATTTAAATTATCTTTCGTGTTGCGCATTAAAATTTGTAGAAGTAAAGTATTTCAACTGTAAAATCACGTAAATCAGCGAATTCGGCAAAATTTCGTATACGGCCTCTTAAGCGCAACATTTTACTAAAAGCATTCTTAGTTTGAAAGCGGAATTAGGTATGGCCTTGGATCCTTGGATAGAAGGTATTGTATTGCGCTTGATCCCTTGAGTATAATGTAGAAAACGTAGAAATACCCACGTATTGATCGATAGAAATAGGAGTGACAGTTCTCGCTGACCTCGGGTCGTGTTCAAGGCTTGAGAGGTTGCGTGACACGCTTATCTCACTTTATCTTGACAAGTTTGTGAAACTGTTAGGATCCTACATAAGTATATTTAGGAGAAATTCATTTATCTACAACCGTGCAACCACAGTAGACTTAAACGGTATGATAAAACAAATTGCAAATAAAACATTGCGGATAAATAAATAAACATTGTTTTTTAAAATTCAATATGGGGTTTTTACCACGTGAAAGAAATTGAGCCAAAATAACTGTAAAGATTAAGAGTAGAAAAAGAAAGCAGTAGGACTTTTTTAAATCTTTACCCTGAAGTTAACTACCTAGTACCTATCTTCCTACTTGTAACTCTAGTCATGCACAAAGCTATCAAAGTAAGGAGTAATAATATTAAAGTCAAATAAAATGTTAATCTAGGTTAATAAAACTTTCAGTGCTGATACGAGCAGCGCTTTTATGGCAAGCGACAACCGGGCGGACGAGGGGAAAGGACCCCGCAGCGGATGTATGTATGTATGAAAAAATGGTTTTCAGTCAAATTAACTGAAGTTGTGGTATATTACACAATGTAGGTTTTGACTTTTACATTCCTTATTAAAATGTATTTAGACGTAGGCACCACAAATGAATAGTTTCTAAGAAAAAATACTTAATTTATGATTAGTAATTATGTTCTTCGTATTACTTTGCCCGCTAACGTCTCACGTCAACAAGATTAACATTAAGCGCAAACAAAAAGTCATATTGAAGAGATCACACTACTGATTATTAAACGAGTACAACTTCACAGTTCATATTAGCTATCTTATTAAAGTAAATAACGCAGAAACTAGTAATCTGTGGTGCTTACACCGGCCGATATACAATTTTAATAAAGAAGTTAAAACCTACTAATGTAGGAAGGTACCAGAACTTCAGTAAATTTAAGTGATAACCATTTTTCCGCTGCGGCGTCCTTTACGTAACTTTCTATTCGGCAAAATGACTCTGAGCGGAGCGCGTTCGTAGATGGCACCGCGCTGTATGAATTCTGAAGCAGGCACAATGTTTTATGTAATGGCGGCGGTAAGCGGTGAAAAGTGGAAAAACCAGTGAAATCCGGTATCGGCGGTGTGGATACTGTGGGTTAGTGCGGCCATAAGGGTTGTCTCTCGGCTGGCGCGACGCCAACCGCCCAGCGCCCCGTAACCGGGGGGGCCCTGGACGTAGACGTTCACCGCTCGACAGAACCCTAAGTAAATTACGTAACGGAAAACTGTAATAAATATGTTATGGCCTTACATTATTCAGGGAGAGAAGACATATTATACTCAGGCACATAAATATAGTACACATCAAATTTATTTATAGCTTCGCCCATGCGTGAATTATATATTTATCTGATAATAAGTTCCCGACTACAAACCTACCTCCTCGTCAAACTTTTTGCCAATTGTATGAAGCTTTGACGTTTGATTCTACGTTAACAAAATCCATAAGTAAGTAACGTCAACGGAGTGGGGTTCAGTGGTTGCGATCGTCAACAACGTCAATACATTGGCGATGTCTTAAAAGAAGGAGCATGACGTAAACGTGTTAAGTAAATTAAGTACCTACCTACTTGCTTAAATTATAGGAATAGTTAATGTTGTATAGTACGTTGGTAACTTTGTTTAGTGTTTCAAAACTTCATTAACTAGTAGACGTGTGAGAGATAAGTATTTGTCGCTGCCTCATCAGCGACGTAAGTGAAATCGAGTTGTGGTTGGCGTTATAAACGTAATCCGACGGGTAATTGCTTCTTACTCTACGTTAAAATGACTAAAGTAAAGGGCGTCACACACGGCGATGATACTATAATATTTTATTATGTTAAGATAGCGATTTTTATTTTCCCTTAGTCGTAAGAGGCGACTAAGGGAATAAAGACTTGTAGTACCTACTGTTAGGCGATGGGCATGCAACCTGCCACTAATACACGGGTAAACGTGTGCAAAATGTGGTTACAGAATTATCAACAGAGTTGTTAGTATTTCTGTAGCTCTGCCTACCCCACTCTGGGAATGAAGGAGTGATATTTAAAATGTATGCATGTAGGTATGTTACGATAAAATACCTTTGTTTGAACTGACACAAACGACCAAGATACTATATGTATATTCTGCTACGCTTTTGAAAAAAAATATTTTAACCAAAAAATCTATAAAGCGATATGGAAATTTTATGTTAAGGTGCCTGGCGATGAACAGATGTCATCTTAAGATGCGAAACTCATCTTAACTTGCTATTTTAGCATACAAAATCTATCGCAAGATCCTTATACAAAATGGTATGGTATTTTATTTATTTAACGTCCTTTTCTCTCTAGTTTTAATTATTACTCGTTGTACTTTTTGTGATATTATGAAATAACTTGTTTGTACATACAAACATAATATCGTCAAACCTGTTTCCCATAGTAGTTCAGTTTTGCAGCTGTAGTTTTAGGGTTCCGGAGCCGAATGGCAAAAACGGAACCCTTATAATTTCGTCATATCCGTCTGTCCGTCTGTCCGTCCGTCCGTCTGTCCGTCTGTCCGTCTGTCCGTCTGTATGTCACAGCCATTTTACTCAGAGCCTATTGGCACTATATCCTCCTGAGACCCACGTCAAATTTTACTAGTTCAAAAAAGAACCTTGTGTAAGTCAACTAAAGTCTGAAGTCACTTTGGCAAATGTCCTAAAATTAGGCCGTTGGGCCTTACGAGGATATAAATGAAATTTGGAGGATAGATGTATTCTATGAACCGCTATACAATGATGTAGTAAAATTGAAAAAAAAAATATATTTAGGGGTGGCACTCCATACATGTAACTAGGGGACGAAAAAATTTTTTTTGACTTAAGTACATCAGCGTGTGGGGTATTTTTAGATAGGGCTTCCAAAATGATACAGAGGTTTTCAAGTGACTTTTTTACGTAAGTGAACAGATGGCGAGATATACGCTTCTAAAGTCGTAAAAATTCTGTCCGGGTGGGTAGCTTTTGAACTGTTAAATAGAACATTCTAATAAAAATTACAGTAGTAGAACATACAAAATACTTCCAACCAAAATTGTTTTGAACACGATACGCTGTGTAGTTTTTGAGATTTTAATTAAAAAAAAAAAGATTTTCACCCACGAACGTTCATCCCAGCTACGGAACCCTTCACTGTGCGTGGTCCGACATGCACTTGGCCGGTTTTTTTATTCTTTTAAACATCATACGATAAGCTACCTAATAAATGTAATAGTAAGGCCGTATTATTCATATTAGATCATTCTCCCGTGAATACAGGATATAGATTCAGTGGAGAAATATCCGTGCATGGCGTGAATAAGTTGATAAGTCGAAATGAAAAGTTAGTGAAATTTGTATTTAGAACAAATTGCATATAGTTCAAATTACTTCATTCTTTTTCAACGAGTTATCAACGTTTTCTATGTAACGTATGATGCCGCGCCTGGCGCGTCCTTGGCCATCGATGTTTCCTACCTCAGCCGTGTGTGACCCCCTTAAGTATTACGACGCTAAAATAATATCTGTTAAAAGCAATTAGGTTTATACCTACTAATCAACTCGGATCAGAGTCGCGCAGTTTACTCTAGACGTGTTGCTATCATGGTTTTGTTAAGTAGGCAGGTACCTGTTCAATTAATGACATGAAATTCTGCAAGCGGCGCTTTGAACACGTATTATTGTGGGTAGGTATAGGATAGGTACCTATGTTTGCTTAGTATTAGTAGTAAAGAGCGTAAATAACTTTACTAATCTTGAGTAATCGTGGGTTTACCTTGCAATCTAACCCACCTTTGATCCTTCACCGAAGTGAAGGGATTCAGATTTAACTTAATACCCCTAAATGAATACCTACTGTAACGTGTCTCATTTAGGCATGTTTTGTGATATCTCCGAGTACCTTCACGGAAATGCAGACTTACAGGTACTTGTGTGATTTAGATTGCACTTACTTAGCGATCCATCTATTTACTAATATTGGATATTATCAGGAGATAAAATTGTGTTGTGTTGATTGATCTCTGAAACTACTAAACTGATATTAATTTAACTGATTAGAATCTTCTTTATCCCTGACTGATATATTCGTTCAGTACCTAAATATGTATGAATTAACAAACTTGGGGAAGGTCGGGTATCCTCAATTTTTGGGCATTTTATTAAAAATCCAAGCTTTTGACCTTGGGTGTTACCGCGGGCTCTGGTATGTCAATAAAACAGTTTTTGCCTAACAGTTTGGTACTCGTACTGAGGTAAGAGACGTATGACACAAAAAATTACTTTAAGTCTGGAAATCTGGAATCGTGTTGTATTTGTAAGAATTTGACGAATCAATGTGAATAATATTTCGTCAACTAGATAGGACGTTTTCAAAAAAAAAGTACAAAGTAAAGGGCTATAATAAAAAAAAAAATGGTTCTTTTGTGTAACGAGAGTTACCCATATAGTTTGTATGACTAACTTTCCTTAACTTTTAAGCCTTTAACTATGTACATTTTTTTTGAAAAGGATTTAGATATCTACCCAGGTTGCGGGAGGTAACATCTCATAATTTTATTTGTTACAGGTGAACATGTTAAACCTATAGTGTACATGTTTCGCGCCAACTTGCGTACTCCTACCTGCATGCCCACCCATGCAATAAGCATTAGATGATATAATGAGTTGCGAAAAGTCGAAAACACACTTAATATAGGTACTTTATTTCAACCAACAGTAGGTAAGTTCCTACTCACAGAATAATTGTTAATTCATTAAGTATGTAGGTAAAAGGGAGCTAATGAACTTTGAATTATTTTAAACTTTAACACAGTTAACAGTTGATTAATAAAACTGGTACGCGTAAATAATAACTTTAAAGTATGGACAATTGAGCTAAAGACAAAATTAATCGGTAAATATTTATTAATTTTTACTTAATAATTAAATCGTAAGAAGATATTATTTGTCTATTTTGCAAATGCTGTGCGTAGGCGTTTCCGTAGCGACTGTGGCAAGAACCGCTGTTATAACTTATCCGCGACTACCTAGGTATATCTAGTTATTGTCGTTAGGAAAACTTATTTTTAACCCCAAACAAAAAAGGGCGTTTTAAGTTTATCGTATGTGTCTGTTTGTGTGTGTCAGTCTGTGTCGCTGAGGTGTCGTAGCTCCCAAACGGATGAACCAGTTTGGATGCGTTTTTGTTTAGTTTAGTCGGGATGGTCCTTAGTTAGGTTTCAGAAAAATCGAATGGGCCGTTGGATATTAGTTACAAGTTATAATAACTAATCACTAACTAAAGATGCGCTGAGCGACAAGCGAGAAAAAGTAAACTGTTGTTTCCTATTTGTATGGAAAGGCTTACGCGAGCGCCTGTGACAACGCTATTTGGCAGCTAGCAGTTGCTTGTGGAATACTTCACCGGAAGAAATAGCATAAAGCTAAACACCGGTGTGAACTCCATTGCGGTGTCTAGCGAGGAGTTCCGCTCGATGACGCAGATGTAAACGCGAGCTTATAATATTCAAAACGTGCGCAATTTACGGGAATCGCGCATGTAATGCCGCCAGACGGCGTGTGATGATGTATCGCCGAAGTAATATATTTCACAGAATTCAGTGGAATATTACCTTTGCATTTTTGGCTTACAATCTTGCAGTTTATAAATGTATTATAGGACTGTTGCTTTATCTCCGCTTTGGATACTTTGGCCTCGGGGACCTTTGTGATGGGATGTATATAGAATCATGTGTTTAGGAACCTATGCATACAGTGTAACTGGGTAACTACCTTAAGCCCTTTTCATGAAACGTCCTTCCAGCAATATTAATAATAAAGGGGCTTCCCTTTTGTAATACAACTTAGAATGTTTCGCCGCTTGTATGTAATATAGTGTGAGATACTTTAAACAACATTTTGGCAAATTATACGCTTTTTCTTATAATATTGAACATAAACTGTAGTTAGTTAAACATATTAAGTAAATATTGATAAAAGCAAATGGATAAATCCGACAAATTTGTCGTTCTAACGACTAAAGAGCGCTATTGCAGTTATTTTTCCGTTACAGACCTAATAATAAGGTCCTATTTTCAAAATTAGTACCTAGTACATACTAATTTGCTCAACTCTACGTAGTAGGTACGGCTGAGAAGTACCTATGCAAAAAAGGTAGAACCTACTAAGTATTGCCAAAAATGATTTTATACTTATCACAAATAAGGTTTTGTAATTCTTAATTAGTTACTTAATTATTGGTTGTGATTGTTTTATTTCAATGCAAATTATAAAAGAGTATTTAATAGTGACAAGTTGATTTGAAATAAAGGGCGGCCATATTAGCCCGACGAATGTTGTTTTGTTTTATGATATTGGTGTATTAGGGCCTTGTCAAAAAAAATACCCATAGTTAAATACAAAAAGTAATAAACGGTAATTTTTCCATTACGTCACGAAAATTAACTACCTATTAATGCTTTAAGAGAAAGAGTGGCATCTCAGACAAAACTCCTGGGCCTCTATTCAACTGCGTTATAACGATATCATTTTTGACGTGTTTTAGAATCGTTTATATCACAGTCGCCATTATTATAAATGACATAAGAGTTATGAAAACGTTGACAATACGGAAACACGTCAAATACGATATCGTTATTACCGTGTCCCGAATCCCAGCCCTGTAGCCAGTTCAACCATAATTATATACTAGGTAATAGCTGAGGTTTGAATTTGCTATGCTTATTTAATTTGAAATGCCGCCAGTTGGCTAAATAAAATAAATGAGTAAATATATGACTAATTTTCGTGACGTATTAATGGAAAAATTACCGTTGTTAATTTTTGTCCTTAACTATGGGTAGGTACATTTTTTGGAAAACGCCCATGACGCGATCACAAACGATTCAATTCAACAACGGCTCTTTTCTGTTTGCTTTCGTTTCATGTGATCAGTGTTTTTAGAAATATTTTTAACCACGGACTTTCAATTTTGCCTTTAAATTCCGTAATTCATTGCGTGGATTGTACCATTCAAACGTGCTCTCGTGGCTATCGAAAAGCAGGGCAAGAGTCATCGTGAAATGAAGAAATCGGTGTCCAAGAAGCAGTACCAAAGGGGTCGAAAATAATTGTAGTCCAAATATCGTGCAAAGGTCGTATAGTAAAGCGGCAAAATTGAAAGTCCGGAGTTAGTTCTGAGGTCGTTAAACATACCCACGTCGTTAGTCGGCGTCCCACTATATTTTTAACCAAAAGCCGTATTCAGTTGGACTGATCCTATCATTTTAAAAGCAGTTATTTCTTGCTTTTTCAAGACGGTATTTAGTTTTTTTCATGCGTTTTTGCGATTTTGTCCTTGTTTTCGTCTCAGAGTGCCAAAAGCAACCGTGTCAAATAAAAAAGTAGCAAATTTCTTGACCATTGTTAATGTTTAACCAGGAAGAATTAAGAATCTCTTGTAGGTATCCAGTAGGGACATGCAAATTTTAAAAACTGAGTGACAATATTGCCACTGTTACACACACACACATACACAACATCACGCCTTCATTCCCAGAGTGGGGTAGGCAGAGCTACAGAAATACCAACAACTCTAAAAAGACTTGTTGATAATTCTGTAACCACATTTTGCACAAGTAGGCTGAGATATTTACTAGTGTATAAGTGACAGGTTGCAAGCCCATCGCCTAACAATACTAGAAGCCTTTATTCCCTTAGTCGCCTCTTACGACATCCACGGGAAGACATGGAGTGGCACTATTCTAACCCGGCAACCACACGGGCATAGTAACCACACGGGCAACTGCCACTGTTACAAAGAATAATAAAAAGCAAAAAAATGTTAAAGGGGGGGAGGGGGGGTTTGTTGGGGGCCTCCATACAACAATTAGTACAGACAGGTTTTTATTACTTTACCTTTTCTAGACCATCTGGTCTGTCAAGATAAACCTATACATACATAATTATTACTGTTACTCCCAAAATGTTTTCATTTCTCCTGTCTTTTTACCCGACTGCCGAAAAAAGAGTGTAATGTTTAAAGAACAGCACCTATTTATTAAATTAATGTTTAGGTTCTGAACTTTACTATAAAAAATAATAAAACAAATACTCCTAGAACCCAATATATATATTTTTGAATGAAGTCTATCAACAATTTCAAATACACGTCACAATAAAAACACAATATCTGATGGCCAGTAAAATAAGGTTTCAACACTCCCCCTACATCAGATCAGACTTAGTCACCATACCTAGTGAAGATCGTGCTGTGAGAAAGCCTTCCTTTGGAAGAGCTTTCGTAAACGTATCCGCTACTTGTTCTTTCGAGGGTACGTAGAGGACGTTGACCTTTCTGTCCTGATGGAGCTCTCGCAAAAACTTATAACGCGTGTCTATGTGCTTCGTCTTAAAGTGAAACACTGGATTTTTGACAAGCTTGATAGCGCTTTGGTTGTCCACATAAACTGTGGGTGTAACCTCTGTTCCTCGAACTTCCTTGTAAAGACGATTGAGCCATATAACCGTTTGGGCTGCAAGGCTGGCCGCCACAAACTCCGCCTCAGTCGTTGAAAGAGTCACACATCTCTGTGTTTTTGAAGACCACGACACTGCTCCCCCTGCGGCCAGACATACGTAACCAGAAGTCGACCTTCTCGTATCCTTATCTCCGGCGTAGTCTGCATCACTGTATGCTACGAAGGAATTTTCTTCAGTTGACAGTGTCTTAAACAATATACCAAGACATTGAGTTCCCTTTAGATATCTCAAGACTCGTTTAGCAATCGCATAGTGGCGTTTGTCGGGTTTCTCAACATGTTTCGATAAAACATTTACTGCAAAACAAATATCTGGTCTACTCACGACCGATAAAAATAGTAATTTTCCAACTAATTCTCTATAATGAAAATTGTTGACACTCGTGTCATTGTCATAGTAGTTCAAATCATCCGTCATTTGATTTTTGTCTATAGGAATGACCACCGAGTTTGCATCACACATGTCATAATATTTCAAAATAGTCTTTATGTATGCTTCTTGGTTTATAAATATCGACCCATTATTCAGTTGATTTATTTGCAAGCCAAGATAGCAACCAGCCTCGGATGTGCGAACTTGGAATTCTTCAGTCAAGGCACTCAGGAATTCTTCCACGCATGTCTTGTTTGGCGATAGGATCAATCCATCATCGACGTAAATCATGATGAAGAGTTGCCGATCTAGGCTTATAAATAAGCATGGATCCGAGTCACTTTGCTTTAATTTGTACTTTGATAGAAAAAAGCAAAATTTTTTGTTCCAGCACCGTGGCGCCTGCTTTAAGCCGTATAAACTTTTGATGAGCTTGCAGACACGGCCTGAACCGTCATCAAATCCCACAGGTTGCTTCATATAAATAACCTCGTCGATATCACCGTATAAAAAGGCAGTCTTAACATCGAATTGGGTCATGTACATTTTTCTAATAGCTGCTTCGCTCAACATAGTGCGTATTGTATCCCAGCGAACAACAGGGCTGAAAGTCTCGTGATAGTCGATACCGTGCTCTTGACTATAGCCTCTAACGACAAGTCTAGCTTTAAAACGTTCTAAAGAGCCATCAACTTTCTTTTTTATTTTGTAAACCCATTTGTTGCTAAGGGCTTCCCTGTTTTTTGGTAATTTTACAAGAATCCAGGTATTATTTTCTTTTAGAGAATCCATTTCCTCTTTCATGGCAATAGACCATTCTTTATTATTCTCTGACTCCATAGCTTGTTTATACGTCTGAGGTTGATCTTCAGAAAAGCAAATACAGCAGCTAGTTTTGGAGCTGTGTGGAATGCATTTTCTGTCTCTTAAATTATAATAACTTCGTGTTTCATGATCAAGTTCAGAAGGGGTTTCAACTTCAGTGATATCGGATGACTGAGCTTCGTTTTGTCTTTCTATAACCTCAAATGTTTCCTGATCTTCGTGCTCCCCAAAAATAATAGGTGACTTGCAGAAGTCAGAAGAAACTGTCTCAGATCTGAACAACACATCTCTTGAGATGATAACATCATTCTTCTCAGGTATCCAGACACGATAACCGTCTTTATCTCCACAATATCCAACCAAATATCCTTTCATAGCCTTTTTATCGAGTTTCTTACGTTTCTGGCTTGGGATATGTATAAAGCATTCTGTGCCGAAAATACGTAAATGTTCAATGTAAGCTGGCTTATTGTACCAAAGCTCGTATGGTGTCTTCCCTTCAATTTGTGTAGGTCCGGTTCTGTTAAGTACGTAACTCGCAGT
This sequence comes from Acleris holmiana, assembly GCA_949316455.1. Taxonomy (NCBI): domain Eukaryota; kingdom Metazoa; phylum Arthropoda; class Insecta; order Lepidoptera; family Tortricidae; genus Acleris; species Acleris holmiana. The sequence continues at coordinate 12,339,742 of OX438764.1, forward strand.
ATTGATAGCTTCGGCCCACAGTTTCTTCGGAAGGTCTTTATTGTATAGCATGCTTCTCGCTGCCTCAACAAGAATCCTGTTCTCTCTTTCGGCCCCGCCATTTTGTTCTGGAGTATACGGCATACTCATTCGGTGGTGTAAACCAACTCCTTCCGTACTACGATGTACTTCGGCATTGTTAAATTCTTTACCGCCATCTGTGAGTAGCTCCTTAACCACATGACCAGCTGTTTTAATTTCAGCGAGAAATTTGGGTAGTACACTGGCTACTTCGGATTTTTGTTTTAAAAAATATACTTTTCTGAACTTTGTGAAATCATCTTTAAATACAACGAAGTATTTTTTTCCGCCAAGTGACAATTCAGACATAGGACCACATACGTCTGCGTTAATTTGATCGCCGGGTTTTGTGCCTCGATGTTGCCTTGTACCAAATGACAATCTAGTCATTTTTCCGTATACACAGCCATCACAGTCAGATTGTTCTGGTGAAAAATTTATACCGCTGCGTTTCAGGATTTCTTTAACATGTCTCTTATTTTGATGACAAAGTCCTTACTCTCATCAAAAGTTTGTAAAGACTGCCATCTCTGATACTGACAGCTTTAACTTGACCGGTTTTATCTTTGAAGATACGTTTATCCTTGTCAGCTATCTCCATATATCCATGGTCTAAGGCTGAGCCAGCTGAGAATAGATTTTGTCCAGCTTGAGGTACATACCAAACATTATTCAGATGAGCACGTTTCCATTTACCATGTACGGACATTTCAACATCAATAACTCCTTGGCCGTATGCATACATAGTTCGATCATCGCCCAGTCGCAAGGCTCTTGGATTATCGAAAGATGAGTAGCTTCTGAACCAATTGGCGCTCGATGTGATGTGGTGAGATGCTCCTGAGTCAACTATCCAGTTTGAGTTTGAGTCATCGAGTCGAGATAGGAATGCATCACCTTCATCCTGTATGGCTTCGTTATCTTTATTTCTCTTCTTTTGTTTCTTAAGCAAAAAACATTGTTTGTAAGTATGTCCAATTTTATTGCAATGTGAGCATTTTACCTTTTCTTTCTTTTTATTTGATAGAAAAGCGTTTTCAGACGTAAAAGTGGAGGTAGAAGGTTTGGTACCCAGATCTCCAAGACGCTGTTCATGAAGACGAAGGCGTTCCATAAGAGTGGAAATACTTCTATTCTCCTTAGGCACGGACTCCCAAGCATTCTTGAACTCAAGATATGCTGAGGGCAAAGTATTCAGTACCCTATTCATTAACAATGATTGAGGTAGAGATCCTTCTTCCTTTAATTCATCATTAAGTTGTTGCCATAACGTCTGTAGCTTAGAGACGTGCGTAGCGATATCATCAGCTTCATCTTTCGTGTAAGTGAACAGCTGGCAATACAACAAGTCTAATCTTCTATCATTCTTCTGCTCATATACCGATTGAAGTATATCCCACATTTCCTTACCGGATTTGGCAGTGAGTATATGACGTTTAGGTTCTGTAGAGACGCTACAACCAATGATATATTGGAGTAATGCGTCGCGTTCTTCATATTGTGTAAGTTTCTTGTGATAACTTGCAGTTTCTTCAGCTGACGCGTCTTTTTTAAGCGGTACAGGAACATTTTCGACACCTTTCACAATATCTTGCAGTTTGTGCATGGTAAGTTGAAGGTTTATATCGAATTTCCATACCAACCAATTGTCAAGCCCACGTAACTTTTCAATATTAAAGCGATCCAATTTTTGAACACTCATATTTGCGAAACATACATTAAATCATAGAACTGAATAGAAGAATATAAATTAATAAAGGAATATTCGTAATTTTCCCATAACCTAATAAAACAAATACTCCTAGAACCCAATATATATATTTTTGAATGAAGTCTATCAACAATTTCAAATACACGTCACAATAAAAACACAATATCTGATGGCCAGTAAAATAAGGTTTCAACAAAAAATAAATAATGTGAAACAAAAACAAACAATAACCTTGTTAGACAAGTACACATATTAGCACCTAATAAAACAAGGGTCGGCAGCGGTGTTGGGGCAAAAACAATTAAAACTTACGCAGAAACAACAATGCTCATTTCGGAGAGGCTAGCTTTTATGAGTGGTAGCATTCATGGCAGGAAAATATTTTCAATCTGCCCATATGATATTGGATTGTGTTAGGCGCGGCATCCGAGGAATGTAACGTAATAAATACCGGCGGGCCGCAGGCAGGTAGTTGGGCGCCGGGCGGTGCTACAGCGGACCCGGGCGCGGAACCCTCAGGGCGCCGCTTGTCAGTCGCCTCACGCGGGACCTCGCTGAACCTTTAATATTACTCTATCAAGAACTTAAACTTGCGTTCTCCCGGATTATAAAAGCATCTTAAGCAAATAGTTAACTTAAGTTCGATTACGACCTCATAATAATAGTAGTTAAAATTAAATTAATTATGCTTGGTCAAATAGGAGTTGTATGAAGTCCACTCATAGAAAATAAAAAATGGCAGAAAATTTCCACGTAGCCAAGTTAAAGGAATAGTTAAAATTTCTAGCATAGAGTAAAATTGAGCAAAGATTGAGGCGTGAGGAGGGTGCACGCGACGGAGGGCTGGGCGGGCGGGGAGCGGGCGCGGCACGGCGCCTCAGTGTGGCGGAGGCTGCGGCGCACCTCGCCGCCCGCCCTGTACCGCGATTTCGCTTTGCCAAAACACTACTTTATCCTCTCCAAATTAATCATTACAGCGTTACCGGCTTGCCCAATAAGTACCATTTCATTTGCTGATCGTGAACAGTAATTTGAAATGTTTTCTTGTGCATCGTATGTCAGAGAGATACTTTCAGGATTAACATAATCACAACATTTTTTTCATTTGCCGAATGTCATCTACGTAAATTGTTTTGGCAACTTCTTATAAATTTGTTCAGCTGTTAATGTCTAAGGCGTGACAAAGGAGCTTACGTAAGTAAATACATATTATTTAAAGTTTTCATGAAATTTATTTGTAATAGTAATTTATTTGCTCTTTATTTATGTGCCTATGTTATTGCAATTTGAAATTATTACTAAGTCAGTAAAATATTACAGAATACCATTTTTACAATTTTTTAAACATATTCATTGTGTTATTTAATTACTGAATGAAATAAGATATCTGATGTCCGCTGTGATATTAAACAAGGAGTAGGTTTTTTTTTTTATTTACCCAGTATTTATTAAAACGCATTATTAAAAATGAGCTTAACAAAGTTTACCCGGGGTCTGCACTCGTGATCCGAAGAGGGTCGCCACTCAAGAGGTGAGGACACTACAGCTGTCCAATTATAGATGTTTTCGGCGAGAGACGCCCAGCGCCCACACAGCACCTTTACTTCGGAATTTGGGGAGACCTGAATCGTACCTTTTAATTTAAAAGTCCTTCATTAGAACAAAGGCCCTTAGTCCCCATCGCTCTAAATCAGATTAAACTCAATTTTCCTTGTTTCGGTTTCCGTACAAAGGACGCTAGATCGACCTATTATACTTAGTGTTTTAGATTAGATTTTGCGTGCCTGCCTTACGAAGTCAAATTTAGAAATTAAATATGATTGTATTTTCTATCAGTAATGAATAACAAGAATAAGAATATTTAGATAATTCTTTTTCAATGTTACCTTTGTGATTAAAGTACTTTTGTGACGTGTTACTTTGACCATTATTATTCTAATGTAAATAAAGCCGGTCAAGTGCTAGTCGGTCCACACGTTCCTGAGAAAAAGGGTCTTGACAGACAGACAGACGGACGGACAGCAAAGTGATCCTAAAAGGGTTCCGTTTTTTCCTTTCGAAGTACGGAACCCTAAAAACGAAGTAAGCATAGGAACTTACAGCTTATATTGTCGGCAGGAATTACCACATGGGGAACCTTGAACCATTTGTGCCAAAATAAAGAAGAACGCCAAAGAAAAATATATGTCCTTAGGACAGGCCAGCATAATAAACATTGATTTAATAAGACTTAAAGTTCATACCCCGACAAATATGGCACTGTCTCTACCGACGGTGATTTTAATTTTATTCTTAGTAGGCGCCTGTTTATGTGATTCAACTTTAGCGCCTACGAAGAATATTACGGTGTCAAGCACTCTACCTTCACAAACGACGATAGCTTCCCATCCAACAAACTCCACTTTAAAGCCATTAGCAATGGCAGAGGCTAAAACTACTGCATCTCCAACTACAAAGGAAGGCGGTAAAACAACAAAAGCACATAGCGTCGGTCGGACTGCCGGCTATTCAACGACTGGAGTATACGCGAGCACAAAAGGCGCAGTGAAGAGTGCAAGAAGGCTGAAGTTTAACATTACTTCAAGTGCAAAAAAGCTGAAGTTAAATAGTACGTTAAGCGCAGTGACGGAGCGCTACCCGCAGCGGCAGCTGGTGCGCATGGGCCCGATAGACTGCGACCTGCCCGTGCTGCCGCGCAAGTCTCGGCTCTGGCGGGGCAACGAGACGCACGAGCTGCGTCTACCCATCACGGTAAGCCACCCGACGCTATATTTACTGTTCAACTCATGTGTAGTTTAAATCCTTTCTTGGGATTTATACAGGTTCACTGGAGCTCAAATTTCAATCTGTCCGACCGCCACATTAAATAAGCATTTCTCGAAATTTACCACACCAGTGAACTGGTTTAGCATAGTATGTATGGCTAATATTTTAAAGTATTAAAATCGATGTTAAACATACTTCTAAATAATTTTAACGAATGACTAACGATATTCGGCGTTTTACTGCCACAATAAATATATTAGCCATACCAACTACGCCACGACTCTTTGCCCGTTCGAGAATTTCTTCTCAAAGTTGCCTGTACGTTTCAAATTTCATGTTCCCAGACATAGCGGTTCAGGTTATACGTACGGATGTCTAAGTCAGTCTGTGTTTATTTCTATATGATTATCCTCTTAAGTGGTAAGTTTCGCTGATGCTGATACGCGAAAGAAAATATTAATAAAGTTAGAGATAGCCACAAGATTTTGTTATTTGCCAGGATTTTAGTTTAACGTACAACCAGTAATGAGAAAGCTGGTCCTCCTACATCTTTGTGGAAGAACTTCTTAAGTCTTCAATGGGGTCCGGTTTCATTCAGACTACACAAAACAACTAACCAATTTAATAAATAAATTGATCCCGGGAAAGTGGGGAAATGAAAGTTCTGGTAACAGTTTTATCGTCTTCGTTCTCATCAGGGCAACGCATTTGCAATTTTGAGACTGCAGTCTTGAATTTACAAATGTCTATTGGCTTTAGGCTTCACTTACTATCAGTTGGCCTTGTGTTCTCCAGGAAATAAGTAACTAATAAAAAAAAACACTATAATACTGACATTTAAAAATCTGCTCGTGATCTCGGCCAAAGGATAAACTCTCGACGAATAACAGTCCCGGGAAATAATTTTGTACATAGTTTCTAAAAGGTAGATTAATCCAACTTCTGCAGTCTTTGTTAAATTTGTAGTTTGCTTGTATGTACAGGCAGACACATCGTATCGTATCGTCTGCTATCCTAACGATTCAAATAGTAAGTAGGTATGTACGTAAGAAGGTCAATAAGATGAGTCTGTCAATTCGGAGAGGCGACTTTAGTGACATTCTCATGTCGTCTAGTTGATTTACTTAGAGTAACCTTTTTCAGAAATTAAAGCCTTTAAGGTGACATCCATAAGACTTGTGAATTGGTAACACATTACGTACGTACTCTCTATGTCTCTTTCCTAGAATCCCTTGCTTTCCAAAATCTGGGGCCGATACATCATGCATAACTTTAACGTGAGCGACTTTCAAAAACGGATAATTTTAATGAAATTGACACTAGAGGCCGATACGATAGGTCGTCCTCAGCTTACGACAGTTTTATACGTTATGTTAGTTTTCGAAAATGCTTATGCGTCGTCTAACGGCCGAACCCTATATCTAAACCGCGGACAGATAGTCTTACTTCGGATTAAAATTTGACACATTTTGTATCGGTAAATGTCAAATTTGAACCCGAAGTAAGCCTTATCTATCCACGGTTTGAATATAGGTTGCGGCGGTAAGCCCCCTGTACAACTACTTACGGCAACAATTCTGTATAGCAGTAGTGTTACGTAGTGCTAAAGCTCTTAGACACTACAGTCACTCTGTAGCACTAAATTTGAAAATGGCTCAACCAAGTTGCTTCCACACGTCATTCGTGACTAAATCGCGGGAAATGTCGAATCTTTGAAATTTGGTTACCGACTAACAGCAGATTGATTAGTTACCTAAGAGTTACCTATAATTTAACGTTAATGTATTCCTTTCGCAAGTTCGAAAACCGGGGCTCTTTGTCCGGGCCCTTATCTGAATATAATAATATGACAGTGACCGCCTCCTTGGTCTAGTGGTAGTGAAGTGCAATCTGCTAGTCCCTTGGTCTATTTCTCTTGAGAGACATTTCAGGGACAATTAACACGTTCCTTTTAGCCCAACAGCTTCAGACAGAAGGTTATGTTTTTCGAGTGTATGTAATATGTATTTATGTACTCGTAATATGTATGTATGTACATGTTTATATTCTTTGGCACGCTCTGCGGCCTAAATGGCTTGAATAGCGACAGCACTGTCGCGGACGCGCGGCCTGTGCGCGACGCCGACGGACGTGCAGCGCGATATTTCCATACAAACCTCTAGCGTGCTGTAACAGGCTGCGCCCCGTCGGCATCGCACCGACAGTCGTCAGATAGCGCAGCGTGCGGTGCGTACGCAGCAAAATAATCGTATTCGTATTTTATAATAAAATTGATATTTAAAATATTTAAATGGATTCGGAAAGGTTAATAAATTTAGTTAAAGACCAGAAAGCGAGCGGGTGTGCGCGATGTGGGCGGGACGCGCGCGCGATGCTGGCGGGTTGATGGCGTGAGGCCAGCGCAATGCACGCGTGCTCTGTGTGACCTGGCGTCCCGCCTGCATCGCGCACTCATCACGTCCCGCTACCGTCCCACAGGCAGTCTGTTCGAACCTTAAAAGTCCTCACTTCTAGGAAGTGACTCGGGGAGAGGGTGCAATTTTTAGGTATTTTACGAGAATGGTGGTGTCGTAGAAAAAAAACAAAGAACAGATGAAACTTTTCTACAACTTTTATTTACTGCACTTTTTCAAATCCATAACCTTTTTTGCGCTACACGCTCCGGAAAAGTGAATATATTTTCTATATTTTTAGTAGGTACTTATAGTTTTGGCTTTAGGGGTAGGGACACGAAACTCTAGCGGAAATGGCATATAATAAAAATAGCTTGGATAGCTTAAGTAAAGTAGTAAAATATTTTTACCCTTGCTTTATTTTATTATGTTATTGATCGTGGTGCGCGGTATAGCCTCTTAAGGCCTAACGAAAAATTCAGCATGTAGTCACTACGGCCCGTAGTCCTACCAGTAGTACTATTGTTTTATACTCATTCAGACCCAAGTACTTAAAAAACATTTTTTATAAGTTATTGTGCTTATGTAATCATAGCGTTCCACGGTCTTATCAGTATGATTTCTAGTAAGTCCTACTGGTAGGACAGTGGTTCGCTGTGACTACACAACTGGCGAAGGAGCTGGGTGTGAATGACAAAGTTAGTAAGTACTATGGGTAGGACCTCGGGCCTTAGGAGGATAAATATTTATGTGCAGCTACTAGCTCTCAGTTTTGTAACTTTGATAGTTTTTCTGAGATAAAATTAGTGTGAGATACAGACAGCGACAGACAGACAGAAGGACACGGTGAAACTATAAGGGTTTCTAGTATGAGTTCAGAACGTCGAAAACTATTTGCTACGCCTTACAAAACGCTGAGTAGCAATAACAATCGTCATAGATCAACGATTTTAAATTAACATTGTCTGCCACTCCCGCAACGTTAGATCTGGTATAATAAAAATGACAAGACGTTTTCCTTACGGAAGTAATGTTCAAAGCTCTCCGACTCTTAAAACGATGAAGCAAAAAGCTTTTCCCCTTTCCCCTTGTTTCTTTCTTCATTAGGACGATTTATATGGTTTATGTAGTTGACCTCGGCTCTCGTCGCCACGATCAAACTTTTCTGAACAACGGTATTACCCGGAGCTCGGGCGCGCCGGAAAATGAACAATACATTTAAATCACACTCGGAAATGGAACTTTACAAGGTAATTCATTACATTAGTTTCCCTGTATCCCAATACCGGTAGCCCTAGTTTAGCTTACCCTTCTAGTTAAGCAACATGGTAAAAGTTTACCTTTATTTGTCACGAAGTTAATTAAGTATAATTAAAAGACCCCGTGTAGTTGCCGGGTTAGAATAGTGCCACTCCATGTCTTCCGGTGGATGTTGTAAGAGGCGTTGAAGGGAATAAGGGCTTTTAGTACTGCTAGGCGATGGGCTTGCAACCTTTCACTAATACACTGGTAAACATCTTAGCCTACTTGTGCAAAATGTGGTTACAGAAATATCAACAAGTTTTTTTTTAGTTGTTGGTATTTTTGTAGCTCTGCCTATCCCACTCTGGGAATGAAGGCGTGATGATATGTAGACAGGTATAAATATATTATATACTTGAATATGCTTTTACAGTTTACTTAGTTCAAAACAAAGATAGATAATGTCATTGATTTTTGCTGTATTGCTTTTAGTTTCCATGGAGAAGTATGGATAGTGTGTCTCAAATGCTCCGTTGAGTGTTTAAGTAAAATCGGGAGACTAAATTCTATTAACCCAGTTCCATATACGGGCGAAAATCGATTCCGAAATCGTTTGAGTGCGCCGAGGCAGGCCGGTGACACTCCGCGCTATTGCCTACTCAATGTGCGGCCTTTTATACAAGGCTAATCAGTTGAGTGTCACTCGAGCGCTCGTCTTGAAGCGCGCCGCCCGTACGCCGCTGCGAAAATAATTCGAGTTTTTGTTTAAATAAATGTACCTATGGCTCCTCGAAAAGCCAAAAGGTACTGTATAGCATACGGGTGCTTAAATAATGACAGTAATGGCGATCTATCATTATTTACACTGCCAAAAGATATCGAAAGGTAAGATTATTATTAATATTATTTTATAAATTATAACTTCGATTGAGGTAGGTAGCTACGAGTAGCTGTACTTAATTACTGACACAATGATTACAGTTTTGAATCCTCGATACAAAAAGAGCGGAATAATATTATTTATTTTATTAACTACCTACCTCAGTTTCGCAGTTTTCGACTTATTCGCATCAAAAATCTATTACCTACCTTACTTAAAGAGCGTTCCGCGTAAGTAGATCTCCCAGTAATAGTGACTACCTACTAAAGCAAGGTCAGCATATACTGGTTACCTACCTTTTTACTTGAGTAACGGAATAGGTAATAATAGTGCTCGAGCTTATAATTTTGTCGTGTTATACGAGTTGCATAGTCCAAGAGCCTGATGTAAGATTAGTTTTTAATTTGATATATAAGTACTAACGTTTAAATTAGGTTTTTCTTTCTTTCTTTTCTTTTAGTTTCTGATTATGAAATTTTTTTTGATTTGTTAGTTCTGTTAGGGTTATACCTACTCCCGAGGTTGACGGAAATTGAAGTCGGTTAATTTTTGTTTAAGACTTGTAATTATTATAACAATATGTAGATGGATATTTTCGCTAAAACATGACCCTAGTAATGAGTTACCTATATAATATATAAGAAAAAGTTAAGAAGGTCCGCTTTGTGACTAAACAAACAAACAAACAAACAAACATTTATTGATCACAAAAGTATGAATTTGCTTACAACATTACCTGTGATTCCCACACTAGGCAAGGCCTGTATCGTGGGATTCAATATCATTAAGAATTACCAGAGTAGTGCGGCTTGAGATTTAAGACTATTTTCAATAAAATTAAAATTATAATTAACTTTTGTTAAAAAACTGTAATTTTTACTTTACCTTTTACTTAACTATAAATAAATAAATAAAAAATATCAAATATATGAAAAAAGGAGTTAAAAAAATATGTAAAAATTAAACATTTGTAATTGTAATCAATCAGTCACAGTTACAAATAATTATAATGTAAATTTTATTATTAAGTATTGCAAGGACAAATTTATCTGCCATTAAAAATTGGCTCTCTCCTTGTATATTTTTAAGTGTAAGAAAGAGTAAATTTATGTCTCACATAAGCTTTACTTGTCGATTGTGAAACAGGCAATAAGACTAATAGGCTTTCCAACGCGGGTTGCAAATGTTGATTAAATGTTATTGATGAAACATAAATATTGTTATAAGATATTAATAATTATTGTTTTAAAATCAAAAATATATTAAAGGTTTCTTTGAAATTTCACCAATCCGACTTTTTTAACGTTTTTTCATGTACTAACGATGTAATGTTAACATCTGTGGTGCATCAACACAATACAGGGGCCTAATATGGCTGCGTTTGTCGCGTGACAACATGCGGATAAAACATCCTTCACTTTTTGACACGTGTATAAGTACGAGAGTGACGGAAGCTTTATCCATATTTTGTTTTGCAATAAACGCCACCATACTAAGCATGCAGGTAGTTATTTTGCGATTTTTGTGCTATCCCCTTTCTTATCTATCTGTATTCTATATACCTATTTCATCTTGTTATAGATAAACAAAATGTTTTAAGGTCTATATTAAAGCTATTATTGTATGTTAACAACAAATATTTAGTAATACAACTATTACAAAATGAACCTTCAAAGTCCTTAAAATAAATGATTGTTTATCGAAAACGTGCGTCAGCTCCTAGACTAACATTAACCTACCTATTCCAGTACGGGTATCACAAGTTGTATTTTCTCGCTTGTCTCGCTTAGTGCGTCTCTAGTTACAAACTAGATTTATTTATTTCATTTATTTATTCAATTAGACACACTAACAGTTGCACAAACAAATACAATTATAAAAGATAGGTACAAAGAAAATAGTCCTGTTTGTGTACCAAATGCAACAGTATTAGCACAGTTAGGGATGAATAAAACTAAAACTACATAAGAAAACTACAATTAAACTATACTAAGTATTAACTATAATAAGTTTAATGCAATTTGTTTTCTTACAACTGCCACGGAATAAGTATTAACGTATTAATTAGTACAAGTAACTGCCAGCCCTGCGGAGTGGGCGGAGTCAGTAAAGCTCATGGCGGGCGAAATAATACATACTCTCGTGGCGCAGATTTAAGCTGCATTTTGCCTCGTTAGGGGCGACCCCACTATCGATCGCAGAAATGTAACCAAGGTCACTTCCGGCCGTGCACTTGTTTTATTATCGTTAACGCGTTCTGTTTAGGTTTAAATTCGCATGTTTGCTGTCACGGAGTGTCGCTTCTGTACTTGTACTATTACTTATTCTGTGGCCGAGGCAACGATACGTAATTACAAAAATTATGCGTTCGTTTGATCGCCTGCTGCATTGTTTTTACTGAAGCTTTAGTTATGCAATTCATATGTAAGATATTTAAGGAATCACTCTATCTATCATACACTTTAGAAACACGATTACTTGTACTTCCCTCGATAGAAAAAACATCCAAAGATACCTCTACATAACAAAATAAACACTTAGTACGGCGTAATTACTTCACAGAAGATCATCAGTTTTGGATTTACAACAAAACTACACGTCTTCTATAGTGTCTACACTTTACATTTTTAAAATGTGTTTTTATTTTACTAATATGAAGGAAATACCTAAATTCGCACGCGTTTCGTCCATTTTAGCCAGAGCCGTCACGTTTCCCCCATGTCCGCATTAGTCCTGCTTCGGCCGTCGGACGTGGAGGATGTGTCGTTTGTTGGTAGGTTGCGTTTATCGCGATTTTTGTGATTATTCACTTTATTTTAAATGGGGAACAAACACAACCAAAAAAGGAAGAGAAGGGGTTGGCAAAAGCACAATGCTAAACGCTTGCGTAAAGAAATGAAGTAAGTTAAAATCGTAAATCTACTGATAGTGGAGTCGTTCTAAGAAACCTGATTTGACAGTTGTGAAAATGCCACGCTAAGGGAGGAGAAAATAAATCGGTAGCAACATAGACTGATTTTCGAGATGTATCGATTTGTATTACTAAGACTTTGTAATCGTTTAGTTGTAGTCTTGATGTTATGGGCCAAAATTGGTTTATTTAAGTACACAAGTAATTTTAAACAACATGCGAAGTTCTTTCAATTAGTAGGTATATAAAAAATACACTTCTATGGTGAATATTTTCCACGATATAAAAATAGTTTAGCTAAAAAAACACAATTACAGGCAAAACAGGCTTCTTAGAACGACCCGAGGTTTTTTTTACTATAATTGATTAAGTATATAATATTGTTACTTCTTGGGATGGTTTCAATATTTCTAGAGCAAGACATCTCCAGAAATCTGAAGACAAAGAGAATACTCCGTAAGTATACTCATTACCTAACAACTATATTTCAACAAATGAGTAAAATTGCAAAATTATTCATATTTTTTTATTTATAGGGTTAATGTTCCAGTTGTTGGCACTTTGCTACAAAACGAAGAGTTACCTAATGAACCGGTGAGGTATGCGTAAAAATAGTAAGAGGTGTATAGGAAAACATTTTAATAAATTTAGTATGAATTTCCACATTATCTTTATATTTTTTCAATTTACAGAGTAAATGAATTGGTTGACATCGATTATAAAATTTACCACACGATGGAATTGTAAGTCCCAAATACGAATTATTTTTATAGAATGAGGATTACAAAATTTCATCCAAAAACCAATTCTGTTAATAAATAAATTATAGTTAAATCAAAACGTCCTGTTTTATTACAGGATGCCAATGGACCAAATTTCTTGTCTTTCAGTGGATGGAGAAATAGACAATGACATTGCTTACTCACACAGACAAAATAATGCCGTGAAGTAAAATCCGATATTGATTATTGTTGTTTCTTGTGTCCTAATATTTTTTTCTAAAGATACCTGCGTACATTATTCATTACATTATATACATGCATACATTAAGTAGGAACTTCTAAATATGTGATTGATACAGCGGCTTTAAGGTTTTAGTTTTTTAAAAAAATCAATTTAATTTTATACTTTATAGTGATCAGAATCAGACATTGAAGTTTTTGCGGAAATAATCATGGATAAACAAAGGCCCTTTTTTTAAAGACGGTTAAAATACCAAAACCTTCTCCTATGTGAAACAAATACTTTTCTGAAAACCGCATTAAAATCGGTTCAGCCAAACGTGAGATAATCGCGGACAAACATACATACATACATACAGGTCAAACTGAGAACTTCCTTTTCTTTGAAGTCAGTTAAAAATAATAACTTGAAGAAAGGGTCGATGACTGGGATTTTTGCCCTACTTAGCGGTTCTATTACTTTACATTAGGTATTGAGTTCACTTTGTTTTGTGCTTAGAATATTGTCAATAAAGATAATTAGGTTTTATTTCATTTCAATATACAGTCACATTAAATCACGGGGTTGTTGAGCCACCATAGAACTCTGTCCTAATGACAGCGTCAAGTCACGCAAAATAAATTATTTACGTCAAAATTTACCGTCGACTTTCTATGAAAGGGTTCTCCCGGTAACCTTCGGAGAGGGAAGATGGCCGATTGGAAGATGTACGGCTTTTACTTATGATTTATTCTCTTTAGCCGAACAATTGCCCAATAAATATTATAAATAACTTAACACTAGCTAAATACACCGTAGATGTACAAACGACATTTATTAAAAATTATCTATCTATCTGTGAGAGGGTTCTAGAGTGGCTCAACAATCTCGTGATGTGACTGTACCTCATACAAGTAATTCAATCCTACCTTACCTACCGACAGTAAACAACAAATTTAAAAAAAAATGTAGGCTGAAAAAAGTTTTAAACTTCTTATAGTGAATATTTTAATAAAAGTATTCGGAATCGATTATGTTTTTTATTTTGTAAACATTGGTAGGTAGCAACCTCCGCGCCTAGTGGATCGGCGCACGGCTCGTCAGGCGCGGCGCGCGACCGGCGCATGGCTCCAGCTCGCTCCTTGCTGGTGTGCTATACGCACACATACACAGAGTGCATAAAATACCTAAAGTTAATGAGCGCAAAAAGCTCGGTGCCCCCTTAAAAGGGAGCTATTTGTTGCCTGAGCGTGCAGCCTCGGCCAATTTGGCTAAAGTATCTCTTCCTTTATTAAGTAATGGAGAGTTGATTATTAGTTAAATAAATACTTTAATTAGGCACAATATTTTCTGTAAAATTATGAGTTATTTAGCAATAAAAAAATAACAAGCTTCGATTATAGTTATATCGTTCATTAGCTCGAAAAGACTTCCCTTCTGACCAAAAAAATCTGCGTGCATTGGTTCTCTTCATTCGCTAGCGTGGAAAAGCAATTAAAGTGCAGGAATACACGTTTAATAGGTAGGTATAATGCTATTTGTGCAACAATAATAGCGTAAGCTGTTAGGTATTACTTAGCTATATCAAGAGATAGAGGATTTAATAATAGAACCCTTTTAACCCCTACTTAAGATGATAAGCGTTTCATCCATAATTTTATTTACTTTGCGACCCGGGTTGGGTCTGGAACGGATAACTTTTTAAGGCTACATTACACCCGAAAACCAATTATGACTGTCTTATACAAAATGCCGAATAGGTAAGCCTTTTTTATTTGAGCGCCCGTGTATACAAGTTGTACTAAAACCTATTTAAGCGGCGTTATATTTAATTTTACCGGGCATATTTAAACAAAGGGTTACTAAAATCCTCCTTACCGCAAAATAATTAAATAAATAAATATCAGAGAACAGTCGCACAAATTGACCTTGACCTAAATGAAGCTCTAGGCTTGTACTATGGGTACTAGACAACAACTAACTATGGGTAAAATTGTCTAAGTAACTACAGATATACGAGTAGGTACCTACAGACAATTTTACTAATATAAACTGAAACCTACCCTTAGAAAGGTAGGTAGCTCACTGATAAAAGATGACAAATCCGAGTAAGTTTTTATTATTATTTACTTGTTTTAATAATTATTTAAACTTTAGTTTTGAAACAAGAACTGTGTAAAGTTTGCTTAGTTTAAATCTTGCAAAACAATTTTGTAGTCCCCGTTATTAAAACATTGACAGTCAGGTGTAGGTTTTAAGAGATGGTAGTTAGGGTCATTTCGAATATTTTTAAACACATACAAAGTTGCACGGTTTTTGGGATAATGTATTTTTTTTAAGTATTTATGTTCGTCAGTTTAGCCCATAATGAACTTTTTTTGTGTTTTACCTTCGCAATACTTTGACGACACGTTGGCCTAGTTGGGAGTGACCCTGCCTCCGAAGCTAGCGGTCCTGGGTTCAAATCCCGGTAAGGGCAGATATTTGTGTGTTGAGCGCGAATATTTGTTCCTGAGTCTTGATGTTTTCTATGTATTTAAGTATTTATTTCTCTATATAAGTATGTTTATCGTTGTCTAGTACCCATAGTACAAGCCTAGAGCTTAGTTTGGGACTAGGTCAATTTGTGTGAGATTGTCCCCTGATATATTTATTTATATATATTTATTTAATACCTTCGCAATAAATTTAAGTTAACGCGAGAACTATACCATGGCACTAATCAACCTTAAATTACTGAAAAAAAATATATACACATTTTTTTTTTCTGTATTATCTAAACAAAAAACATGTATGAACAATTTTACAAGTCGGCAAAATAAGAGTGAGTTTTGTAATTATTTGGAGCGGTGTGGAGGAAGTTCCGATTCCTGAGGCATTATTAAAAAATGTTCTAACTGAATATGAAACCTTGCTTTATCTTTATGATTAACTAGCGACCCGCCAGCGGCTCCGCCCGCTGCAATTTTTTTTTTCATGTCACTTAGGGGGATGAAAAATAGATGTTGGGCGATTCTCAGACCTACTCAATACGCTCACAAAATTTCATGAGAATCGGTCAAGCCGTTTCGGAGGAGTATGGAAACGAAAACTGTGACACGAGAATTTTATATATAAGATGATAAATAAGTTAACTTTGTAGTATTTTTTTTTATCTCCTGTTCCGTCACCGAAATTATTTAGGGTAGGTTATTCGGCCTTTTTCAGGATTATTGAGCCCTACAAATAATAACTAACACTAATGGAGCTCAAATAATTTACGAGAGTTATTTAACATTATTCTTTCAAAGTTATGTACATTGTGCATCAAGGGAAGTAAGAAGGGGATAACCAACGCGAGTATTAGAAGCCCGATGCCGTCGGCGCAGGGCTTTTAATGACTCGAGTTTGTTATCCCCTTACTGCCCGCGATACAGAAAATATTTTTCATCACAATTGCAAGGAAATAAAAAACTAGACTATTAAAGAAAAACAACAGTAAAAGATGAATGGCACTCGAATCGCTAAAAGAGATTGTCAAAATGACAACTCGACTTTTTTCAATAAAGTCTTCCACAGATAATGCTAAGCACTGCCATTAGTTACTACACCTCCTTAATCTGAAATCATGTACTAGTCGGTTCTATATTTTAAAACTAAAACCATTACTCCCTTGGGAGGTAAACAGGCTATAACTGCTCTCGTGTTATGTCACCCTTTCCGAGCATGTGTGATGAAGAAAAAAACACGAATTTGCGGCAGGAATTGTGTTTCAGAGCCTTCTAATTGACAAAAGAGCTGGTCTTCGACCAAATTTCAGAACTGATAACCGCTTCCCCTGTTATGTAGCCCTTACTTTCGACTCCTACTTTTCATTCATTAATGTTCAAAAACAACTGTATAAAAATCAAGAACTGTTGACTAAGTGAAGGTACAAAATTTAACCTCCAAAAGTAAAAATATTTTTAAAGGGCTAAAATAAAACAATTGAATGACGTTATTAAGTTTTTGCAAGCACAGAAAGTATGCATATTCCAATAAAAGTTTATCGATTTACTTGTCTCCAATTTTTAATAACGATTATGTATACTTATGGGTTCAGAACGACCGTAACTATTATCCCATAAAACCCCTACCGATAGAGCAACCTAAAAACAACTACATAATATTATTCGTAAGAGGAAAAAGTATATACATCTTTGACATTAAAGGAATGGGACAGAATTATTCGCGTGACAGGTCATTATCGACACAATAGTACCCTCATCCTGAGCCTAGGTAAGTAATCTGAGTAAGAGACCGTTACGTTTTGTGAAAAAGCGGCGGACTAATGAATCATTAATTTTATCGAGAGCAGTTGTATACCCGCAAGTAATATTGCCAGGACCGGTGTGGTAGGAGTAGAGTTTATGGTTGGTGATTCTCGTGATGATGACAACACAGAAAGCAAATGTTTCCCGGGGCGCTAAATAATTAAGGACTGGTTCGGACTCCATTACAGTAAAACGGCTTTACTCAACTAAATCATCAATCACTACATAGTATAAAACAAAGTCACTTTTTCTGTCCCTATATCCCTATGTATGCTTAAATCTTTAAAACTACGCAACGGCTTTTGATGCGGTTTTTTTAATAAGGGATTGGGCTGCGGGAGAAGCCTGCGAAAGCAATGTGGATGTAGCCATGAATAATCAATCTACCCGCATATGGGGAATCGAAAGATTACCGCGTTAATATTAAGCATTTATGTGGCTTTATTAACTGAGTAGGTAATTAATATCTAAACATCAATACAAATTCATGTATTCATTTAACTCTTTCTGTACAAAATGTGCTTGCTTACACATAAACTTGCCCCATCCATCCCCAACTACAACACCCTAATAAAAAAACGCGTTTTTAAACTACCAGTGCCCAGAGTTTATTCAACTTTTGGTAAACGTTTCGGAGATCACTTAAGCATTTCTATATACAACGCTGTTTTACTTCATTGTAGCTTGAAAGGCCAAACTTTACTCAAGACAAAACAACTTATTTTTAATTTTCTCCATCGTTTGAATTATGAGGAAACAGAAGAGATTTTAACTTAGGTGGTCTTGTTCGAAGGCCCCTATTACTCCTATTTTCTTTAGTTTGTAGTTCTCTAAGTTTTATGTAGTTTTTAATAATGTGATCTTAAGTGATATTATTGTAATTGGTACCCCGCGATACAGGCCAAGCCTAGTGCGGGGACCCCTGGTAATTACGTTACAACTTGTGTGTTAAATAAAGAAGTTATTATTATTATGTTAGAAACTGCTCAGTGATGAGTATTTATTAGGTACTTTCCGCTTCGACTATTATTGTAAACGTGTATTGTCTAGTAGGAACCCATAGTACATACCCTAGAGCTTAGTTCGGGATGAAGGCAATTAATGTAAGATACTGATAAGTGATAATAATGTATTTATATTTATTGAATAGGATCCGTTTTAGTAATTGGTGGTATTAAACATACAAACATCTGAACTAAATGTATGCTCAGCCAAAGTCCAAAATGGAAATGGTAGAGCGAAACACAATTTCTAAATTAAAAGTAACAGTTCGCTGCCGAGCGGAGTTCATAGCGTCGGTCCAACCAAAGTAACCGAACTCTAAATAAATCCTTTTGATGATGCATGCCTAAATGTTTTTAAGCAAATAAAGCAGTCATTTCGCTTTGCGCTTTCGCAAAGGCTGACGTGATAATTAATGTGCGTGACTTAGTCACTCCCCGGCCCGGTGGAGATGCCGGAGACAGCATTAAGTCAAAGGTACTTTAAAGGTAGTGTTTTTTAAGGTTTCCCTTATTTCGTGATTTCAAAACGTTCCCAGAGGTTGCTTTTACGTTTACATTAGCCTAAGCTTGTTTTAAGGTGAACATCTAACTGTAAATACATTGAAATAAAAAACGTATAGTATTTTCAAAAACGTTTATATCCATTAAATGTTTTATGAATAACGGGTATTTATATTTAGTTTAAAGTATTATACATATAAACCTTCCTCTTTAATCACTCTATCTATTAAAAAAAGCGGCCAAGTGCGAGTCGGACTCGCCCATGAAGGGTTCCGTAGCAGCAAGTAACATAATATAAAAGTTCGTTGTAGCTTTGATCAATGTTTTTATGACGTATTAAAAAAAAACTACTTACTAGATCTCGTTCAAACCAATTTTCGGTGGAAGTTTGCATAGTAATGTACATCATATATTATTTTTACATTTATCATTCCCTTATTTTAGAAGTTACGGGGGGGGGGACACACATTTTTCCACTTTGGAAGCGTCTCTCGCGCAAACTATTCAGTTTAGAAAAAAATTATAATAGAAACCTCAATATCATTTTTGAATACCTATCCATAGATACCCCACACGTATGAGTTTGATGAAAAAAAAATTTTTGAGTTTCAGTTCTAAGTATGGGGAACCCCAAAAATTTATTGTTTTTTTTCTATTTTTGTATGAAAATCTTAATGCGGTTCACCGAATACATCTACTTACCAAGTTTCCACAGTATAGCTCTTATAGTTACGGAATAAAGTGGCTGTGACATACGGACGGACAGACGGACAGACATGACGAATCTATAAGGGTTCCGTTTTTTGCCATTTGGCTACGGAACCCTAAAAACCGCATCAAAATCCCGATAATAGGGATATAGGGACAGAAAAAGCGACTTTGTTTTATACTATGTAGTGATGCTACGGTTTCTGCGATAGTGTTTTTTTACTGTTTTAAAGCTACAAAGTTTCAAGGCCAATTAAACCTACAAAACCTGAATTAATTTATTAGCTTTTCGTACTTTAAAAATAAAAATAACAAAAATAAACGTGAAACTGAAAACTTAGACTAAAACAAGGGGTCTTTAAAGTGTCTCATTTTTCTGGAAAATGTCTGCGCCTGCTGAATTGTGTCTTTCGACTGTAACACAAAAGTTTACATTTCTCTTCTATTCAACTTCCGCACAGTCTCTCGCACTAATTGCTGTTAATTTTATTGTTAGGTTTCAAATTTGGGTTCAGTCAATCTGTTTTGCGGTGAGTTAACATTACGTTATTTATGGTGCGTCAGGCGTGCGCCGGCGGGGGCGACGGCTGCCCCCCGGCCGACGTGTCGTGGGAGGGCGCGGCCGACATCCAGAGCGGGGACGTGCTCATCGTGCGCATCGCCGAGGCCTCGCTGCTGGCCGCCGCTGCTCAGCAGAAGAATGACAGTGACGCCAACGTGACGCACGACGACAATGTTACGTATGTAACCTTTAAAGTAACCTACGTACTGTGTTTTCAATCTATGTACTCATTACTTAGTTTTACATATATTGACGCAACCGTGCAACGTCAATTTGAGTAGCGGGACGTGCCGTCGCGTCGTGTTTTGCTGTAACCAGACGATGTCATCGTAAGGCATAATTTAAAGGTAGACCACCAATCTTCAAGCAATCCGTATGTGTGTGAGTCGTACGTCAATGGTTGTAGTAGATTTGTTTTATTGCTTCACTGCCTTTTCGCAACCCAACTTTTCCCAAACTGATTCATTTCCCAACCGTGTCATTTGGCATATAAGTACCGTTTTTTTTCCAAAACTGTAAATATTTCAGGATTTTTGTATAACTAACCTATCCTTACCTATAGGATTCTACATAAAACCTGAAATAATTACAGTTAAAAAAACAGGATGCCAAAACGGTTGGGAAATGAACCAGTTTGGGAAACGTTGTTCAGCGAAAAGAAAGCACACCCTTATTTTTATTACACTTTAGCTTAATTATCTGACTAGGTAAGAGCGGATTGGGCAATTAATAAAGTTTCATCTGCCCTAATTACGATACCAATATAATATTTCTGATTCCTGCTCTTCTTTTTTTCTTCTTTTTTTTTTCTTGATTTCTGGTTCTTGTTAAACCTTTTGCTGATTAATAGTCAAGTAAAGGAAAGGGGCACTGAATCAACAAGCAATATGTAGAAAACGTTAACATCTGCGGCATTATCTATTAATAGTTTTGCTACTGAAATAAAACCGGTTACTACAGCTTGATAAACACAACAATTACCGTCACAGATTGTCCTCTTATCTTCGTTGTACGAAAAAGTTTTGTCCTACAAAGTCGGTGTCGTTTGCTGAAACTGCGAAATCAGTTTCAGCGTAGTTATAAGTTGAAAAGTAAAGATACTTCTTCTACAAACAAAATAAAAACGCAGAGAATCATGTTTCTAAATTTAAATGGATAGGATATGTGAAACTATTCAGTTGAGTTGTGAAATTCTTCCGCTCTTGAATGTTCGCTCATATGGAACAAAGCGGGTTGGACCCTCTGTTCGAAAATCTAAATCCAGTATTAAGTTTAGTTAGCAAGAATTCGGGGATATACGTATACGGTACAACATACGTGCCTATTACTTAATACAACGGAGCAAGATAATACCTATTGTGCTCAGTCGGATTAATGGGGCTCAATAGCGCTCCGTGAAAGAAAGTAACTTATGGAGAGCGAAGAAAAGGTCAGAATGTACTTCATCACGCATCATAATTACATGATTGATTAATCTCGAATGGTTCAGGCACTGACCCAAAAAATCGACACACCTCACTGCCTAAGGTACGGTAGGGTACACCTAGAGAGCTTGTGGTTATACCCTGCGCCCTACACTGTGTCACCAATGCCCGCATTGACCTTATGTGTTCTAACAGAACTTTTAATAGTTCTGTTAGAACACATACGGTCAACGGTGCCTAGACGGGCAATCTAAAACTGCATTTAATACTTGCGTGTTTCCAAACGAAGTGCTTTGATAATTTTAAATAGTTTAACACGGCAGGCAGGTACATTAATTATAAATGCTACCTACAGATATGTATTTGTAGGTGTAAATATACTCCCTGCTTCAGATGAAGTAGTTAGCATAACGAGGTCGTTAATTATGTATATCGACGCTATTGAAAGTGAATACCACCTCCGCTCTGTTTGAACTGCGGATAAACCGCATTAGAGCCGCTTCGTGCGAAGTATAAAAGCGCGCCAGAGTGCTTCAAAAGCACTTCAGACACAATGGGCATAGGGATGTATTTGCACTATGTTGCGGTCGCTTTCCGCCGGTCTGTGCAAATAAAGAACCTTTGTGTTTTACCATTTTTTGTTTGTAAATCAGGTTGATCTCTGTATAGCGGTGACGGATGGACATATTGTTTAATATTTTCAAAAATTACAAACTGAATCGTTTTTCGCTGTCGTATAATGCAATAAAAAGTGTATTGTTTCATGCGGAAATATCGAACTACCTACTTTGTTTCTACTCGGATACTTTTTTAATGTCTCGCTTGTTCAAAGAAAAATTGTACATGCGACAAGGTTAAATAAAATTAAACTGATTTTATAGAGACTGACAATTTTGTTAGGCTATCACGTCGATATTGTTTATCAAGGCATCATCGCAATCACATTTACGGAATTTGTGGCTAGTTTTTCTAAATTTAATGAGTTAACGAAGTAGTCTTATCTGAGCCTTTAAATACATAATTATGTATTCCAAAATTCAGCTTAAATGATTCAACCGTTTCAAAAAAAAAATTGACTCTTAGACAGACAAACAGACTAAGGGTCAAATTAACATTAAAAAATTAGTACGATCACCCTAGCTAAAAGTTGCTTCAATTAAAATAACTCCCTGCGTGTCATCAAACTCGCTTATTATTTGACTTTTGTAGGGCTCTAGTTACTTTTTCCATACTAAGAAATCCCTGCGTTTGTTTTTCACGTAGTATGGAAAAACAAACTTTGTGCGTTTACTCAAAAAGTTGTCATGAAAAAAAACTGGGCATGTAGCTTTAAAAACTTCCTTAGTTCATAGTGATTCTAACCATGCAAGAAACAACGAAAAAAATTTGAATTAATACATGAACTTAGGGGTTTTTCGTAACACGGACATAAGGAAAAATGACAAAAAATCCGATTAAAAGTCCAAATATCTCGAAAACCGTGCGACTTTTACTAGACCTTTTTTAGCTTTTTCATAATGTCCTAAGTGCCCTCTATCCGTAGTTCAAGGATTATCCACTCATTACCTAACACCCTGTATAAAATCAATGAACATCCTGTTGCCGGACAAGGTAATCTTAAATCTTGGGATGTTTAGATTAAATCGGAACGTTCCCAGCACGCGACTCAAGGATCAATCTTATCTCGATCCTGACGCGTAATCTCCGGGATTTACCCAGTAAGATTGCAGTTTGCAGCACTAATTCATCTCTTTATTATTTGAACAATCTCCAAATGGTTGATGGTCCCATTCCATACCCTACTCCCTGCCTGCAGAGTCCACCGGCCGCCTCAGCCGGCCGTGTATCAGGTGACGCGGCAGGGGCACGTTCACTGCGACGTGTCCGAGGGCATGCTGCTGGACATCATGCCGCTGGACGTCCGCGGCACCAAGGTCATCGCGCTTTACGACAAGGACCTCACCGAGGGAGTCAACTTGCTCATAGGTAGCTAAGGACCGTATTAATAAACTGATCTTGGCTGACATGGGCGTCTCAAGACACAGCCAGGCCACGGTGGTAAGTCGGCCCTGAGGGCCCTAGACATTTTCAATCTCAAGAGCGCAAATGAGTCGCTAACCTTGAGGACTAAGACGGAATGCCTCTGTTCTTGTCATTTCACCGGTTGTCTTACTCCTACGCAAGATCACAACAATGCGAACTGCT